>LNAC01000449.1:109426-246987 GCA_002007465.1 Ailurus styani | reverse complement strand
AAAATAAAATAAAATAAAATAAAATACCAGGAAAAACACAAATGAATTTATACAGTTGGCCCCTGAACAACATGGGTTTGAACTGTGCAAATCCACTTAAACATAGACTTTTTTGATAGACATAGTACAGTACTGTAAATGTGTTTTCTCTTCCTTATAACTTTTTTTTTAAAGATTTTATTTATTTATTTGACACAGAGAGAGAGATTACAAGTAGGCAGAGAGGCAGGCAGAGAGGCAGGGAGAGGAGGAAGCAGGCTCCCTGCTGAGCAGAGAGCCCGATGCGGGCCTCCATCCCAGGACGCTGAGATCATGACCTGAGCCGAAAGCAGAGGCTTTAACCCACTGAGCCACCCAGGAGCCCTTCCTTATGACTTTTAAATGACACTTTTTCTCTAGCTTTATTTTAAGAACACAGTATATAATGTATATAACCTACCAAATATTTGTTAAATGACTTTGTATTTTCAGTAAGGCTTTTTGGTCAACAGTAGGCTATTAGCAGTTAAGTTTTGGGGGAGGCAAAAGTTATATGCAGTGTTTTGGTTGCATGGGGAGGTTGGTGGCCCTAATCCCCATGTTATTCAAATGTATGTGATCTTAGTGGAAAAAGAATTTTCTGAATCTGTGTATCTACATACACATATACATGTACACACACACATACACACACACACACACAAAAGGCATAGTCTTTGTTTGTTTATGAGCTCCAAAAGGAAAACAAAACAAATTCCTGGCCAGATACATATCAAACTTGATAGCAGTTATTTCTGGGCATGAAACTGGAGGATAATAAAGACAGTTTCTCAGGCAATTATCACATGATCTCACTGATATGAGGAATTTGAGAAACAAGACTGAGGATTATAGGGGAAGGGAGGGAAAAATGAAACAAGACAAAACCAGAGAGGGAGACAAACCTTAAGAGACTTTTAATCTCAGGAAACAAACTGAGGGCTGCAGGGGAGGCAGGGGAGGGATGGGGTGTCTGGGTGATGGACGCTGGGGAGGGTATGGGCTATGGTGAGTGCTGTGAATTGTGTAAGACCGATGAATCACAGACCTGTACCCCTGAAACAAATAATACATTATATGTTAATAAAAAAAGTATTTACTAATAGTTAGTGCTATTAGATTTGAATAAATAACCTATAAATCATAAAAAAATAAAAGACATTTCTCTCTCCCTCTTTGTCTCAACCTCTCTCTCTATATATGCAATTACATATATATGTATAGATATAATTTGGTTATTAACAGCGTACATACATAAATATATATACTTCTATATACAAATATACATATATGTATATATACATATACAAAAATATATGGACACTAAGTTAAGAACTAAATACATATTTTATGTATAATATAAATGTTACATATTTAATATATATTTAAGTATTAGGTCTTAGTTGATTTTGTTTTGCAGAGAAAATATATAAAACAAAGACAAATTTGTAGAAGATCAACTTTGGTTGAAACTTTGAAGAAAAGCACTTGCTTGCTCTAAGTATAATTTCAAATTTTTTGGCCCAGACGAATCTCCCCATAGGGTCCTGAAAGAACGTGGGACGTGGTGACGTCATGGTCCAGGAAAGGGAAGTAGTACTCAGCAGCATTATGCTGGTCAGTTCAGCAATGACTAGTGGGTGTTGGAAAGGAGGCAGTAACCACTAGAAGGAAGCATCAGCGACTGAAAGTTGTTGTTTATGGGGGAGAGCGAGGGGCCCTGAGTTGCACGTGAGCTCAGCTACCCATCCGCTCTGTGAACTTGGACAAGTTGCCTAACCTCATCTGGCCTCCCGGAGCCTCGGCCTCTTCATCACAACACCATGGAGGGGTATGAGCAGTGGATGAAATGGGGCAGCTAAAGATGATTCCAGACTGTCAGGGGCTGTGCACAGGTGAAGGCTTATTATTCTTTCACTGGGTTATTAGACTGAGCGGAGAATGTGGTACGCATAGTATACCCAGACCTCAACAAAATATCTGACATCACTTTTCATTGTATTTTTCAGGAAAGGCTGGAAGATTGAACTTGGATGCTGGGACAACTGAGTGGGTTAGGAACTTGCTGAATGACTCCTGCCTATGGATGTGGAACTAATGGACTGACAGGAAATTTCTATTGGCCTGTTACAACGTTCCAGGCTATACTCTTTCACATTTTAATTCTTATCAAATTTGCAAGTGACATGAAGTTAAAGATAGAAAGCTTGTCAGAGACAAAAACAGAATCTAAAACATCCTGGCAGGCTAAAACAAAGATGGATTTTCGAGATAAATCTAACTAAAATGATTTTGTCTTATAATTATATCAAAAATATAATTTGCAAAGATCTTAAAAAATTCTAATTCCCAGAGCTAGCCAGAGTTAAAAAAAAAAAACAAAACCCAGGTAATTTCATATACTCTTAATAAGAGTATAAATAGGCACACCACGGAAGGAAAATTGTATATATCGCAGGTGTTAAAAATAAGAATATTCTTTGACCCAGAAAGTCACTTCTGAAAATGTGTAAAATAACAAAACCAGAGATGTCCATCCTAGCATTATTTATGACAGAGGATGACTATAAATAAATATACATCTAATGATACAGATTTGTAACTAAAGAATGGTATTTACATAGGATGAAGTGCTACATAGCAGCAGTTCTCAACTGCGGGGTGATTTTGGCCAAGTGTGGAGTCTCTTGGTTGTCACGACCTCTTGGGAAGGGGAGTGCTACTGGCATTTAGGGGAAAGAGGCCAGAGATACTGCTAAGAATTCTCCAATGCATAGGAAAGCTCCCCACGACAAAGAATTACGTTCCAAAATGTCAATAGTGCCAAGAAAAAATGTTGAGACCCTCTACTATATAGTCTTTAAAAATGACGTTGAGTAAGAATACCTAATGATACAGAAAAATGTGTAAACACTCTGTAAAATGATTTTAAAGTTATAAAATACTAAGAGATTTCATTGGTGTGTGATAAAAAAAAAATTGGAAGGCAGGGGTGCCTGGGCGGCTCAGTCAGTTGAGCACCCTACTCTTGATTTCCACTTGGGTTGTGATCTTGGTGTGGTGGGATCCAGCCCCGTGTGTGGGGCTGTGCTAGGGGTGGAGTCCGCTTGTCGCTCTCCCTCTGCCCCTGCCCCCACGTACGCTCTCTATCTCTAAGATAAATAAATAAATAAAACCTTTTAAAAAAAAGTGGAAGGCATGGGGCACCTGGGTGGCTCAGTGGGTTAAAACCTCTGCCTTTAGCTCAGGTCATGATCTCAGGGTCCTGGGATCGAGCCCCACATTGGGCCCTCTGCTCAGCAGGAAGCCTGTTCCACCCCCCCCACTCTCTGCCTGCCTCTCTGCCTGCTTGTGATCTGTCAAATAAATAAATAAAATCTTAAAAAAAAAAATGGAAGGCAGTACACCAACATATTGAGTAACTGATGAGTAGCAAGCGTATGAGTGATTTAAATTTTCTTCTGCATGCTTTTCTGGATTTTTCACAGTTTCTTACAACACATGCATTACCTTGAAGATCAGTGAAGAAAAAAAAATTCAATGAAAATGAACTATCAAGGGTTAGTCTTTCTGTAAGCGGTATGAGAAAGTTTTGATGGCTTTTGTTGACAGCGAGTCGGCAATCTTGGACTAGATTAGTCAAGATACATCTTACAGGATCTGGAATGAGGGATTCATGGTCCTTTCCCACTATGCTGGCCAGTTCTCAGCTGGACTCTTGTGTTCAGTAGTGGGCACTACATATTATCAGAATATAGGAGTTGTGTATTTACACAGTGCCTATTTATGCAGAGAGAATTGGATGTGGGTGTGTTTTCCTATTAATTGATTTAATGGAAGTCATGTTCTCAGTCTGATCCAATAAACTGAAAATTCTCTTTAGGTAAGTATAGTAAGACTCTCTAGGTAAATGCCCAGTCTTTCAGAGGCCCCTTCCTCTACAAGGTGCAAACTTTCACATTGCCCTTGAGACAGCCAAGGAGGGACCTAGACCCAACCGGGTCCTGCAGATCCTTGCGCCCCCTGCCAGTCAACACTGCACCTGGAGTGGTAGTTGCTGAGGGGCAACTGGGCCTGCTCTGGGGTATTCTGGGGCTGTCTGCTACTGAACCCTGGGGCACATGCACCGTCCTTCCTTCTCTAGTCCTGGCTGGACACCACTTCATTCCTGCTGGTGCTGTGGCCCCCCGAGGCTGGTCTGTGATCTCACTGAGCTGACACCCTCTAGCAAACTCAGCCAGACTCAGCCAACTTCTGCGGCCTTCTGTGGGGGCACAGGGGAACTCTGGGTTCTGGCCACACTGACGCACAGCTGCCTAGAGAACGTTAAACTCAGGCTCTCCCTGCTAAACTGGGTGGCTGAGTTTACATATTGAGGGCAGGCTTTTTTTCCCCCATGTGTAATTTTTGTGTGTGTGTTTGGAAGGGGATGGGTAAGAGAAGCACTTTTTTATTTTGATGTAATTTCAAACTTATAGAAAGCCACATATACCCTTTGCCTAAGATTCACCAGTTATTTATATTTTGTGTCTTTGGCTTTATCTTTCTCTGTGTGTTTGTATATACATATGTATGTATGTGTTATGTATACACACACACGCACACACATTTCTGTATATATACACACATATGTGTGTACATATATATATATTTTTTCCTGAATCACCTGAAAGGATAAAATTGCAGAAAAAGTTTTGGTATAGACAAGATTATTCTAAAATTTATATGGAAGGAGTGCCTGGGTGGATCAGTCGGTTAGGCGTCTGACTCTAGGTTTTGGCTCAGGTCGTGATCTCATGGGTTGTGGGATGGAGTCCCATGTTGGGCTCCATGCTCAGTGAGGAGTCTGCTTGATGATTTGCTCCCTCTGCCCCTCTCCCCATGCATGTCACTCTCTCTAAAATAGATATATAAATCTTAAAAAGTAAAATAAATAAGTTTTATATGGAAAAGGAACTGCAACAGCAAAAACAATTTTGAGAAAGGGAGACATCAGTCTACTTGATATCAAGACTTATTATATAACAAGTACATTATATAAGCTTAATCTTATGTAATTACATACATCATATATGATATATATTATATATCATGTATAATCAACAGAACAGAGAATCCAGAAGTAGACCTCTGTAAGTACAGCCAACTGCTTTCTGACAAAGGTCCAAAAGCAATGCAGTAGAGGATAGTCTACAAAAAATGGTGCTGGAAAAATTGGACAGCACAGGCCTAATCTAAGTCTCACACCTTGTATAGAAACTAACTCAGAATGGATCATATATTTAAATGTAAAACCTGAGAAAAAAACATAGAAGGAAAACTTTAGGACCTAGGGCTTGGTGATGAGTTCTTAGATATGACACCAAAAGCATGATCCACAAAATAAGTTAAATTAATTTTGCCAAAATTAGAAACTTTTGCTCTCTGAAAGACCCTGTTAAGATTAAAAAACACACTACAGATAAGAGAGAATATTTACAAGCCACATACCTCGCAAAGGACTAGTATCTAATCAAACTAGTATTCAAATTCAACAGTAAAAGAATAATAGTCCAATTAGAAAATGGGCAAAAGAGGGCGCCTGGGTGGCTCAGTGGGTTAAAGCCGCTGCCTTCGGCTCAGGTCATGATCCCAGGGTCCTGGGATCGAGGCCCACATCGGGCTCTCTGCTCAGTGGGGAGCCTGCTTCCTCCTCTCTCCTCTCTCTCTGCCTGCCTCTCTGCCTACTTGTAGTCTCTCTCTCTGTGTCAAATGAATAAAAAAAAAATAAAAAATAAAAAATAAAAAAAAGAAAATGGGCAAAAGAGGCATCTCACTGAAGAGGATATACAGATGGCAAATAAGCACATGAAAAAATAGTCAACATTGCTAATCATTGGGGAAATGTACAGTAAGACTATGATGACATATTACTATGTACCTATTAGAACAACTAAAATTTAAAAAAAGATAATAATGACAATACCAAATGTTGGGCAGGATATAGAGAAATTGGACCTCTCATACATTGTTGGTAAGAAAGTAAATGGTACAACCGCCCTGGAAAAGTTTGGCAATTTCCTTAAAAGCTAAACATACTCTTCTGACCCAACAATCATATTCCTGGGTCTTTACCCCAGAGAAATAAAAATTTACATCTAGACAAAAGGCAGCTTTATTTGTAATGGTCCCAAACCGGGAACAACCAAAATGTTCCCTAATAGGTAAATAGTTAAACTGTGGTACATCTGTCCATAGCACGGAATACTGCTCAGCAATAAAAAGAAACAAGATACTGATACGTACAATTTGGATGGATCTCGAGGACATTATGCAGAGTGAGAAAAGTCCATCTCAATAGATTACTTATTGTTGGATTCCATTTATGTAACATTCCCCAAAGGAGCCAAGTATAAAGATGGAAAACAAGTTAGTGGATGCCAATGTTTGTGAGGAGGAGGGGAGAATAGGAATAAACATAAAAGAACACAGCACAAATCTCTGTAGTGGTGGGATAGTTTTGCATTTTGATTACAACAGTGTTGGTTTTGCAAATTACACACACGACTAATGACACAGACGTGGAATTTCAAGGGACCCTGAACAGCTAAAATCATCTTGAAAACAGAGGAATGGAGTTGGAGGAATCTCCCTTCCTAATTTCAAAACTTACTACAAATCAAATCTGTTTGGATTACTACAGTAATTGGATTACTGTAGTAATCCAAACAGACATCTAGACCAATGCAATAGACTAGAAAGCCCAGAAATAAACCCTCACATATGTGGTCTAATGATGTTTGACTAGGGTGCCAAGATTCAATTAGGAAAGGACAGTCTTTTCTACAAATGGTGGTGGGGAAACTGGATAGCCATATGTAAAACAATGAAGCTGGACCCTTATTTTACATTTAACTCAAAATGGATCAAAGTCCTAAACGTAAGACCGAAAACTATAAAACCCTTAGAGGGAAACATAGGAGAAAAAGCTTTGGACATTGGATTTGGTAATGATTTCTTGGATACTACACCAAAAGCACAGACAACAAAAGAAAAAATAAACTGGACTTTATCAAAATTAAAAACTTGTGTGCATCAAAAGGCATTATTAAGAAAGTAAAAAGATAACCCACAGAATGGCAGAAAATATTTGCATATCACAGATCAGATAAGGGATTCATATCTAGACAATATACAGAACTCCTGTAAGATGGCAATGACAAAAAACAACCCATCTGGCAAATGGGCAAAAGACGTTTTTCCAAAGAAGATGTATAAATGGCCAAAAAGCACTGAAAAGATGCTCAACAAGGAAATGCAAATCAAAACCACAATGAGATACCCCCCCCCACACACACACATCACTTCTTAAACCCAGAGCATCACCTCCCTGTGCGCCACGCTCCTCCAGGAAGGGAGGCAGTAGTATGGGGAAGATGAGGAGGGTTAGGGGGCCAGCTCTAATAGCTCCAGTCAGGCAGTGATGGGGAATCACTGGTGGGCGAGAGGCATGGGGGATGCAGAGGAAGGCAGGAAGCTAAGGCAAACCAGTGGGGAGTGGAAACAGAGGCAGTAACCCGAAGAAGAGAAATTGAGGTGAAGGTTATGCCAAAGCCCAGAAAGAAGATTGGGAATCAGTTCCCTCCTAACTCACAGACACTTCCTACAGAGAAATCTGCCTGCAAATGGATCCAGGGGAACAGAGAGGGGGTGAGATGACAGCAGGTCCTCGAGAGGTAGGGAGGGGTCTGCACTGAAGATCAATGAACTTCACATGAAACAAGTGTGGGCATGAGGAACAGGACTAACTAGATGCCACCGTACCGGCACCATCTGCACAGAGCTCCGGAACGGGGGAATGAGGGTGCAGGGTGGGAGTGTATAGATGAGGGTGGGGTGGGGAGTGGAGGAAGGGTGCTCTGTCCATAGAGGCCACCGCCCAGAGCTGGGGTGAACTTGCTCAGGTCATGCCCAAAGTCATGGCAAGCACTAGACATTCTGACAGCGCCTTATAATGATCAAATCCTGCAAACAGAGAAGTGAAGAGGATGCCACTTCCTGGTGCTTTCAAGCCCTCACCAAGAAGCCATGCTGAGCAAACCTGACCTTGAGACTCGGAACAGACAAAAAAGAACGCCCGCACCTTGAAGGTGGGCACCAGTGGTCCTCAGTTGGGGAGTGGCTTTTGTCAGGTATTTTCTAAAGATTCAGTTAAAAACAATTTTTTTTGGAAGACACAAGCAAATACATTCCACCCGCTAAGCCTCCAAATCACCATTAGGGAAAAAGCATGACTGTGGACACATATGCTCTCGGGAGCCCCTTGTAGGAACGGGTGCACACTACACAGTGTCATGCCTCCTTGTATGGCTGCCTACAGTACCTAGCAGGAGCTCAGGACATGTGTTTAAATGCATGCTTCTTTCTTTCATGCCCGTTCACCTGAGGCAAGACCAGGGCGACTGCTGAGAAAGTGTGTGCTTAGGAGAAAAAATGCGTGGCTGAAGCGGCAGGGGGTGGACTGGGGAGCTAGGAACCTCCAATTTCACCTGACGGAGCCATGGCACCTGTCAGCACAGCCATGAGGAGCTCTGTGGCTCTGTGCTATTTGGTCCTCAGCTGACTCATCAGCAGGAAGGCTGGAGGTTTCCAGGAGGGGGCCGGGCTAGGACACAGGGCTGTTCCTGAAGGCCAAGTTGCCAACACAACCACCTGAAAGAGCAGCTAGGCAGTGCAGCTTGGGCGACCCTTCTTCTGAACTGCCCAGATCCAAGGCTCAGATGGCAGCTTATAAGTCAAGGCAGAGGGAGTGGGGGCCGTTCCACCTCCTGGGTGGACAAGACACATCACGGGGTTCTCTGCTCCGGGGGCTCCAAGGGCTGGTGTTAAGTCACCCGGAGATGCAGAAAGTGTGACTGGTGCAAAAGCCGGTCCGGAGAGAGACAGAACGGAGGAAGGAGGCAGAGTGAGACACCGGGGTAGACCAGGCGCCTGGGTGGCATCTGTCCACGGAGAACACGGGAATAACATTGGGAGGTTACTGCGGCAGGGTGAGGAGGGGCTGACCCAACATCTGCATGCCGACGGAGAATATGCCACCCACGTCTGCCCCTTCCAGTGTGCACGGCAAGCAGCGGCACAAAGACCCTTCCCCTACTCCATTCTAGAAGCCCCTTTGAGCCTGGGCTTGACCACTGCACTCAATCCTGAATTGGAGACTCAGCCTTTCTGTGACGGGAGAGCAGGGAGGACTAGAGAGAGGTAAAGAGAAGAAAGACATAGCTGAAGAAAGAGAAACATGCAAATGAGGTCCAGGAAAACACACCCAAGCTGAAATTGAAATGACCCAGGAAAAGCTAGTACTTGCTGACCTTAGCTTCAGCAGCCCGTTTTCCCTGATTATCTTAACACACTTCCTCCCCAAACCAGTCATTTCCAACGGGATATGCTGGGGTCTGATCTCCCTGTCCTGCTCTCCAACGGCTGAGAGGGGCAGTGCCCCACGCCGCCCTCCTTGCGCCTACTCCCCGCCCTCACGTGTCTCTCCCGGGCAGATGGGACACTGGGGTGCGGCTCCCCACCTCTCAGGAGAGGACGTGGCATGAGGGACAACACCAGTATCCACCTCTCCATCTCTGTTAGTACAGGCTCTGTGCAAACAACCCACACCACCAAACAATTGGTTTGATTTTATTTCAAAATTGTACAAAATGGCCATAAGTGGCTATAAAAAATTTTGTCTTCAGAACACATGGAAATTCAGAAAGAACAACAAAACAGGTATCATTCACAGTGTAATGGAAAAGCGTTCTCTGAGGCAGAAATTACAACTCTTCCTTTTTCCTCCCTAGTCTCTCATGGTCTCCTTCCCGGAGCGTTCGAATAAAACTGGTAAACCCCAATTCCTGTAGGGAAGGGGAAGAGAGAGGAAAAAAGCCTTTAACTTCTGAAGTGGATGTGGACCCTCCCCCCCCTCCCCTTTTCCTGACCCCCCACGTGCTCACCCCTCTGGATGCAGAGAAGTGGCCAGTGGAGGCAGCTGGCCACGTGGGGAGGGCCTGCCTGGCTACAGAGGAGCCCTTGCCGGCCCCCTGGAACCACCCAGGCTCCGGGAGCTGGCCTCCGGGACAACCTCTGGGGGCGCTCTTCCTAGCCCTTGTCTTCCCAGCGGCAAGCACACAGCTGACTTCTGCCATTTCTGGGAAGCCTCCCTCTGCTGCCCTTCTCAGTGGCTGTCTCCCTGCCCAACAGAAAGAGCTCAGGGCAGATGCCTTTCCCCAGCTTACCGTCCGATCGCTGTCATACTTCTCTGCAAACTTCCCATAGTGGTAGTAGTGGAACGTGGGGTAGGCCTTGACGGCCTCCTGCTGACACAGGTCCTGGTTCTTCTCTCTGACACAGTCCACAGCGGCACAGGCAATCTGTGGGCCCGGAGAGAGGCCGGGTCAGCGCAGGGGGCCTCCCATGTGAGACCCGAGGCCTGGACCCTCCTCGCAGAGACTGCACTTCAGGCCCACGCTGTGTGCTTTCTCTGATTTCTCTCAATAGCGAGGATGAACTGAACCAGAGCCTCCCCAGTTCAGCACTCCATTGAGACTGCCGCTGCTTGCTTCCAAGTCTCAAGGTAGGTGGGTAAGGTTAGGGGACTCAGCTTGCAGGGGCCTCAGACCACCCTTTAAAATCAAGAGTATAATGGCCATCAAGGAAATGATGACCTGAGAGCATTTGTAAACACTGCACGTTTTGTGGTTTCTGTGAGACATGGTGGGACTCATTCATTTATCAACTAACGCTTCCTGAACATCTGTTTGGGGAGGCAGTAGAATACCAAGGTTAAGAATAAGAGCTCTGAACGCGAGTTTCTAAGTGCACATCTTGGCTTGGCAGCATAGGAAGACTTATGGAAAATGACCTCTTGGTGCCTCAGTTTCCTCATCTGTAAAATGGCAGTAATAACGATACCTAAGTGATCAGGCTATTATGAGGACTGAGCAAGAGAATCCAGGGGAGGGGACTTGGCACAGGACCTGGCATGTGGTTAGCAGTTAGTAAATGTGTGCTGCTCTCTTAATCATTCCTACGGGCCCCAGACATGAGCTCTGTCCCTAGTAGGGGCTCAGTGTCTGGTCAGAGGGGCCAGAGAGAGACAATTCCAAGGCACGAAAGGAGGTGTGAGGTAATGGAGGTGGTTCAAGGGGCCGAGGGGAGGAGCACAAAGGTGCTGTGCACGGTTTGCCATCTGAGCAGTGGCCTGAAGGAGAAGGAGAAGGA
Source organism: Ailurus styani (assembly GCA_002007465.1). Classification (NCBI taxonomy): domain Eukaryota; kingdom Metazoa; phylum Chordata; class Mammalia; order Carnivora; family Ailuridae; genus Ailurus; species Ailurus styani. Next base: position 235,719 of record LNAC01000449.1, on the reverse strand, counting down.
AGTTCCAGCCAGGGGAGGGCATTCCAGGAACCAGAAGAGCTCAGCATGACCAAAGCAAATGGAAGTTTCGGTCAGAAGGAGGTTCTCAAATTGGCCACTGGCCTCTTCCTGCCCGTCTAACAAATTCCACAGACTGGTAGTTTTCCCTTATTATTTATTGTTCTTTTAAAATAAGAGGGTATAAAGCAGACCTGGGGAACCTTCTTTCTGTTGAGGGTCCCAAAGCAGGGAAGGAGGGGAAAAGGTTGCTTTATGGCAATACACCAAACACGAGCATTGCAGAAGCGGGGCAGGCAGGTTCTGATAAGAGGGAGCGTCTACCCAAGGGCTGCTGAGTGCTAGTGGTCCACTGGTGACCTTGAAGAAGTCCGGCCATTAAGTGACTGCCACTCTTACTGCAGGAAGGCAGTTAACAGAAACATAACAAGTGAGATCATTTTAGAGCCCGGTGAATGCTCTGAAGAAATTAAAAGAGGGTGATTCAAGAAGACGATAGCCAGAGGGGCTGCTTTATGGCCAAGGAGGCCTTTCCGAGGAGACAGTATTTGATCTACAACCTGAGTTGGGATGAGGCAGCAGGTGCGAGGAGGCCCGAGCAGGGAGCACCCGCGTAGGAGGACCAGCCCACACCAGGACTGGAGAGCGGACGGAGCACGCAGCCTTTGGGAACCGGGGCCCATTAAGGCACTCCGACTGAACTACCACCATGCTTGAAATTTCAGATGATTAAATAGCCACAGCTCACATGGTTCAATGGCTACGGGTTCTTCCCAGGGGGATGGAGGCCCCCTTTCCAAGTAGAAGAACCCTGCAGGCCACTGACAGTCCCGTTTGCTGCTCACTGACGTTGTGCCCGGGTGAGCGGGCCACCTCTCTGCGGGTAGCGGGGCCGACAGAGCGCAGAGCGAGGGGCAGCCTCGCCCCTGGTCACCAGCGGGCCACCCTGCCCCTCCCCGCGCTCCTGCCTCCCTCCCACCTCAGCTACACAACGTCTGTACAATAAGGCTTCTTAGAGCCGAGTTTGCAAACTCGCCGCACACGATCCGTATCTGGCTCTCAGTCCTGTTCTATTTGGCCCACATAGAATTTAACAACAACAAAAAATAAACCTGAATTAGCTGCCAACCTAGAAAAAGAGCCAGAAGATTTTATATAAAAGTTTGGCTCTCCAGCTTCGTGTAAAAGCCAGATTGGATGGCATTTGCCCTGCGTTCCCACAGGCAACATGCGGCTGGAGCGGAGGGCAGCTGTCTCCTCCGGGCGGGTGCGGCGAGCCGCTCGCTGGCGTCTGCCCGGAGCCCGACTGGCCGGGCCGTCAGGCGGGCCCCTGCAGGCTTCTCGGAAGCCCAGCTCGCCCTCTGAAGCGCTCTCGGATCATTCAGAAAGGCGAGGCGGGTGCCGCTCCGGCCGGCCGCAGCGTTCGGGCTCTCGGGGCGCAGCCCGGGGGAGGCGGCACACGCCGGGCAGCCCTCTGCGTCCGGCAGCGGTGAGGGGCGCCGGCTCCTCTGCCACGCTGAGCAAGTGTGGGATGGGGGTTGCTCCGGGCAGCTGCTCTCCCCGCATCTGCTTTAAATTACGCATTTAATTTGTGTACGTGCCCCGGAGCCGTGGGAAATACAGTGTGTGGTTTTGTAAATCGACTAAATTCAAAACGTGTACTTATTTCGAATCCCCTAAACTAGCGGCCAGCCACATACACACGGAGCGCCGCTTCCAGCCGCACAGGCTCCTCCACCTCCATTTCCAGAGGAGAGGAGTCGCGAGGCTCTTTCGAACGGAAGCAGCTTGGACTCGGGAAGGGAGATGTAAATAAACCTCTTCCCACCTATCCCAGTTTCTGCTGTCTAAACGCCTGCCCCCACACCCACTCCAGATTCACACTGACTGAACGACCACTGAAGGCACACTATCACTTCTAGGTTTGTTCCGAGGTAGTTGGTATCCTGCCACGACCCCTTGGCCAAACTTGCCAGTGGCACCCATAATTCTCGGCAGGGAGCCCCAAGGAAGGCCAGTGATGGCCAGGGCTTGAGGACATGTCCCCTGCTCCCTTGACCTTTGGGTGAGACGATTCTGTCCCTGGTGAAGTCTCCAGGGATGGAACCCAATGACGCATGCCTAATCTGTTCATTAACACACCTGCTCTGGCTCCTCTCCTTGACTGTCCCCCCCGCTCCCCATCCCGGAGGCTGTGACTGGAGACCATTTCCCAAATAAACCCCCTACACACGAGTCCCAGCACCCGAGTCTGCTTCTGGGAGACCTCGCACAGTGCCTGTTTATCTGGTTCTGCCCCTTCCCAGCTGGACAACTTTGGGAGAGACTTTGAACCTCTCGAAGATTCAATCTCTTCTTCTGTACAATGGGAGATGGAGAACACTTGGTTGGTTATGCTGCTAGGACTACGAGGAGGACACGACACGATGCTCTTAATAAGCAGCAGTGGAAGAGGAGTCTTCTGAAAATATAAAATGCTATTGTTTTGCCATTCGGTCAACATTTATAGAGGTTTCAGGCATCAAGACTGGAGGGAATTCAAGGACCGATGACGTCCTTACACTCAGGGAGCTTTCCTTTCTGATGGACAGACAGCTTTGTCAACGCAAGGGAGCACACGCGCCATGGCCAAAGTTACAGCAGCTTCCTCTGCCTCAGGGCGCCTGTCCTGGGATGACCTTCACACCTTGCTGGCCAGCCCGACCCCCAGGCTGGGGACACCTGGATGTGCAATGACAGATGAGCCCCACCTTCCCGGCCCAGTGGAACCCTAACCCCTGCCTGCATCGGCCAGCCTTCCACCTCAGGCCCGTGTCCTCCGTGGCCCCTGCCCTACGGCCATCGGTTCCAACACGAGCAGCACGCACCCCTCTCTCCAACCAGTGTGTCAACCGCTTGAGTTCCCCAGTAAGCTCCTGGGAGGGGGAGGAGGCTCCCCAGCTAAGATATGAGCTACCTCATGCGGCTTTATTGATTCAGTAAAATAAATCTCTGCAGGAGCTAATATTGACTTTGGCTATGAAAATGGAAGTGAACAACCAACTGCATATTGATTGGGGAAGGAACTGGGACTGGCTTCTGGGGGGGAGGGGCGGAATACAATTCTAGCTAAGAGGTGGCAGCAGAGGGTGTCTGGAAGAACTGGGAGTCAAGAGACTCTGTTCTGGCTGTCAATGCCCCATGGCTGGCTGGGACATGTCCCTGGGCAAGGGACATAGCTCCTCTCTGGGTCGTGATCCCTCATGAGCAGGAGAGGGCTGGATGGGCCATTGGACCCCTAACACCAACTACTGGCCAGTACGAGAGGCAGCTCTGAAAAATTACAAATTCCTGGGGCGGCTAGGTAGCTCAGTCAGTTAAGGATCCAACTCTTGATTTTGGCTCAAGTCATGATCACAGGGTCGTGAGACTGAGTCCCGTGTCAGGCTCTGCACTGAGTGTGGAGCTCACTTAGGATTCTCTCTCTCTCTCCCCTTCTCTAAAAAAAAGAAGGGAGGGAGGGAGGAAAGGAGTGAGGGAAGGAGGGAAGGAAGGAAGGAAGGAAGGAAGGAAGGAAGGAAGGAAGGAAGGAAGGAAGGAAGGAGGGAAGGAAGGAAGGAAGGATGGATGCCTGGTGGCTTAGTTAAGCGTCTGCCTTCGGCTCAGGTCATGATCCCAGGGTCCGTATCGGGCTCCTTGCTCAACAGGGAGCCTGCTTCTCCCTCTGCCTGCTGCTCCCCTGCTTGTGCTCTTTCTCTGATAAATAAAATTAAAAAAAAAAAAAAAAGGAAGGAAGGAAAGATAGCTAGCTAGCTAGATATTACAAATTGCTGGAACCATCCCTAGACTCCTGATGGGACAGTTCTAGGATGGCACCCAGCAGTCACGACACTGGTAACTTTAGTCCCCCCGGGCCGAAAGCAAATGCTCCCCTTGTGTTACCGAGAGCCACGTCCAGGAACCCCAGGCCTGCCAACTGCCTAGCAGAGAGGGACACGAGATTAAATGTGTTCCTGGAAACGAGTGAGGGTGATCTCTGGCTTGGGATAAAGGGAGCTGGAAGGAGAGGAGAGAGGAAATAACAGACAGGAACGACCCCAGGAAAAGGCCAGTAATGTTACTGAGTGAGTTAATGAATGAGACAATTCAGCGAAGGCGCATCAGTATCTCCGAGAAGGAGGGCTCCCCGTGGAAATGGAGTCCCTGTGCATCAGTGGAGGGGAGAGAGGAAGAGGAGGACTGACCCTTGGCTGCTCACTGTGGGCACAGCCAGCCTGGCCCCGCCTGGACTGAGGTGATCCCGTCACAGACCCTGGAGCCACAGAGACCCGAGCGGCCGGGGACAGGGAGACCCCACACTTCAGCCACTTTCCTGTCTGTCCAGAGTTTTCCCAGTGAAGGGTGATGGGGGCCAATGGAATGACTGCCAGTCCCATGCTGGCTGCAGGGAGCAAGGGCTTCCCCACACTGACCAGCACCCAGACTATGATGGAGTCATGCAGGGACTGGCCGCCTGGGCCGCGCTGAACCTCCCCGGCATGCACTGGCCCTGGGTGGCAGGGGGCTGGGTGGGGAGGGAGATGGAAGACAGGAAGCCCCTTCTTGCCATGCCAAGGAGCAGGCAAAGGAGAAAAGGTTTCTGGTCTTTATACTCCTTCCTGGTGGGATGAAGGGAGCTTCAAGGGCACAGCCAGACTTTGTGGGTGACGACAGGACATTCGGAGTCCAGGAAAGGGTCCTGGGGTCTGAGTCCTGAGTCTGTCCCCCTCTCCACACTTGTGCCCATGCCCCCACCTGGCCCCCTCTGACCCACTGTCTCTGTACAGCGCTCACATGCCTTTACTGTCACCCCGCCCGGGGCCAACTCCAGCACCTCCTGGAGCGTGTGTCCAGCCTGCCCTAGCTGCACCTAAAGACCGCACCCAGTGCACACGCGTGCAACTTTGGGTCTGCGTGTGTATGAACGTGGTTCTGAGGCCTGGTTGGGGACAGGTTCCTACAACAGAGTCCTGGGCTGGAAGAGTCTTCATGATCGTCTAGAGCAGAACCCCAACCTTGACGAGAGGAAAACTCAAGGCCTGGAGCATCGACAGGACTTCTCCAAGCCACACGGTTCAGCAGCAGCCAAGCTGCACCGGGCCCGAGCTCCAGGGTCTGCCCCTGCCACACCGCCCCTCGGCCCCGGAGTCACACACTGCCCTCACCTGGTGGCGGTCCATGCTGCCCTGGCTGCTGGAGCTGCCTGGGGAGGTGCCGGGGGTGCCCTCTCCCCACACTTTAATCCAATCTGCAGTTCTAGCTTGTTAATTTTATGCTTCATCAGTCGGCAGCTGCAGGAGCCTTTTACTTCAGCGGGACGAGGCTCTGCAGACAGCCTTGCCCTCCTCCACCTTGGCCGCCTCCAGTTGACTTTTGTTGGATATTTTTTATTTGTCTTTTCAATTATATAAGTAACGCATGACTACAAATCCTACTGTAAAAAGATTCGAACGCTAAAAATAAACAGGTGACCCCTTTTCCAACTCCCCTCTTCCCAGGAAGGCCTGTAACAGTTCAGTGTATCCCTTTTAGCTGATTTTAGAGCAGAAATTCAGCCTGCCCTGTCCTGCCTTATGAATAGAATGTTCTGGTTCCCAGGAATTCCCTGATCTCAGCAGAGTCTATTCAGGAAGGGTACCTGAAGTGGAAGGGAGGGAGGGAGAGGAACCAAGGGCTGAGCAAAGTCAGGGGCAGGCCAAGAGATGAAGAAGGGCATCCTTACCTTTCGGTCATCTTTGAAGACATTGGCGGTGGCCGTAAAGTGTGGGATGACCTTCTTACAGTGCGGGCACCCTGCGGGGGAGGGAAGGATCGAGTGTTGCACGTGCGGGGGAGGCTGCAGGGCCAGGGGCCCTTCCTGGCACCGACAGAGAAGCCTTTCCAGGGGTTTCCCTCCACCCAACAGTCGGTGGGGGTTCATGTGACTCCCACCCCTTGCACACCAGACTGTCAGGGTCCACGCGTCAACCCTGCTACTCAAACACTGCCCTGTGTGTCTTCTGTCAGCACAAGGATTTTGGAGAGAGCTTCCTGTGCAAACATCAGGCCTGCTCTTGCCTGGGACCTCCCACCCCACATCCCCCCATCATACACCGGGCCGAAGAAGCTGGGGTGGGGGAGACAGTTGCTGTGGTCTTGCTCTGCAAGCTCCTTCCACAGAGTGCCGCCCTCAGAGCCAGGGTAGAGGGGGTGCTCTGAGCTTGGAAAAGGAGGATGTGTGCTCGGGATTCTCTGAGTTTGTTAGAGTCCCCTTCTCCTTCCCTAGGGACAGCGGTACCTACTATCTCCCTCATGGCTGAGAGAACAGGACTGGGAAAGGTAGGGGGAGGAGGAACCACTCCACCTGAGCCCCCACTGCTCAATCCCCACCCGGGACCAAACGGCCTCTTGCTAGCCTTCCCCCCTCCGCTCTACAATCGACCTGAACCTGGGATTCAGGACAGGAGGTCCAAGGTCAGGCTGAGAGGAAGGTGAGCTACAGCGAGTCCCCAACACTTCTCAGGGCCTGGGTTCCTGACTGAGGGAAGAGGCCTATCACAATGGACAAGAGCCGTAACTGGAGAGGCCCTGGGTGTGACAGTGGTGCAAGTGTCACCTGACGTGACAGGCCCCTTTCTTGGCCCCTCCCTCAGCATTAGCTGAGCCCAACCCAAGCCCCCTTCTTGCCACCATTCCCTAGACATTGCACACAACTGCCAAGAGAACAGAACTGCTTTGAGGGAGGATTTCCCTGACACCGGTAATTAATTCTGATCAAAACACAGGTGGGAGAGGCCAAACGCCCCACAGGGAGAGCTGGCAAACAGTGGCGCCAGCAAAGGCGGGGAAAAGAAATGGCTTTGCTCATCTGCTTTCTCACTTTTTAAAATAAGATAATAATGACTGGCATTTCAAAGAGTTTTGTGAAACCAAGTTAAGGCTAGGCTACAACTTTAATATGAATTTAGCACTTGAGCCAGTTCCTGAGATGGGCGGGACCCCCCATGTGGCCCGGCTGGCGGAGCAGCCAGCTGGCCCCAGCACAGTGTGGACAGTGGTGGGGAGGGGCAGTCAAGGGATTCTGCCCACATGCACTGCAGGTGGAGAGAAGAGAGCTGGGCGGCCTGTGGGTTCTAGCAGCACCGAGTGTGACAGAGTGCCTAGCATAGCCTCGCTTGCAGCAGATACTAACATGATTTTTTAACTGGCTCAATGGCAATTATATGAACACTACTAATTTGACCCAGCGGAGGGAAGATAGCTCAAATTCATGAAAATGTCACACTCAAAAGGCATGATGGTTTATACATTCCAAAGCATTTAGAGGGCACAGTGTGCTGGCTGACAAGGCCTGTCAGAGCACCAGCCCTGTGGCCCCTAGAGGTCCCTTGTGAGTAGCACATGGATGCCCACTAACAGTGTCAGGCTGGCTGGAAGTAAGTTATTCCCTCCCCCCAAATCTGGTATCACTATTAATTTTTCCTTTTAAGCTCTTTGCTTACTTAAAGTATAAAGGCAACTGTCAACCTAGTGCAAATTTCTATTACCATCAATTTAAAGTATCTAGGTCCCAGATTAATCACCTTCTGGTGCATCTGATTTTATCATTATCCAAAAGAAAGAGCAAGGCAGATGAGGAACTGGAGGGAAGGTTGTTTTAGAAAGGGCATGAAGGTGTTTCCAAGAGGCATGATTTTTTAATTGGGGCTCTTTAAAAAGGCACCACCTTTGTGTAGCAGGAAACCAAAGAAACTTCCCAGAGCGGGGGAGTCAGAGGAGTCAGAAACTAAGACCGAGGAAAGGGCAGAAAATTCCAAAGCTAGAGACTCAGCAAGCTGGCCTAAGAAGGGCAGTCACCTGGACCAGACCACTGAGAGCAAAGGTGGGGGGCTTGGAACAGGAGAGAACAATGAAACAGCTGGAAGAAGATCTGTGCAGAAACTGGGGAAGTTGGAGGTGGGGGGAGGCGGGAGGTAGGGACATGGGGGAGCTGTGAAGTAAGGGATATGGTAGAGAGGTAGGAAGTGGGGCAGGGAGGCAGGAGGTGGGAGGGAGGAGAGATTGGGGAAGGCTATGGGGGTTGGCTTTTGCTTTCACTTTATACCTACCTTTATCAGGGGTGTGACCTTCCTGTAGTATTAAGTTCTTGACATGTAAATAAGCATATGGAAGTATTATATACTATATATTATACCTAAATATGTATTATTTTTATTACTTTTTTTATTTGCCCCAGGGGTATAGGTCTGTGAATCATCAGGCTTATACCTTTCACAGCACTCACCATAGCACAAACCCTCCCCAATGTCCATAACCCATCTACCCTATCCCTACTCTCCCACCCCCCAGTAACCCTCAGCTTGTTTCGTGAGATTAAGAGTGTATTATTTTTATAACTGAAAAATTTTTTCAAAGACTTGTTTTTGGATAGATCCACTTCCCTGATAAGCATGTCTCAGGAATCTAGAGCAGAGTTCAGGGACAGGAATATACAGTAGAGAAAAAGGGAAAATCTAGGTGTGAGGCCCTTTGACAGAAGCTGAGTTGGTCAGTGGAATGGCCCTGAATGGTGCTGTTTCTTAACAGAGTAGATTAGGAGGCCCTCGAGGCCGAGCAGGGACCATGCGTCCTTCCCCTGTATCCCAGGCCCCAGATACCACCCAGCACACAGTGCTTCTAAGAGAGGGTGTCATCAGCAGCCCAGGGGGGTAGGAGTCCTGAGCCCAGAGGTCTGGGAAAAGGGGGGGAGCATTTCTGGGGGGAAAGTATTTAGTCTGGACATACCAAAGCCCACCCAGTAGTCAAGGACCTCGACTTGTATGGCCAGGCCTTCACTGCTGCTGAGGAAGCTCCTCCTCTCTGAAGCACATCTGTGACAGAAAGAGCCCCAGCCCAGGCTGCAGGGAGGGCTCTGTCATACACGGCTCTGAGGCCTCGGGCAGGTCACACATCCTCTGCTCTCCAGTCCTGCACATCTATTCTGCCCAGATGGAAGACAGCTTCTTAAACCCCACTCAGCCTTCTAGGCATGTCCTAAGGACAGATGAGGACAGCGAGAAGCTCAGCAAGAGCCCAAAGTACTACTCCCACTTGGAGAAGAAAAGGCAAAAACAGAAGGACATGTTGGCAGCCCGAGGGCGGAGGTCTGATGCTGGGAAAGGCAGGCGGGAGGCAGCCCCTCCCGGAAAGTGAGAGGCAGGAGAGATAGGGATTACTGACACTTGAAAAGTGGGGCAGGAGGGGAGCCAACAGGAGGACTGGCTACAAGCAATCGGGTTTATGACTAGATTGAGTTGCCTGGCTTCTCTGCGGCGAGCTTTATTATCCGCACTCCATTAAGCTGAGCTGTAACCTGGGGAAGAGGCAAGGGCAACGGAAGAGTGGGAAATTCAAGAGCTTTCCCTGTGAAGTATCAATTAACTTCAAAATGGAATGCACAAACCCAAAGGTCACAAACACACGTGTCACTTCCTCAACTTAAACTCTGATGAAAATGGGGATCGAGGGGAAGCTAGCTCAGAAGAATGTGCTGTGCTTTTCCCCCTGCCTCAAACCCGACGGCATCAAAGCCATGTGGGGAGGTCGGGGAGGTCGGGGAGGTCGGGGAGGTCAGGGAGGGGGCTGGGTTGGGGATGCTCAGGAAGACAAAGAAAGCAGAGGCCAAAATGGGTCAGCTAGATTCCAAGGTTTGAAGGTGAAGTCAGTGCCCAGTGGGATGGAGGGAGCCAAGGGGTGGAAGGAAGGGGCAGGTGGGAGGCAGGCGGCCTAGAAGATTCCAGGGACAGGAGGAGACCGAACAATTTTATGGCAGTTCCTGCCACAAACAGAAGCAGAGGGCTTCAGGACCGATGTGAGAAAGGCTCCCCAGAGAGAGGGAGAGTCCCTGGCAGAACTGACAGAAGGAGGCCCTGGATTTTGAAGGACATCAGCCTGGAATGAGACAGCACAGAGGAGCCCAGAGTCCACCTGTGGCTGCCCTGGTCCCTGGGGAGGGTCTTCTTGGTCTGGTCCGACCCACCCCTCTGCCTCACACCATGGTGAACACCCCCAGCTACTTACAAGGGGCATAGAACATGACCAAGGTGTGCTTCTTCTTCTTCAGGGTCTCCCGGAAGTTGTCCCCGGCCAGGTGCAACACGTGCGTCTGCTGCTCTTCCCAGGTGGGCTCTGGGGGTGGCGGGGCCTCAGGGCTGCAGGAATGGGCGGGAGGGAGGGGAGACAGTCATAAGGAGAGGCTTGGGTAAGGGCAAGCACTTCCACCCCCACCCAGAGGAGCACTCAAGAAGAAATCACTTTGCATCCTTTCTAAAATGTAACTCAAAAGCTGAGTTTAAACATGAACAACTCTGCACCATCCACGAAGCTGTTATGATTCCCTCTGGGGAGCCTATCAGGAAGCCTGATGAGCATGTGGAAGGTGTGGAAGACCCAGCCCTTTTAGGCCGGGACAGCCTCTCCAGGTGTCAGCTATCATCTTGCCACATGGATAGAAGCTCCTTTGCCCGGGCTCCTGCCTCTCCAGGCCGGCCTGCTGGTGAGCATGTCACAGTCACCCACAGCATGCCCCCAGTGCACAAGCCTGGAAACGCCCCCGGCCTCACCCAACGCTGCTCACCCTGCTCCTGGGTGACAAGTCTCAGTCCTCCATCTCAGAGCTATCTGCCTTCATGCTCTGCCAGAGGACTCTTTCTGAGCTCCCAAAAGAACTGCTATTTGTGTCTAGGCAAGGCCCGTGTAGGCTCTCTGAACTTTAGTTCCTTTCTCAAGGAAACAGAAATAAAAACTCTGACCTCAGTTGGTTGAGTTTTGACGCTTGGTTTCGGCTCAGGTCGTGATCCTGTGTGGGATGGAGCCCCGCATCACTCTGGGCTCCATGCTCAGCGGGGAGCCTGCTTGGGATTCTCCCCCATCAGCACCTCTCCATACTCACACACATGTGTGAGCGTGCACGCTCTCTCTCAAATAAACAAATCTTAAAAACCAAAACCAAAAAGCTCTGACCTCATAGGATCTGAGCATGAAATGGCAGTAGATAAAAAAGCAACTGGCAAAGGCTGGGAGGGAATTACCACTTACGTGGTGACACGGTCAGTGACAGCTCCACGTAGCAGCAGGCATCAGTAATAAAAACAGCTTCCACCCTCTGAGTACTGCCGCACTACACACCGTGCTAAGCACAGTAGTCTAATTTAATTCTCTAGACAAGTCTTTGGGAAAGTGCTGTCTCCATTTCTAGATGGGAAACTGGGGCACAGCGGGGTCAAGCAAATGGCCCGGGGTCACCATCGGAGTGCAGGGCTCTCAGACTCCATAACCCCTGCTTTCCCCCTAAGTGCTTTTCAGGCGCTCAGCAGCAGGGACGATACACAGAACCTGTACTTTAAACGAGCACCTCAAAACCAGGTGACACATACGTACACCCAACTTTGAGCACAAACGTCCTAATAAAGGAACTCGATCTGGATGGTGCTATTTTGCACGGTTCTCATGTCACATTGTGACTCTAAAGTCTTGGTTCTCATGTGGGCATCCTGATGCCACGTACCAGGGACCTCTGCAAAGGCTGGAATCTGCCTTCTTTTACTTTATTTTCCCCCACCCCGCGTTGAAATGAGGAAATATTCTCAAATATCCAAGCTATATGTGAGTGTGTGTGTGTGTATGTCTCGGGGGAAGGGTGTAGACAGGAGAAAGTCTCCCTAACTACATTGTAACAATTCTGCCTCTCAACCCAAGGCCTGGGGCTTCCTCCACACAGGGCAACTGTGTGACGGTTCCTCTCCCTCACAGGAGAGGGAAATGCTCAGAACTGCAGGTTCCAAAGACCTTGGGGGAGTAGGAGGTCCTTGGCCTAGTAATTACGAGGCTACTCAGGTTCTCTGGACTTGGGGTCTGTGTGTCCTGTTGTGGTAAATCAGCAGACTACTACACAGACTGAGGGAGCTCTTCACAATCCATAGTCTCAACCCCAAAGCGCCACAGGCTGCCTCGTGGACACTCCCAGAGGTCCTAGTCAACCACCAGCAGACCTGGGCCTGAACGAGTCTGGCTCTGAATGTCAAGAGCTGTGTGTGTCCTTTAGCTATTCCAAGCAGGTGGAGTAAGACGCCATGATGAAGCCTGGGGCTAGGACACGGAGAAATGGGGTCCTCCAAGAAGACAAACATGCCACCCACTGCCCCTGGTGCCAGTGAAACTGGCTGGATGAGGACATGTGGCCGGCACACCAGAGGAGGCTCTGGAACTGGGAAGTCGAGTCCGCCTCGGCTCCCATGGCCCTGAGCCAAGGTCAGCAGCCCCTCGGGGTTCCTCTGTGTCCTCGGGGCCAGCTCCAGGGGCCGGTGCCCAGGAGCTGGGATGTGCTGCTGAGACCGCCACACTTACTTGCGCATCCACTCAATAAAGTTCTTCTTTGTTCTGAGCGCGGGCACTGCGGATTTCTCTCCGTTCTTAAAATACTTCAGTGTAGGAAACTCGGAGATGTGGAATCTCTCTGCCAGGGCCTTGTTGACAGTGGCATCGACAGCTGCAAGGACACCAGAGCTCTGGGATGGGGGAGAGGCCAACCATGCATGACAGCCTCAGACGCGGTGCTGGCAGAGGAGGAGCCCAGATGCCGGCCCCCAGCCCACCCAGGCCCTGCCAGCACCTCACCGGGGGTGGCTGGCCCCCTGGGCTCATACATCCCCAGGGTATGTCCACTGGAGTGTCAACGATTTCTCACTTGTGGGCTGAATCGAGACTTTTCAATCTGCCTCACCAACCAGTCTGTGTAGATTATGGCTATTCCCAGTAGCCATTATCCCAGAGAAAAGAAGGTGAACTCTGGGGCTTCGCCCAGGGCCCTGACCTGGCAGAGGCCACACGGACAGAGTGGGACCATGACCCTATGTTCTCTCTGCACCCCTCCATCGCTGGTAGGAGCCCCGCTAATCTAAGACATGTGTACTTGGGGCAATGAAGTGCAGTGGACCTCCGGGAGCTTGGAAGGGGGGGATCACTGTGAGGATCTGTGTCGTTGAGTCTTTAGAGGAAAATGGTGGGGGGGGAGGTTCAGGAAAGGAAGCTTACATCTGCTTCTCCGTGGAGGACTTCTGCTGCGTTCTCAAACTCTGGCTTCATTTTCTTACAGTGTCCACACCCTGTGGGAAGAAGTCGAGAGAAACCACATGGGACGGAGTCTCCAGTGAGGTCCCCTGCTTCTGTAAGACAGCAGCGCCCTATTCCCAGAACCAGGGGTACCTGAGAGAAGAGAAGCACCAGCGCAGGGCGCCTGGGTGGCTCAGTGGGTTAAAGCCTCTGCTTTCGGCTCAGGTCATGATCTCAGGGTCCTGGGATCGAGGCCCGCATCGGGCTCCCTGCTCAGCAGGGAGCCTGCTTCCCCCCCCCTCTCTGCCTGCCTCTCTGCCTCCTGTGATCTCTCTCCCTCTGTCAAATAATTAAAAAAAAAAAAAAAAAAAGCACCAGCGCAGAGGAAAGAAATTTTTTCCGTAATCCGCTCAGTGGGGCCAGTGGCTTACAGCCAGGCACTGATCTAAGCACTTCAGAGCCTCAAGACAGCCCTACAAGGTATAAGTTGACATTATCTCCATTTACAGATGAGAAAACTAAGGCACTAAGAAGGTGGGCAACTAGTCAAGGCTACAGACACATCCACAGGCAGTGTGTGCTTCCCAGCCCCATGCCACTGCCCTTGTCATCCCCCCCACCCCCTGGGCAGAAGGGGGTCTGCACTTTGAATCGGGAATAAGCATTCACAGAAGCAAGAATACATTGCAACTGTCCCCAAACGGAAGGGTGTGTCATAGGATAGGCACAGGGATCTGGCTCGTCATTTCCAAATGCCTTTTTCTCAGTATAACCACTGCTCTGTCCTCTCCTTACCGCCATGCAAATGCAGTAAGTCACAAATAGGAAAATGGGACACATTAAAAAGCAAACAAGAAAAAAAAAGCAAACAAGAAGCACTTTGATAGGTGATATCAGGACATTTGTACATGGCTTTCGTTTGCATAGAAAGTACTTTTGGGCTTCTAATGCTGCAGGGGCTGTAAACCGAGGCAGTCCAGGCTAGCTCAGGCCCCCACACAGCCAGCTTTGGGACCTTTCCAGGCAGGAAGAAGGCTAAGCAGCAGGCAGGAGCAAAGCATGGCTTTCTCATCATGGGGGCTGCAGTGTGGCAGCCGATAGCACCACGATTCTCATAACTGACTTGGGAAAAAGGGAGGCAGACAGACCTCCAGGATTAGCAGAGGACACCTCCGACAGCCTCCAGAAGCCACTGAGACACGGAAAGGGCTTTCCCGCTTGCATCGGAGCACGTGCCTAGGGCAAAAGTGTCTGTCTCCTCCAGGTCACTCCCGCAGAGCCCAGCCGCAGGTGGCACTGGGACACAAACGTGTCCCTTCCACTCCTGACCACCCCAGCTTCCTCAGTCCCTGCGCACCCGTCCCTTTTAGGGACAAGGGGCTCCATGGTGGCTATGCTGCACCCACCAGGCACACTGACAGTAGAAACTGTAAGGGATCATCCAGCTCCCTGGCTGGAGAGTTGCTGAGCTCCTCCTCTGGACAGAGCACTCGGGAGCTAGGAGATGAACCCGTGGATGGAACAGTCCCCGGTGGCATCCAGCCCAGGGAGTAGCTACGATTCTCAGCTGCACCGGCATGTGGATCCTTCTCGAATGGGCCCAGGGGTGTGGGACACCTATGGGCTTGTAGTCTGACTAGAGCGCACTTGGGACCCCATGAACCACAGGGGTGTCAAGGTTGTCATGAAATTGAAACATAAGAATGTCATTTTCCAGCTAGAAACATCTCGTGCTATCACAACAATTCATTACTTTCTAAGCCATCAGGTTACACAGGTTTTTTGTTTTGTTTTGGTGAGTGGGTTGTTTGAAACTGAAAATGTGCTTTCCCCAAAGAAACAATTTCAAACCAAGATTCCTTGCAGACTCTCAGGAACAGCCACAAAAATCCATTCAACAGAACATGCCTGAAGCATATAGAGCGTGCGGTGCTCCTCCTACTTCACGGAACCACCCCCCAGATGGAAAACACGCAGCCCGCCGTCCGCTACCCCGGCCTCCCCCCACACTCCCTGCAGGCAGCAGCTGCCCACAGCGGCGAGCGGAGAATGTCTCCCTCGGCTCAGCTTGGGGCTCTGGGCCTTCTTGGGTCACTGACACGCTTGAGAATTTAACAAACCTTCTTCTCCCCTCCTCCCATGCTGATGCCGATATAGTCCAAATTTACATATTACTTCATAGGGATCCAGTCCCGACTGACTCCCAGACCCCAGGTTAAAAGCCAAGGTGGACGAAGCCCAACTCCGAGGCGTTCCTTTTCCCGTGGGACGTGGGGTGGAAGTGCACAGAGTCGTCCCCACGGGAGTCCAGCCTCGGGTTCCCTCTCACACCGACCCAGGTAATGAGATAGATATTCTCAGGAAGACTCTACTGACATAACGCGCAATACATTAAAATGAACTTTTTTTTTTTTGTTCTCACTAAATAAAAGGAATAAGTCATTTTTGGGGAGCTTATGGTTAGGACGAAGGGGTTCTAGAACTCTTAAAGGGGATCCCCCCCACCCGGGCCTACCTCCACAAGGACAGCTCCCTGCAACCCGCCCCAAGGTACTAAGCACCCCACTGTCCTGCTGCTAGGCTGGCCTTCCCTCACTGGGGTGGTGGAGGCTCACCTTACCTGAAGACAAGTCGAGAAAAGGAAGCTCACTCCTGATGCTGACCTGTCACCCAAGAATTCAGCCTGCCCTGGAGAGGAGGAGGTGAGTGGCCTGAGTCAGACCCACTCAGCCCAGCAGGCACAAGGGAGAACATCAGGGCAGGCCTAAAAGGACCTGGGCTCGAGGCTCCAGCTGGCCTCCAAAGAAGGCAGGAGAGACAGGGAGAGGCACCCCTGACCACCCCGCAAACAGGACACAAATGTCGTGGCCAGGCCAGTGCCAGCAGGGCCCGTGGTAGAGGTGGGCAGTGGGATGGAGTGGGGGTGGGGGGAGGGAGGACAAAGAAAAGCCAGCCATTGCCTCTGACAGAAAAACCATGATTTCTTTCCAAAATATCCTAGTCAATATGGCAGGACCCATGAAGATGAGAAAATTCACCTTCAAACCTTTATGAGGTTCTGGCCCTTTGATGCCACTGCCCAGCTGAGGTGGCAAACAGACTCCGTATCACCGACCGGCTTCTCTCAGTGGTGGGCCAGAGATGCACTCTGAACTTGAGAACTGGCTTGCTGGGATGAAGGGTCTGTCACGGACATAGGAGGGAGAGGTAGAAGATATGCCAGGAACCGTCCAGACTCTCTAGCTTGCGCTCAAGCCTCTCTCCTGAACTTCCAGCCCAGTCTCCCAGGACTCTCCTTAAAGTAACGACAGTACTTGCCCTCTGTCCAGGGCTTCCATGCACTTTCTTTGGCAGCCCAATGAAACAGACAAGACCAAGCTCGTTAGAGCCAGAAATGGTGGCCCTGGGAGAGGAAGCGACACCCTTGGGGCGCCCATGGGGGGTTAAGATGGATCTTCTGGCTGGAATTCCCATCGCCGTGTTCACATGAGCCCACCTTTTCTCAAAGGTTCTCCTGTCCCCCAGCACCCGCTCATCACCACAGCCACCGCCCCAATGGGCCAGCCATCGCCACGCAGTGCCTACCAAGCTCCGGCCCGTGCTCTGAGTCTTTGGTTCATTCCACCCCACCGATCCGCCCACTCCTCTTCTACTCACGAAGTCCCTCTTATTCATACATTTCCACGGCATCTCAACTTGGCCTGCCTGGTGACTGTTCTATTGCTGTCTTCCGATACTGAAGAGCAGCCAGGACAACTTTTCAAGACATAAATCAGATCACACTCCCTCGGTTAAAAGTCTGCAATGGCTTCCCGTCATAGGTAGATCAAAATCCAGACTCTACCAAGGCCACAGGCCACGCACCTTCGGACTCTCCTACCCACCAGCCACAGCTCCAGTGACCTCCCTCCTGTTCTCCGCTCCGCAGCCTGTGGCCTTCTTTCTGTTCTATCAGACCAAGCTCATTTCCACCTCAGGGCTCGTCACGTACAGTTACCTGGAACACCATCTTTCCCTCTGGTCTGTGCATGGCTGATCACTTCACGTCATTTGGGCTTTAGCTCAAATTTCACTTCCATAGAGAAATCCTCTGACCAGCTAACCCCAAGGAGCCTCACACTCTCCTCCAATATCCTGTTTATTTTCTCAACGGTACGCCCAACAGTTGGAGTAACCTGCTTATCTGAACCTGTCCATCCCAACTGGAGTGGAAGCTCCTCATAGACTTGGCTGTCTGCCCAGCTCACCATCACATACCTGGTACTGACGATGAGAGTCCACATGCATTTTGGATGAATTAACCTCATGGCTGGATGGTTCAGGTTTACATCTGTGCACACAAGGTTTAACTGCACGAAATTCTTTTGGGGCAAGAGTCCTACGTGGACCTGAAGAGTTGCTGGTTTGACTAAACACCTCTATCTGGCACCACTGGCATCCAAGCCAGTCACTAGGCATGTACCCTCCCCTCCCCACCACTGTGTATACACTTCTGCTCCTTATGAGGTCTGGAAAACACCTCTGGAAATCCCCCAACATCTATGGATGTTGTTCTACAGCTTCTCATTCATACCCTAAACTAGTCTTGGCTTGCGCTTCCAGCATCAATTCCCTCGGCTCCCTGAACAAGATAGGAAGGCCAAGCAATAAACTTCCATAAAGGGAGTTTATGATGAGAAGACTGGCCAGGCCCCAAAGAGAAGAGAGGTCTGGCCATGCAAACATGTCCTTTGCTGGCACTCGCCTATTCTGGAAACCCATGGGTCATGGGTCGTGCCTTCCTTGGCCCCAGCCCCAGAATCCTGGGCCTGGCCTTCAGGATGTCCTGGCAGCGTGGGCTTTGGGAGAGCCAGAGGGGGAGGTTAGAAATCAGGAGTAGGACTCCAGCCCACTGCGTTTTAGTGTCCTCATTGTGATTTGACAGGCCATTAAGTTTTACTGCCGAAGTTCCTTGTTGGGTTTTTATCATCTGTGTAAGTACGCGGATGCTGATTTTCACGGCTTGACACAGAGGCTGCATGTGAACTCTTTGAGCACACTCTTTCCCGGCTATGGGAATGTTAGCCTCCTTCAACCCCAAGCTTTCCAATTCCCCTGGATTACGTTAACTTTAGTTACACCTATGATTTTATTACAGATCAGCTATGGAGACTTTCCTGGATCCTGGAACCAGAATTTTCCAGGGGACCAAGATTAATCGGAAAAGCTCCCTCATAGCTGAGGCTCTACAGGAGCCTGATTTTCCTATCTACATTCCTGCTGCCTCGCCTGGAACCTGGCTGAGGGCTTGTCAGGGAAGTGGGGCCCCTACAGATGCTAGCAGAAACACTCATGGTTTAACATTGTGATGAGCCCCCCAGAGACCTTAGGGCTCTTCGAAGCTTCCAGCTATCTACACAAAAAAGCTGACTTGTAGACACTCACAGATACTCTGGGGCAGACTCACACACTGATGGATGCTTCCATCCATCACATGGCCCTCCTTTTGTGCAAAAAGAGAGTGGGGTTTTTTCATCCTTTGTATTAGTGGAAAATGGAGCTAACAGGCTTTTAAATTTTTTCTTCCAGGCTTCTATCCTAAGGAAATAATCTGACATGTGGACAAATATTTATGCATAAAACTGTTCTCTGCAGTGTGATTTATAATGCAGAAATACGGTAAACAACTCGAACCTTCAACATTATGGTGGTGGTTAAGTAATTTATGGTGCCATTATGCAATGGAATATTATGTGACCACAAAAAGCATGTACAGAAAAGCATTTTTAATAACATAAGAAAATACAAGATAATCTTAAGAAAAATGTAAAGGAAAAATATGCATGGAAAGAAAGGACTTAGAAAAATTAAATTAAATCCTTTCCTCCCATCTGGCACAACAGAATGAAGAATCCAGATGAATTAAAGAACAAGATGAAAAAAAAATATTATAACAAAATACAAGGCACTAGTTTTACATCCAAGAGGTGGATTTCCCAAGCAAGCCATGAATCCCAGAAGTCAGGGTGGGGAAAGGCAGGCTTGCAGAAGGCTCAGGGATGCAGGTTTTAATCCTGCCTCTACTTTTTCAGCTAAGTTACCTTTGGCCAATTTCTCGACCTTCTGATGCCTTTCTTTCCTAACCTGTAAACTGGGGATAATCATAATATCTACCTCATAAGATTTTGTTGTTGTGAACATTAAATGAGTTAATATATGGAAAGTGCTTAGAAGGAATGTCTGATCCATAGTAAGTACCTCATAAATATTCTACTTACTATTTGACTCACAAGTGGTAAAGCTTTTGTGCAATGAAAGGCACCATAACAAAAGTTAAAGCTGGCCACAGACTACAAGGAGAACATCTGGAACACAGAAAAGAGATAACGATTACTATCCTTAAGTACACAGTTCTAGGTCAAGAAGAAAAAGATAACCCAATAGAGAAATGGGCAAAGGATACGAACAGGTGGTTTGCGGAAGAAATACAGAAGGCTGACTGGTACGTGAAAGGACACTCGATTTCTCTGGAGGTCAGGGAGCTGTGGACAAGTTGCCCTTTTGCCCAGTTTGGCAGGAACATAAGAGGCTGACAGCATCCACGGCTGCAAGGATGCAGGCTCTGTCACACACACGGCCGGGGCGCAGGCTCTGTCACACACACGGCCGGGGCGCAGGCTCTGTCACACACATGGCCGGGGCGCAGGCTCTGTCACACACACTGATGGGGTGCAGGTTCTGTCATACACTGCCAGGGTGCAGGCACAGGAACTGTCACACACCGCCAGGGATGGTGGACCTTTGTGAAGGGAAGCTGGCAGTAAGTATCGAAGCTCAAGCACACTTATCCTGTGGCCCAGAACTGCGGTTTCAGGTGTTAGTCATAAATATTTAGACATGTTCTCAAATACATATGTTTACAAATGTTCATGGCATTGTTTGAATAATCAAAGGCTGGCAGCAAATGACTATCAACAGGAAATGATTAAAAATCTGTATCTCAATGATTAAATACTATTCAATGGTTACAAAGATTGAGGCAGATTTAACAAGTACACAAAAAAATCTTCAAGACCCACTGCTAAGTGAAAAGAAGCAAGCCACAGGAAAAAAAGACAGGAAATGATCCTATTTACATAAAAAACAAAAACAAAAACACTGTTATTTAGGTAGAAGCACAGAAAGCGAAGGATATACCGACTGGTAGCAATGGTCAGCTCTGGTCAGGGGACAGGGTGGGCAGCGGAGGCTTTCACTGTTTGCCCTACAGTCCTATGTCTCCCTTGAGCCTTGCATGGTTAGTAACAAAAACGCCATTAATATTATCCTTATGTTATCTGTGCAATTAAAAAATAAAAGTGATAGCACAAAGGAGTTTACAGCATCATGGTTACACAAATCTACACATCAGAAAAATAAGTCAATTACCTATATGCTAATTGAAAAACATTAAAAAGAAGGGGAAAAGAAACTAGAAACCAAGTGAAAGATGGTTGCTTCTTGATAATAGGATTATAGCTAGGTTTTTCCCCCCCAATGTCATTTATATTTCTCTGCACTTTCTAGGTTTTCTACAAAGGTCATATTACTTGAGAATAAGAAAGAAACAGAACAGAAAATCTGGAGTCTGACAGGGATCTGCCACTAAATCTAGAGACAGCCCAGCAGCCTCCAGCATGCACTTCTAAGAAAATATCTGGGCGGGGGTCTGGGGGGTGGGGAGGAGTGTGCCTGGGTGGTTCAGTTGGTTGAGCATCTGCCTTCGGCTTGGGCAATGATCTTGGGGTCCTGGGATCGAGCCCCACAACAGGTTCCCTGCTCAGTGAGGAGTCTGCTTTTCCCTCTCCCTCTGCCCTTCCCCTGCTCATGCTTTCTCTCTCTCAAATAAATAAAATCTTAAAAAGAAAGNCCCCCCCCCCCCCCCCCCGCCAGGAGCCTCCCTATGTTCCTTCTGCCATCCTGTAAGTGATGCTCGCTCAGTGTTATTACGGCACTATGTCCTCCTCTGCCCTAACGGAGGTTCATGGAGAAGGAGCAGGTGGATGTTGGTGCAGCAAAGCACACAGTGACAAGAAGATGAGTGAACACGTGTAGTCTGACTTTTCTCCTTCAGGATGCCGCAGACATAAACAAAAGGCCCGGGGAGTGGCAGTAGTCTGTGTCCTGCTGCCACACCCTTTGTAGACACTATGTGTGTCCTCTGGGGATCACAGAGCTGTACCTGGTGCTGCAGCCTCCCACACCCATGCCAGGCCCCACACTGAGGGCCAGATGGATGAAAGGGGCAAATGCTGAGCGATGGAGGGCTGCCCCCAGGGCCTGTCCTTGCCTTGTGCAGTGCACACCCTCCTCTCAGAGCCCACTGCTCACAGACCGTCCTCCCCATGAGGCTCAGCCTGATTCTGGAAGGCAAGGTCCATGGGGGCAAAGCTGCTTGTAAATCTCAGCTCCCATCACTCCCGAGGTGTGACCTTGGCCAGGGCTGGAGCTCATGTACGTGGAGGGGCCCACCCTGTGCTGGGCCTGTGCTTATTTGCTCAGTGACCACTCAGACATCAGGATGCAGAGGAAGCAGAAGGATCTGTGTGAGGTTTCTAACCCACTCCAGCCAGAAGTGGAGGGGAAGGGAGAGAAGGTGCTGAGGCTGAGGGGGTAAGTAAGTGGCAGGAAAGCTGGAAAAGTGGTAAAGAAGCAGACCACCGGAGAGTTGATGATATCCAACGAGGGGCCTGTGTGCCTTTCCTGCCAAGAACCCAGGAGTGTAGTTCCATAGGCGCCCCATGAAGGTTCTAGGTAATTTGCCTCTGGAACCTACACGTGCCAGGGAGCACCCACCTGGGGCAGGCACCGGTCGGGTGGAAAGCTTAAGACCCTTTCTCTTCCTGGCCTTTCAGTGCAGAACCCGGGAAGAAACAGACACTGAGCATATACTCTGTGCATAGAAATAACAATGTAAAGAGGGACTGTGTTTCTCTCTGGGAGTCAGTATCACAAGCGTGAATTTTCTTCTCTATATTTTCCCATATTATCCTGTTATAAAATGTACATACATTCCTCTTTAATTACCAGAAAGTCATAAAAATAAATTCAGCTTTTTGGTTTGGGCCCTACTATTTCAGTCTGTTGGCATCTTCAAAAATCTTAAATGCAATTGTTCGATATTTTAGCTAGCTATCCTTTTTCCAGCTCTAACCTTTGCAGATTTAGAAGTATGCCTTGTTTTTTTTATAGTTTTAACAAAACTGCTGAATAAAAAGCAAGTACCACCCTCCAGATAGAACTAAGCTGGACTCAGAGTCATTCAGGACCAAGAAGGTGGGCCACTCCACCCCTTTCCCCCCATCCCAGTCAGGAAAGCAGAAACTCACTTTTGATAAAAGAAAGACAGGCTAATTCATCAAACCAGTAATCCTGTCACAAGAAACAAACTGGCGATCCTTCATAGAAACTACGGTCTCCTCTGTTGACAGACCCCAACTTGTTTTTCTAAGTCTCCAATATGGTCTGTTTCTAAATGACTCTGTTGGTCTGGGATGGAAATCTGTCATGCTGCTGTGATTTCCAAAATTCACCTTTTATGCGCTTGGGAAACCTAGGACAGCACTGCCAGTCTCTGGTCTCCTGACCTTTGTCCTTTTCTCCGGGTTACTCAAACCCCACAAAAGTAGGTTCACAACCGATGTGGGTTCCCTGCAGCGCTCTAGCATGAGCTGCACAAGTAGGCAGCCAAGAGCTCTCTGCTCCCA
This sequence comes from Ailurus styani, assembly GCA_002007465.1. Lineage (NCBI taxonomy): Eukaryota > Metazoa > Chordata > Mammalia > Carnivora > Ailuridae > Ailurus > Ailurus styani. The sequence goes on along the minus strand of LNAC01000449.1, from coordinate 212,911 downwards.
GCTGTCCTCTCCTGGGTTCCGAATTCTCTCAAAAACCACATGCAGTCCAAGTGACAGACCATGCTCCTGGATACAAAGGGACTGTGTAGAGCTAGGACTCAATGGGGGCTTGAACAGGAAGCTTCACCGCACGCTTTTGCCCTGATGCCTGTCGCTGTCAGTGCAGCAAAAATAAACCCACACAAGCACACCCAGGGGGCTGGTAGGCGCCTCATCAGAGGACGCAGGGTTCCTCCCAAGCAGACACCCACCAACGGAAGCCTCGGACATCTCTGTTTGCTAAGTTTGAAATCAAAGTCCCCTCAACAGGGCTCTGTACGGAGCAGGGTGGCTTTCAAAATATTTATTAATAACAATGACTGACAGGGAAAACAAAAGCTGCCATCTGGTTCCCAGTTCTCTTTCTCTTACTTAGTTCTAAACAACTTCACTGGTTTGTTTCTCATCCATTAAGCCCTCACTCTGGGCCCACAGAGGCCCTTGGGTGGGGGAGGGGGAAGTAATGAACAAGATCCTTCTGGCTCAGGGAGGGAAGAGCATGAGTCATGAGGGGAAGGGAAAAGGAGGGACCCTACAGACAAGCTCCAGGCCCCAGACCCTCTCAGCATCAGCTCCTATAGCGGGCGCTCACAAACTAAGACTACAAGAAGGAACACAGACAAAAAATTCCAATACGCTGGGATAATACACTGGATTTATCGAAGGGGAGACACACTCTCCACGCTGAGAAGCATCAACCATGAACCACTGCTCAAAACACTCAGTACTGTGTCAGGCTGCAAGGGGCGAAGTTCCCAGGGAGGAAGTGAAAACAGCCAGCCACTACCGGCCTGCACCACAGGGACAGGGACGCAGGCGGGCTGATCCCAACTCCACATGCCATGTAACTTCCCGCCGGCCTGGCTCCCATCAGCAGCTCTGAGACAGGCCCGAGAGCACGGGTCAGCCAGATGCTCACTGCAACGTGCTCATGAGGGCCCGGGCAGGGCTGGGGGTGAAGTACTCCTAAGGCCTCATCATGGCCCTTAATCAGGAGGCTCTCTGAAACTTAGCTTTTGGGGGCGTTTTGTCAGTTTTCTAGAAATTCAGAAGCAGAGTCATAGGAAGACTTTTCTTTTGGATCCTCTCAAGAATTTGGTACTTCTCAGAAAGAAGGAGCTGGGGAAATCCCTAGTAGCAAGCTTATGAATAATAGCTCCCGACTAACCAAACCCACGAACGTGCTACCCCAAGGCAGGGGGGCGGGGGGTCAGCAGTACTGCACTTACGGAGCAGTGAACAATGTGGGCCTTTTCTGTGCGACAGTCTTCTTATCTGTAAAATGGGGCTCATCCTCCTTGCCTTGCGGCATTGTAGGTGAGATGAAAGGAAGGGACCCTGCTGGGGCTGCTTTATTACCACAGGGTGAACACAACTGTTAGCACACAGATCCCACCCCTGGGACGATGAATACTACACTCCCCTCACTGAACGTGCCTCCACGGACTGGATGGTCACAGCAGGTCTACAAAGCAGTTCCTTCTTGCTTGTTCTTCTTCATAATCTCTTCCCTACCATTACTGGGCCAAAGAGCCAGCAAGAAGCTCTGAGAGAAGAGCACACCCCACCCCTCCTGTCACATACGCACCTGTCCCAGGGTGCAGAGGACCCACCTTGCTCACCCATGGGTGAGCCCCGCCTTTCCCAAGAAGTCTGCACCAGGAACAAAGGCAGGGGTGGGCCTGCCTTTCCCAGGAAGTCTGCACCCCCTTGCTCACCTCCCTTGGAGCAATCTGCTCCCTCTTGGTAACAAATTACAATCAATTTTCCATTCTCCGTGGGAATGGGGAGGACACTGGCCTAGAAAATTCCTGAGCTACAGGCCTTCTAGTCATTATCTCAAACACCTCTTACAGCATTTACACATTTCCCTTCCTGGATCCACTGTGGCTGCTTCAGGCTATGAAACTTCCAGGTTGGAGCAGAAGGAAGGCATTCTAGATGCTGGGGGATCTGAGACTCTGGCCCCAGGCCTCACCATGCCCTCTCAGCTGCTGGGCAAGATACAGGGCCTGCTGGGGGGGGGGGGCTCGATTTCCCCACCTAGATTAGGGGTGATTACTGTTCTAGCTGGTATCTGAGGGCCCTTCCAGTCCTAATTCCTCCAATTCTGGGAAATTCGTTTGCATTTCCCGATTTGTGCTTAGAGGAAGCCGCTCAGGCCCCCCAGGTTGAGGCGAGGGGCCCGGCGGCCTGATCAGGACCTCAGTGCTGTTCCGATGGTGACGCAGGGTGGACCATGTGCGCCGTGGGGGCAGGGACCTCGCCCGGCACCAGGACGTCCGCACAGAGGAGACATCCAACAGGCAAGTGCTCACTGGCCTCGCGTCCCAGAGCAGTGCCCGCCCTATGCTCAGCGAGGAGAGGACGTGGCGGGAGGAGCAAGGTTCCACTCACATGGGGCGTGGAACATGACGAGGACAGAGGAGTGTTCCTTCACAAACTGGTCAAAGTCTTCGTCCGTCAGGTGATAAATGGAGCCGCCCTCATCTGCCCAGGGAGTCTCGGGGACCTGGGGCTGTGGCGGCTGCGGACTGGAAGACCAAAAACAGGCAGAGCTCAGAGCAAGCCCGGGGCCTGGGCAGCCCTTCCGAAATCCAGCCCCCTGGCCGTAGCCCCCGTGGCCCGCAGGGCCTGTGGCCGGGGCTCACCAGAAACCCCTCAGTGGAGGAGCAGGGGTGAGCGATCTGGCCCTGCCACCTCGCTGTCCCCACAGAGCCCCAGGGATGCCTAGCCGAATGTCTTCTTACAAACAGTGGCTTCTAGCTAGAGCTCCCTAGGCAGCTCAGGACATCCCCCTGCCTCCCAGGGAGCCCGGGTTTGACAGTGTCTCAAGCTCTTTCAAACTTCCAGCAAACCGGCAAGGATAAATAGCAACGACAAAGAGTGACCTTTGGCAAAGCTCACTGTTGTGTTTGGTAGCTCCCCACGGGCAGGGGCGGAGAGCGGGAGAGGAAAGAACGGGTTGGGGGGCAGGGGTACGCGCAGTGATAAGGAGGAAACAGGCCGAGTGTCTGAGAAGGACCGAATCTGCGGGGGGGAAGGGGCCCCGGGCTGGGAAGGGGGAGCGCTGTCACGTGGGGGCTGCAACCCGTTCCCTGACCAGTGTGGAAGGAGGGTCATGAGGAGGAAGAGTGGGGGGCCCAGGGGAAGCAGGTCGGGGGCTCCCTAACCTTGACAGCATCTACACCATGTCACTAATCCTTCCTAGAGACCAGGAACAGAGCTATCCTGCTCTCCCAGAGCCAGAGAGCTGGAGCAGGAGGAGCCAGGCTTGGGGGTCAGAGGCCCACTCCCCTCCTGCTGGGTGAAGACCTCAGGAAGCTGCTGCCTCAGCTCCTGGGAGGCTGCTTCCACCTGGGAGGACGGCACGCTGCTGTGTCTCCAGAGGCCCCCCTGGGGTGGGGGGGGCGGTAAGCTTGCAGGTGCCCTCTACTGCTCCAGAGTGCAGGTGCCACTGCCACTGCTGGGGACGCGAGCTCCAGCCGCTTTGCTGCCATTGGCGCCTATGCCAGAGCCCCTTCACTGCCGCTCTGGAAAAGCCCTTTAGGATGACAAATGTGAAAAGACGTTCCCTGTCTTTGAGAGCCTACCGTAGAAAACTGTGTGCAGTGCCGGCAGCCAGGGCTAGAGATCGTGAGCGAGAACATGGCTGACACAATGGGATCTGAAGCCCCCACACCCCTGGAGAGCCCGGGTTCAATGTCACCTTCAGAAGGCCCCCTGCTGGTGGCCTCAGCAGGGCCACCCCCCACCCCCAGCCTGGGGCCCAGGCAGAGGGAAATAGTGGGAAGAGGGCAAACCATTTCCAGCCTGTGTACTCCCAGTGTCAGACGGCGCTGGTGGCAAAATCTTGCTTTGGGATGAGTCCTTTGCCAGACAACAGTCCCAGACCAACACCCGGAGACCCAGGCTCCCATACTTGGGCTCCAAACACCACCAATTCCACTTCAGGGAAATTATCGTTCCAGAACAAACGCACACATGCAACACTATGCACGTCTGAAGCATTCGTTGCAGACGGCGTGCCAGGCCGAAGACTAGAAACAGCCCAGTACTCACTGGGAGGAACCGGTTACATAAGCTACAGCCCAGCCACACAACGGGGGCTGAGCACAATGAGGAAGCACAAAAAAAGCTCTCGAGGCACTGACGTGGATAGACCACTGAGACACACAGAACAGGCCACAGTGTACTAATTTTTGCATAAAGGAGGGAGAGATAAAAAATAGTAATCCATATTTGCTTGCATCTGCATAAAGAAACTAATCAAAGTTGTTGCCTCTAGGGGGGGAGGAGGTAGAACAGATGAAGGAAACCAGTGGAAGTGAGACTTTTCAATGTATAATTTTCAAGTATCTTTTAAAGAATTATTTTAATTAAGTGAATGGAATCTATTCAGAAATTAAAATAACTTTTACACATCCTATGAGAGCACAGAATGCAGAAGCCACGGCTTAGTTGCAGTACGAGCATATGAAAGCGCCTGGGAAACTTCTAGTTAAACACAGAGAACATACTCTAAAACCACTAAAATAACAGAACAGGACTTAAAAAACCTAAGAACCCACAGGAGCAAAAGGAACAGGAAAGAAGATGATGTTGAAGAGAGGAAAAGAGGTCAGCACAATTTTAGAAGCTAGGAAAGTGACCCGGCAAAACAAAGGGCAGAGACCTGAGGTGCAGGTGCAGACAGGGGCCTGGGGCCCGACAACCACACCAGGAAAAAAGGCGAAAGCTCTGAAGGACCCCAGGGCACCACCCCTGGAAGCAGGGCCAGGGCAGAGGTTGGAAACAAGGGCATATACCAAAAGCCTGAGCAGCGAGGCCCTCAGAACCTACCGGCCAGGGGAACACCCTTCTCCCAACCAAGCAGACAACCGCTGAACTTTCTAGAGAGGATTGCAAAGCTGGGCATAGTGGAAAGAGGGCTCACTGCAAAGAGAAAGACTGAGTAGAAGTCTGAAGCCAAACACTATTCCTGACTTATGCCTTTTACCATCTGTCTCCTTGAAGACCGGGGTGTGCTCTGACCACTCCACACCTAACGCACAGCACACACCCAGTAAACGCTTTCTGAATAAAAGATGGAATGAGAGAAGGATGGCTGAAGGAACTGGAGGCGTTTAACCTGGAGAAGAGAAGACGTAGGCAACACAACAGCTATCTTCAAATACTTCAGACTGCATCAGAAAGAGAAATTAACTTTTCTGTGGCTCGGAAGAAGAGAAGCAATGCCAACAAGCGGGAGCTCCAGAGAAGGAAACTTCGGTCACCGGAAGTAAGAATCTTCTCTCTACAGCAGATTCGGAGGAGGCTGGGAGTCTGAGGAGCTGGGTTTGAGCCCCATTTCCTCTATTCACCAGCTCTAGGACTTAGGCAACCAACTTTACTTCAAACTCTACAAGACAGTGTATCTGGAGGCCTTTCTTTCCCTCTCTGCTACATTTAGACAGACAATGCTCCGGAGTAAGATACTTTATAAATGTATAAAGTCCTACTTGCATGTCCCTAGAGATTTTATAACTGAAATCCAGAAGTCGTTCCAACAGGAGTAGGTGACCCCAACACGAGTCAAGGCCTTGTTCTCTGAGGTGTTTGAGTGAGACTGAGGTAACTACATCTGTTCTAGAAGTAATGCAAACATGACAAGGCAAACTGCTAGGGGCAGATTCACTGATGTTTCTATTCCCTTCCAATCCTGTGACTCCAATTTCCTGGGCTCTCCAGGCTGGGGAGTTCACACAGATCAGACCCTTATCTGAGGCCGGTGCCATGCTGTAGATAAGAAGATGCAATAAGTATTGTAAGTCAAGCAAACTTTGTGATTGTGCTCAGTACACTTCTGGCTGAAATAAAAATACACAGGCAGAAACAATGGCTCAGTCCAAACAGACTACCATGCATACACCCAGAAGGTGCCAAGCCCAACTCAGCAGTACGAAGCCTGCAGAGAGAATGAGAAACGTAGCCAGTGGGAGCACAAGGGGGCATACTTGCTATGATCAACACACCCACCTCAGAGTCCTTGCACACTTGGACCCTGAAGTCTCCACCTGGCCTCACCAGTGCCCAGTGGCCAGCCACTTATTGGGGATGCGGGGGAAGCAAGATCTGGGTTCCTCCCTCCTGGGCTTCTGAAAGTCATCCAGAGAGTTAGAAGGCCTGATCCACGCTCATTCCTCCACACTTGGCCGCACATAAGCCCTGAGAAGCCAACAGGAAGGCCCGGGAAAGAGGTCCCAGGAAGCAGGAAAGGTGGGAACACTGCCAACCACCAGGATGTGGAATAAAACCGGTAAAGACTTAAAACACCTGTCACAGGGAAAAACCACACACACATAGGGGGGAAACTGGAAGGACATTCACCAAAATATACAACACATTATCTTTGGGTGGGGAAGAGGGAAGGGCTTTTCTTTTTGTTTAAATATATTTTTAGGGGCGCATGGGTGGCTCAGTCGTTAAGCGTCTGCCTTTGGCTCAGGTCATGATCCCAGGGTCCTGGGATCGATCCCCACCATTGGGCTCCCTGCTCAGTGGGGAGTCTGCTTCTCCCACTCCCTCTGCCTGCTGCTCCCTCTAATTGTGCTCTCTCTCTCTCTGTCAAATAAATAAAATCTTTAATAAATAAATATATGTATATATAATTTTAAGTTTCTCTATAACAACATATCTCATTTGAAGAGACTTGAAAGCAAAAAATATTTTCTTAAGAATTAAGGCAGCTGGCAACACAGTGATATCACTAGCTCTTGCTGGGGTGTGAGATGAGGGGGTTCACTGGGGGTCCTTCAGGAGGTGGTCTCACTACCCTTGCTGTGCTAGGGCGGGGTGGGCTACAGTTATGCCTTCAGAAGGGCTGCCCCCATGAGTGCCCTTGACACAGTGATCACCAGTGGTCACACAGCTGGACAGGGCTGCCCAAGGAGACCCAGATGCTGTGTCCCCCTCCCTGGAGTCACCCCACCAACCTTCTCAGCCTAGAGACCAGGACTGAACCAGGAACTAACAAGGTTTCCTTCCCACATGCGTTGAGAAGAGGGAGAAAAGAAGAGGTCGGAAGTTGGGGGGAGGGCACCAGCCCGGGGCTGCCTCCAGGTCTCCGTCCAGAGCAGAGTCGGGTGCAGGAGCTGGGGTGGCCGGTGGGCAGAGGGGAGTGGGTGGGGGACCGAATACCAAGGACCACTGCGGAGATAATCACCTGCCTCAGAAACGCCATTGACATGCTCCCCTTGTGTAGGGTTAGCAAGCAATTCTCAACACTTTAAAAAAACAAAAAACAAGCAAAAAAACCCACTAAACCTTTATCCTTCCAAAAGATAGGAGTATATTTTGAAACCAGAAAAGGTTAGAGAAGGGGGAGAGAGGCAGACAGATTTTATGCTCTGGTGACAAATGAGATTGCTATTTGCTGAAACCTTCTCCGAAGCAGAATAAGGTGGGTCTGGCTGGAGGAGAGGACATGCTTATTATCAAATGAAAAAGGATAGCAGGGGAGTGAAGGCCCAGGTTAAAACAACGAATACATGAGAACAGGGGGCCGCCTTCCCAGGCAGAGGCGGGAAATGAGGGAATCGATGGGGACAGAGATATGAAAACGCTTCCGAGAAACAAAAGATGCTGTGCATACAGTGTTACTGTTGGGTCTTATCTCCCAGGGACCCACAGGACGGAAGACTGAGAGTTTCAACCTTTAGAACCTGACAGTTTGTTTGTTTGAGGTGGGGGGTGGGTGCAGAATTCATCCTCCTTCCCATTCTGAAAATACACATTTTCAACCTCCGTATCTTTGGATAACTAATTCACTAACCTTGTGCTCCTTGAGGAACGATGTCAGTGAATACCCACCGTGCTGGCAACTGAGGGAGGGGAAGGGGGCTCCAACCAGAGCCCCAGGGAGCTGCTGCCCAGGGCAAGCCTGGCTCTGCTACCTGTCAGTGGCAGGAGCCTGGACAAGCTCCTTATCGTTGTGTTCTGCTACTTCATTCATTAAATAAGGCCAAGAATAAGGTCTTCCTTACCGGGCTCTTCTGAGGGTTCCATGAGAATCCATAAAAGGTCTTTAGAATAGGCTCAGCCACGAAGTGGAACCCCAAAAATGTTAGCTGGTATTAGTCCAAGAATTACACACAGATAGCCACACACTGGCAGGGACCGGTGAGTGCCAAAGTGATGACAGGCAGAGCTCAAAGCCGGCAGGTTAAGTGCTCGGGACGGCCCGAGCAGGCTGCCAGGAGAGGTGGCCCCTCCCCAGCTCCCATGGTGGGGGAGACAGACTCCCCATCCAACACACCAGTCAAGGTAATGCCTAGCACAGTGGGGGTCCAGGTAAGGGATACTCTGCATTACGAGGCTCTAATCACATTACAAACAGGGATCCCAAGATGGCCACGAAGCACTCCGCAAATCGAAGGTATCAGAGTATTTCTTAGGAGCTCACAGCACCTAATACAGTGCTGCATTTGAAGTAAGTGTTCAATTGACAATGCAATTTTCAGAAAGATCTGCAGGGGAGCTTCTCTCAAAACTGACATCCTAGATGAGAAATACCCCTATCCATCAGATAGACAGTAAAGGGAAAAAGAACTATTTAAAATGCAGTCACCACGGCCAGAGTCACACCAAATCCTCCTGATTCCCATAGCCTGAACCCACAAAGACCCCATGCTCACCTAGAAGTAACCCAGAAACCACCATTTGGGCAGCACAGTGGGACCTTTCCCTGCTGGGTTCTCCTTCCCAACCCCAGCCCCAGCTGCGAGACCAGGGGCCACCCCAAGGTCTAGCTGAGGCCCCTCCCTCTAGGCACACCCCCCCGAGGCAACTGTCCCACTTACTTCTTCAGCCACTCCACAATGTCCTCAGCTGTGGACCCATAGTTGTCATACTGGAACAGAAACCGTCCTTTCCTGTGAAATGCGGACAGACAATGTGGGCTCAGCCAGGGATGCAAACGCCATCGGGGAGCGGGGGAGCATCCGAAGGGAAGCAGGGGACTCACTCGAAATAGCAGATGGTGGGGTAGCCTCGCACATTATACTCCTCCTTGATGTTTTCAAATTCCGAGGGGTAGACGTTCATTCCAGCCAGCACCTAGGATCAAAGGGAGAACAGGTCTACCCACACTCTGGTCCGCAGACACCCCCACTTTGTCCCCACACAGCCCATCCATCTCTCCCACTGGAAATGGACGAAGGGGACAGAGCCTCACAGGCTGACATGCAGTCCTGGGCAGTGGGGGAGCAAGGCAAGCTAACCAGCTAGGACTGACAGCCCAGAGCTCAGGAAGACACAGGGTCTGCGCCGGGTGCTGCCCTCCATAGAGGGGTCCCTTTTACTTGCCCTGCAGGGGTGCCACCCCAGAGCAAAAACAAAATTCTGAGGCCTGAGGACATCTGGCCTTGCTGCCAAGTTCAAACAGTTCCTAGAGCAGGGCTACTGCCACCCAAGTCCGTGTGATGCTTTCTCCCTGCCCATGTCAACTCAGGTTGAACTCCTCTCCTAAGTTACAGAGTCACCACTCAGCCATGCCACAGCGTCCTCGTGGCCTGCCCTCCGTCTGTCCACCTTGGCTTTGTGTACAACATCCTCAGACCTCACAGCTCCCATGTGGCCAAGGAGAGAGTGTGGCAATCCACCCGCCTGACACTCCTCCCTCCGACTGTTAGAGCCCTCGCCTTTCTCCTCCTGTTTGTAACCATCACCGACAGGCTGACTGGACCATCTCCGAAGTCTGAACTTATTCTGGTGCAGGGGCTCCCATATCCAACACCCCTACCTGGGAAAGGAGAATTTTAGGAGCCAGGTTACTAAATGCTAAGACCAACCCAGAGTCCCTGGAGAGAAAGAAGAGAGTGGCCGGACACAGGAAGACTGCTCCAAAGCAGGGCAGCATGGAGGGGAGGGGAAGGGAAGTTCGGAAAGCCAGGAGCAGTCACACGAGCAGAAAGAAGAAACCTGGGAAGCTGATTGTGCTGAACAACATATAGGGACACATAGGAAGAGAGAAAGGCAAACAGTGGTCTCGGTGGACAATGAACTTGATTCAGAAGACTGCGTCCACTTAGGAATCATGTGACCTCAGGCGAGTCACTCACCCTCACTGAGGCTCTTTGTGTGGGAGACATGGGTGATAAAAATAATCAGAGGGCTCTCAGGAGAACTGAATGAGATGAGCTATGTCAGAGGATTCCGTACCAAACTTGTGCTCAGTAATCGTCAAGTTCTTGATTTCCTACCAAATTCTCCTGGCGACGGAAGCCACCTGAGCCTCGGGCAGCGCCATCCCAAGAGACACCTAAACACATCTTCCCAACTGTTTTGGGTATCTAGCGCAATGCGTGGCATACAGTAAGCACACAATAAATGCTTACTAAATCACTGATCTTGCCCCCAGCTCATCTGTGGGATTCTGCAAGGAACATGGGGGAATAAGCCTGAAATAGAACTTACTAGAAGCCCTGGGACCCTCTAAAGGCCATTCTGCTCACTTCCCCCAGACTGATTCAGCAGCCTGTTCCAGTAATAATCGTTTAAAGTTCTTTTTTTATTCTAATTGATCTCCCTTGTGTCAGCGCACATCCACCACGAGATTAATCTTCCACGTCCTCCTCTTTCGTGACATCACTTCACTGCACAAAACCTTTCAATCCCACGGAATATAGGCTAGCACCTAACTCTACACTCAAAGACCGTATGGCCCCTATCTCATTTCTGAGTTCTGAGTTTACAAAACCCTTAACTGTGTACCTGCTAGGGCCCCAGGAATGGGACAGTCAGACACGGCTGCACGGGGAGGAAGCTGGACTGCTTGCCGGCGAAGGCACCCGGCAGACAGGGATCTACCACTGTGGCTGGGACGCTTGGGCACAGGCGTCAGGATGCTGCATGTGGGTCCTAACTCCCCACTCAGGAGACGCATTTCCTTGAACAAGTCGGTTGCCTGTGTGCCTTAGTTTCCTCATCGGCAGCCACCTTCTGTGATTGCTGTGAGATGCTACAGGTAAAGAGTCTACAACACTCAAAGCATCTACAACTCTCAAAATATGTTAGCTGCTAACGTCCACAGTAGCCAAACTATGGAAAGAGCCCAGATGTCCATCGATAGACAAATGGATAAAGAAGATATGGTGTGTATATACAATGAAATATTACTCAGCCATCAAAGAAAATGAAATCTTGCCATTTGCAATGGCATGGGTATCATGCTAAGCGAAATAAGTCAATCAGAGAAAGACAATTATCCTATGATCTCCCTGATATGAGGAATTTGAGAAACAAGACAGAGGATCATAGGGGAAGGGAGGGGAAAATAAAACAAGACAAATCAGAGAGGGAGACAAACCATAAGAGACTCTTAACCATAGGAAACAAACTGAGGGCTGCTGGAGGGGAGGGAGGGGATAGGATGGGGTCACTGGGTGGTGGGCATTAAGTAGGGCACGTGATGTAATGAGCACTGGGTGTTATATAAGACTGATGACTCACTGACCTCTACTTCTAAAACTAATACACTATGTTAATTAATTGAATTTAAATTAAAAAAAACAAATTAATTTTAAAAAACGTTAGCTGTTTTCATTAATACTGCTGAGAAGCTCTGTAATTCTGCCCAAAATTCCAGAATACATGCCGTGTTCCCCTGGCCCTTACTTTGTGTCTTCAGGTCCTTTTGCTTAGAATGCCCACTCCCCATCTCTCATCTCTTTCTACCAGATTTATTCATTCTCTAAGATATATCAAATCCCACCTTCCTGTGTAGCCTTTCCAAACCACCCTTGCCTGTGATGAACTTTTAATTCTCTGAGGTTTTTTTTAGTACTCTTGTGTCTCTTGGGGACATTTATTAACTAGATAAATATTTTCTTAATGATTTTATTTATTTATTAGAGAGAGAGAGAGAGAGAGAGACAGCACACAAAGCAGACAGAGGGGCAAAAAGAGAAGGAGACTCCCCGTTGAGCAAGGAGCCTGATTCGGGGCTTGATCCTAGGATCCCAACATCATGACCTAAGCTGAAGTCAGATGCTTAGATGTGATTGCGCCACCCAGGCGCTCAGATAAATATTTTTTTGAACAACTATGTATAAACACTTTCTGGAGTCCATAAAGCCAAATGAGGCAAAAACTGGTTTCAGCATAAAAGTTAAGGCCACAAGCCCTGACCTGGAACCACACATGCTGGTGCTGTTTGGCGGCGCAACTTGCTCTGCCTCAGGATCTGACAGGAAGCTTCCATCGAAGTTTCACGGAGCTGGTGCTCAAGGGAGGCTAAGATTTCCACAGACATGGCAATGAGACAAAACAAGATGCAGCCCAAGAAGCAGGGGATATGCCGGTTTAACAAGACTGTAAGACACAGAAGGGGGCAGGATGAGAAGGTTGACGGGCTCACTGAGCTCACTCAGGAAAAGGCTTTAATGCCTAAGAAACCAGGACTTTACTCAGGGGGTGCTGGAGGGTTTTCTAGCTGCATTTTTTTTTTTAAGATTTTATTTATTTTGAGGGAGAGACAGAGAAAGCACAAGTGGGGGGAGGGGAAGAGGGAGAAGGAGAAGCAGACTCCCTGCTGAGCGGGGCTCAATCTCAGCACCCTGGGATCATGACCTGGGCCGAAACCAAGAGTTGGACACTCAACTGACAATATAAACAGGTCGGGCTGTAAGGGGCAAGTCACAGGCCAGGGAAAGAAGTCAGCAGTCTCTGGCAATCATCCTGTGTGGGCTAACCAGGGCCTGATCCAGGATGGTGGGCAGAGGACGGAGGATGTGAGGGAGAGAGATGTATGCTGAGGCCCTGGCAAAAAGGCATGCTGGCAGAGGAGCCTGGGGTACTTGGGAAGAGTCATGAAAGCAAGCTGGCGGTCTGCTGGGTGGAAAGATACTGAATTTTATTTTACACATCCTGCATTTGGGACATAAGGAGAAAAATGCAAACCAAGATGTCAAGCAGGGAATCTGATACATGGTCCTGGAGCTTAGGGACTCAGGCTCCACGGAGCTACATTTCCTTGAAACTATAGACGTAGATAAAATCAGTGAGGGAGAGACCATCACAACAATGAAAGCACAGTGCTGAGCACTTGCTCTATCATGTAAAAAGAAAAGAAGCTAAAAGAGGGTGCTTGGGAGCACCCTCATTTAGTGAGCGGGAGGAATAGTAGGCACATAGCAGTGGAGGGGGTCAGTCATGTGTGTGAGGTATCTGTAGGTTACAGAGCTGTTTCCACACGCCAGCCATTTGCTCTTCACAACAACCTAGTGAGGTAGACAGGGTTTGCATCATTGTCCCCATTTTACAGACAGGGAAACAGAGACTCCAAGCCTATTTGTCCAAGATCTCCTAGCTGGTTAGTAAGAGCCAGCACCAGAATCTGATCTCCCCAGTCTGTCGCCATGACCGACCCGTCATGGTGTTCATACCTGGACGGCCCTCATGGCCAAGGTTAACAAAAGACTCAGTGTGGACCTCAGTTACTAGCAAAGCTAGGAAGAGGAGGCAGATGGGGATAGGCTCTGAAGGCTGCTATGAGAGAGGGAGCAGCAACGGCTGCTGACGAGGATGTCAATTAGCAGCAGTACACGGGACAGACACCGATGAGTCACCAGACGTTAATGACAGCAAAAGAGAGGCAGATCTGAGTCTGGAAAATGGCAAAGGCTGAGCATCGCTGACCTGGCCTGGCTTCCATCTTAAAGACGTCATCAAGTTGGCTGTCTCCCAAGAAATCTGTAGAGGAGGAAGGTTTCTGACCCTTGCCACAGACACGGCTAGCCCAAAAGGGCTCACAGATGACAGAGGAGAAGAGGAGACCAGAGGTGCTAGTCCAGCTGGCTTGCAGCAGTGGTGAGGGGGCAAGCGTTTGATTTCTGGGGCTCAGCAACCCATCTCTGCCTTGTGGGTGAGGACAAAAAGGAATCACACTTCTGCTCGCCTTCTTTCCGGGGAGCTATGGCTGTACCACGAGCCCCCGTCTCCAGCGGCCTCCTGCAGCAGGCCGTGTGTGTGCGGCCATACCTTTCCCCAGTTATGGAGCTGGGAAAGGCTGAGAACTTCCTAAAGGTGCTTTCCTAAGAAACAGAACAAAACATACCCCAAGCAAGAAAACACAGAAGCAAGGAAATGAATGAGCTCAACAGAGATGCTTTAGGCCAAGGTAACTAACACCTGCCAAAGCTGGGCTAGGGCAGCCAGGCTCTCCAGGCACCCAGACAATCCCACTGAGCTTTCTGTAATGTTGTCTAGGGAACTGGAAGGGTCACTTTGATGTTCTTGATTTGGGCCCAGGCAGGAGAAGCAAGCACTGTTTTTTGGGGGTTTTTTTGTTTGCTTGTTTTCTGTTTTTTTTGGAAGCAGTTACCCTTAAAACAAGTAATCTTCAGGGCTAATCTTGAGAAAGAGCCTCATATGAACCCAAGGCTAAGGGGAAAGCCCTCATCCCACAAACATCCATCCCACTTTGTCTCTGTCATTAATAACCGATGCTCTGAATTCCTTTAAAAAGAAGGAACATCAGGGCACTTGGGTGGCTCAGTAGGTTGAGCATACGACTCTTGGTTTTGGATCAAGTCATGATCTCAGGGTCATGGGATCAAGTGCAGGGTCTGCTTGAGGTTCTCTCTCCCTATGCCCCCCCCCCAATAAATAAGCAAATAAAATCCTGAAAAAGAGGAACATTATTTTTTATGTAAATGCAGAGCTTAAAATACAATGTCCCCAGGAGTGATAAGCCACACACTCATTCATTCATTCATCAGCACATGTGGGGTACCACTCTGAACTTGGTCCTGTGCTTGTGCTGAAGAACCAGACATGAACCAAACAGAGCCCTAGTGCTCAAGAAACTCACACTACAGTAAGAAAATCATAATTAGTATCAATGGGTGAACAATGTGATCTGGACTAAAAGCAAAGATGAGCAGACCTGGCCATGCATGGCAGGAACAAGCTCCGTGGGAGCACAGGAGGGGCTGGGAAGAATACTGAGTTCAGCAGGGAGACGCACCATTGGCCGAGGATCTTCCAGATGTTGCACAAGGCTGGCCCCAGGACCTCACCTGCTCTGACGGAGCTGGCCAGGCAATTGTGATCTGACTGGGGCTAGAGCTGTTTGACTTCCACAACACCACAGAGTTAGGAAGTTGAGTTGAGGACTTTTCTAAGGGTATGCGAGTATGGGCAGGGAGAACATTGGGTAATTAAGTCTTTTCTCCAGGCGAAATAATCGTGAAATATGCTATCTACTGAGGCCCCAAAATGCAAAGTGAAACTTCCCCCCAAGTGATGTATCTGTGCCCCAAGGCCAAACATCTCTAGGCAGGTTGCTAAAAATTCATTAGTGAGAAACAAGCAGGACCTTGGTGTTGCCCTAGAATGAGGTCAAGAGAGAACGCACCGGTTCTCTGCAACCCAATCTTGCAGCCAGCTCGGCTGGCAGGGCTGTCACCATGCCCAGGTGCTGCCATGTCAACTTTTTAAATTGACTTTGAACTAATCACCAACTTAATTTGATCTGTAAATACCACGATTCAGATTTAAGACCTCAGAACTCCCTTCATGGGACTCCAGCCAGCCCCATGGCCATGGCTCGCCTCCCCACAACCTTTCATAAGAAATGTATAGAATTTTCCATGCTCCTTGGAGGAGCCAGCAGCTCTTTTTCTGTTGCCACCAACGAAAACAACCCCCCCCCCAAATCTCTGTGGCTCAGGGAACATGCAAACTGGACAGACACACGGCAGAGACAAGGCTGACGGGTGGGGGCTGCACAGAGATGACCAGGACCATCAGTGAGGGGTCCTCAGCTTGGTGAGCTCTGACTGCCCGGCCTCCCTGCTCTTCCTGCACCATCCTGGCTACTCCTCCATCTTGAGGCCCGTTTCCTCAGTGGCTCCTCTTCCCCCGCCTGTTCCTAAAGGTGGGCAACCCCGAGACAACCCTGCCTCCTGTCTGCTTCCCATCCCCCCACACTCTGCACACCCTCCTGCAGAGAGTGCCTGCAAGCTCAGGTCTCCAGCGCCCTGCCTGGACTACCCCTTTCTGCTGTCGTTTCCATTGTCGTCCCACCCCACAGGAGCCAGAACCTTGGCAAGCCTGGCAAGGAACTGCCCGGTGAACCCGTTTGCGCTTTGGGCCCACCACTGGTCACCACGGCCCTTTCTTTGCCACTGGGCTACAAAGCACCAGAAGCCTCGGCCCACCTTGGTGCCCAGCCCCCATCATTCTGGAGCCCTGATGGTCTGCTGATGGCCCCTGGTCACTCAGCAATACCACCTGTGCTTCTTGCTGGCTTCCTGGCTATTGTCACTGGCCTTGGGTGGACAGGCACCAGATCCTCCCGGTACCAGCAACCCTGCAGAGTTGTCACCATCCACCAAGGACAGGTCTGGGTCACAAGTGCAGGGAGCAGGGACAGCAGCAGGAGGGGAAGCCCTCACAATTTTCAAACCTGCCCTCCCCCTCCCCACCCCAGCCCCTCCTCCCACAGCTCTCCAGGTGAGCCGGCCAGCCCTGCCAGGCTGAGGGGCCTCACTTACGAAGTGGCCTCGCAGCTCGGTGGCAGCCTTCTGGAAGTGTGGCATTATCCTCTTGCACATGCTGCACCCTGGTCACGGGCAGGAGAGAAAGCAGACGCCATTACACCAGGTGCCAGGCCCCCGCACCCTGCCCTCCCTCCCCTCAGGCTGACCTCTGGCAGCAAACATTCACCCAGCCTGCAGAAGGGCAGGGCTGCCCCAGGGCCTGGGAACACAGAAAGAAAGGGAGGCAGAGGCCCTGCCCTCCAAAGAGCTTATAGTCTCGAGGGCATTGACGTCACACAGCCCAGCAGTCCCTCAACAAACATGGCTGGAGAAGGACAAAGCAGGGAATAATTTAGGGCTGATGATGAGATCACCAGCAATTCTGGGAACCAGGATAGCGACAGGAAAGCACAGCTAAAAGCCTCCCCTCACTGCACAGTCAGGGGCTATGAATGAACATGAACCACATGCCATTAGGAAGAAAACGTCCAACCACTGAGACCGTGAGCTTTGGGATTTCCACGCCCCTTTTCTTCCATCCACAAGAATAATTAGGTAGTGAGTGGGGCGGGGCTGGGTGTGAAAGTACCAGCTCAGGCCTCGTGGGAGGAACGCCAGGCCGAGATCGGCACACCTGAGTGCCTGCCTTCCCAGCATGCCCTGCATGGCCCTGGACAGGTCACCTCTCCTCTCTGGCTGACAGCTCCTTCTGGTGAATGAGGAGAGCTGGAGCAGACAACCTCAGGGTCCCTCCAGCTCTGACATCAGATGATCCTATGAGGTCTGTGGCGTTCTGTGGTCTACCAGGGTCGCATTCCTCTCCTGGGACAGTGAAGGTCCCCCAAGCCTTGGGGGACATGGGGCCCAGACAGCCAGGGCCCAAAGATCCACTACTACTTCTGAGTGACCTTGATTTAGAAGCTCACCCCACCCCGCATCCGTTGGAGCAGGCCACATTTCGGCACCAAATCCCCTAGGACACGTGCACCGGTTTCTTCAGACATAAGGAATTCTGACATGACAGCCTGTTCCTCTTTCTGACAGCCGCTCTGCTGAAAAAAGGCTTTGAGATGCAACCTGAAGGGCGCAGACACCAAAGCTGCCTAGAACCCCGTGTCAGGCTGGATCTCATCTCAACATGACACCGTAGGGATAGGGCCATGCAGCGGCAGGCTGACAAGCTCTAATCCATGTTAGCTAACGCCCAGGCTGGCCGCAGGCAGAGTGATACGATCAGAGAGGTGCTCTTACCCACCGGGCCACACACAGACACTGCAGAACTGTGAGCAGGTCCAAGTTCCCCGGGACCACGGGAACCTCCCCAGCACCAAGTCTACTGGACCACATGTGATGCAGGCTATTCTGACATGGAGCCTCCCAAGTACCCATGGTCCCTCCCTGACATGCCTGCCTGGCAGACCAATGGACACACACTGGACACATGCCGGCATACCAAGTGTGGGCCCAGGCTCATGCCATTAGTTCAGGCTCAGACTCTGGGAGACTCAGAGAGCGGGAGCTGTTGCCAGGTCAGCACACAACACAAGCCCATCACTTCTGCCCTCAGGAGACACGAGGTACCTCTCTCCAGCAGCCCACACAGCACCACCCCACCCTTCCCGTCAGGAAGACGGGAACATGCCATTTGTCAGAAGACACTGTTCCCATTGTGGGACTTTGCAGAGGTTGGACTATAGGGATGACAAGGGCGCCTCAGCCAGGTGCCCATGCCCCATGCTAGATGCCACACAGGAGGGACACAGCAGAGGAAGAAGTTTGGCTCTGAGGAGAGTAGGAAACCCAGGCCTGTGCCTCCCCTTGGCCATTTGCTGCCTCTGTAAGCCTGGCCATGAAGTCTGAGCCTCAGCTTTGCTGTCTGTGGAGTGGAGACAGCACCTGTCCTGCAGGCTGAAGAACAGTGCCTGACCCTCAGCAGGGGCGGCACTGTGAATACAAGACCTGAGTGTGTGCCCCACGTGGCTCTGCGGCGGTGGGGGACGTCCTCCACAGTGGACAGAGGCTGTCACTCTCAGGAGGGAAAATGAGTGGCGGTGGGGGCACTTCCTTTCACCCACTCTTTACTTGGTGACCTGATGAGGGGGTGAGAGTCAGACACCCACTGGGCCACGTTCATCTGGCAGGAGCGTAATTTATGAACTGTCCCCACAGGGGTGCGTCTCTCATCCAGCTCTGCCCCTCTGCAGCCGGCAGCCAACTTACCCACCTCCACATCCTCCCAACTCCCCGTGGGCGGAGCCCGGCAGTTCTGGGAGAAGTTAGTGAGGTGAAGAGGTGATAGGAAGAGTAATAAGAAGCTCCGGGCCAGCCAGTTTCCAATTTAACTTCACCAAAAATAGAGCTGGAACTGTGATCCCTATCTGAATTTATCTTTCAACGGATTCGACTGAGAGGCAGAGGGAGAAATAAGACTAATTGTCACTCTCAAATCCCCAAAGTTAGAGCAGTCACTCTTTTATTTTCTCACTAATTCAGTCAACAAACATTTACTGAATAAGCAGTAGATCCTGAGGATCCAGATTCCTTGTCACAAGCCAAGCCTCCCACTGCCTTTGGGTTCATTCATCCCAAACATGCTCAAAGGATCAGGGTCCTAAAAGACTTCCCACTTAGGGAATTGGTGTGTTTCCAGGAATAAGCTGAATTACGAAGCCATGAAGGCTTGAGTGGACTAGTATAATAAAAGTACAAGTTTGTTTCAATAAAAGCAACTACAAAAGAGTCCTGGGACCCAGGAGGCCATCCAATCTGACACCTCCACAAATCTGAACTTAACAGTTCCAGGTTTTCTCCCTCCTTCCCCAACTACTAATTGCTCTGTGACACCGACAAGGGGTCTGACTTCTCCTACCCTAGCATTCCATTATATAAAGACAATAACTATGCTTGCCTCTCTGCCTGCCGTGGTGAGGGGGATGCGCCCACTGTGAGCCTGGGGAGGGGCTGGGGAGAGATGGCTCGCATATTCTAATACAAACTGCTAGGGAACCGCTCTGCATTGGTGATCAACTAATGTCATTATACTGAAACGCACATGACCGTACCGTGATCCTGCCTTGGGACATGTACTGTATACTGACGCACACTCTGTTTTAGTGTCATTTAACCAATGCATTGAGTTCTGAAGTGTTCTGAGACAAACTGTAGGAGGCCCTGTCCTCACGGGCTGGGTAGGCAGGACAATTCCTGGAGCAACTCACAGCTGGGCAGTTAATAAGATCCCTCCAAGGAGAAACAAAAAGGGGTGACACCAACCAG
Source organism: Ailurus styani (assembly GCA_002007465.1). Taxonomy (NCBI): domain Eukaryota; kingdom Metazoa; phylum Chordata; class Mammalia; order Carnivora; family Ailuridae; genus Ailurus; species Ailurus styani. The sequence continues at coordinate 193,073 of LNAC01000449.1, read as the reverse complement.
TGAACATTAATGAAGAGAATGACCCGGGGTTAAAGTGCAGACCATTCTGAGCAGAACCAGCTCTAACAAGAAGTGGGACACCAGGACCTCCTTTCTATAGGCAAGAAAGGTGCCTAAGAGGAGGCTGGGTTAGAAGGACACCCTGCAATCAACAGGGGCAGGGGAGAGGCTATAGTCATGTTGACTAAACCACCAGCCCACGTCAGGCAGAACCACCAAAACCTCCTAGAAGGACAGCCATCCAGGGAGGCATGATCACGCAGGTAGAAATGGGAGGAGTCTTGGCTCAAAGAACTTCTCAAGAAGCGGGGTGCAAGGCAGGCTTTCAAGAGTAAACAGAACTGAAATGAGAAGTTACAACTCACATCACAGAAATACAAAGGATCATAAGAGACTAGTATGGATGATTGGTCACCAACAAACTGGACTATTTAGAAGAAATATGTAAATTCCTAGAAACATACAATCTTCTGAGATTAAATCAGTAAGAAACAGAAAACCTGAATAGACCAATTACTAACAAAGAGATTGAATTAGTAATCAAAAACCTGTCAACAAACAAAAGTCCAGGACCAGATGGCTTCACTGATGAATTCTTACAAACATTTAAAGATTTAATACCTACACTTAAACTCTTCCAAAAAATTGAAGAGGAGGGGAATGCTTCCAAACATATTTTATGAAGCCAAAATTACTCTGATACCAAAACCAGACAAGGATATCACGAAAAGAGAAAATTATAAGCTGATATCCTTGATGAACACAGACGTAAAAATCCTCAACAAAATATTAGCAAACCAAATTCGACAATACATTAAAAATATCATACAACACAATCAAGTGAGATTTATTCCAGGGATACAAGGATAGTTCAGTATCTGCAAATCAATCGACATGATACACTATGTCAACAAAATGAAGGATAAGAATCATAAGATCATCTCAATAGATATAGAAAAAGCACCCAGTAAAATTCAACATCTATTTATGATAAAAAACCCTCAACAAAGTGCGTATAGAGATAACATACCTCAACATAATAAAAGCCATATACGAAAAACCCACAGCTAACATCATACTCAATAGGAAAAAGCTAAAAGCTCTTCCTCTAAGATCAAGAACAAGATAAGTATGTCCATCTTGCCACTTTTATTTAACATAGTATTAAAGTCCAAGCCATAGCAATTAGGCAAGAAAAAGAAATGAAAGGCATCCAAATCAGAAAGGAAGAAGTAAAACTGTCACTATTTGCAGATGATATACTATATACAGAAAACCCTAAAAACTCCACGCAAAAACTGTCAGAACTAATAAGTAAATTCAGTAAAGTCACAGGATACAAAATAAATATACAGAAACCGGTGGCATTTCCATACACTAATAACAGACTATCAGAAAGAGAAATAAAGAAAACAATCACATTTAAAATTGCATCCAAAAGAATAATATATCTAAGAATAAATCCAACCAAGGAGGTAAAAGACCTAGATATATACTGAAGACTATAAGATACGGACAAAAGAAATTGAAGATGACACAAATAAATGAAAACATATTCCACACTCATGGATTAGAAGAATTAATATTGTTAAAATGTCCATACTACCCAAAGCAAACTACAGATTCAGTGCAATCCCTATCAGAATTCCAATGAACTAGAACAAATAATTCGCAAATCTTTATGACCTACAAAAGACCCCAAATAGTCAAAATATAAGAAAGAAGAACAAAGCTGGAGGTATCATGCTCCCTGATTTCAAACTATCCTACAAAACTGTAATAATCAAAACAATATGGTACTGGAATTAAAAACAGATACACAGATCGAAGGAAAAGAATTGAGAGTTCAGAGCTAAACCCACATATACATAGATAATTAATTGAGAATGAAGGAGCCAAGATCATACAATAGAGAAAGAACAGGCCCTTTAATAAATGGTGTTGAGAAAACTGGAGAGCCATATGCAAAAGAATGAAACTATAAGACCACTATCTTACACCATACACAAAAATTAACTCAAAGTGGATTAGAAGCTTGAACGTAAGACCTGAAACCATAAAATTCTTAGAAGAAAAAGTAGGCGGTAAGCTCCTTGACATGAATCTTAGCTATGTGTTTGTGGCGCAGACTCCAAAGGCAAGGGAAATAAAAGCAAAAATAGACAAATGGGACTACTTCAAACTAAAAAGCTTCTGTACACCGAAGGAAACCATCATCAAAATGAAAAGGCAGCCTACTGAATGGAAGAAGATATTTGCAAATCATATATCTGATAAGGGGTTAATACCTAAAATATATAAAGAATTCATGCAACTCAGCAACAAAACAAAACAAAACAACCCAATTAAAATATGTGGAGAGGATCTGCACAGACATTTCTCCAAAGACATCCCGATGGCCAACAGACACAAGAAAAGATGCTCAACATCACTAATCATCAGGGAAATGCGAATCAAAACTATAATATCACCTCACACCTGTCAGAATGGCTTTTATGAAAAAGATAAGAAATAACAAGTGTTGGCAAAGATGTGGAAAAAAAGGAAGCCTTTTACACTGTCGGTGGGAATGTAAATTAGTGCAGCCACTATGAAAAACAGTAAGGAGATCTCTCAAAAAATTTAGATTAGAACTACCATATGATCCAGCTGTTTCACGACTGGGTATTTACCTGAAGACCACAGAAACATTAATTTGAAAAGATATCTGCACCCCCACGCTTACTGCAGCATTATTTACAGTAGCCAAGATATGGAAACAACCTACATACCCATCAATGGATGAATGGGTAAAGAAATGTGGGACAGGACGCCTGGGTGGCTCAGTGGGTTAAAGCCTCTGCCTTCGGCTCAGGTCATGATCTCAGGGTCCTGGGATCGAGGTCCACATCGGGCTCTCTGCTTGGCAGAGAGCCTGCTTCCTCCTCTCTCTCTGCCTGCCTCTCTGCCTACTTGTGATCTCTCTCTCTCTGTCAAATAAATAAATAAAATCTTTAAAAAAAAAAAAAGAAATGTGGGACATATGTACAACAGAATACTACTCAGCCATCAGTCATAAAGAAGAATGAACTCTTGGCCCCTGCAACAACATGTCTAGACCTTGAGGCCATTATGCTAAGTGAAGTAAGTTGGAAGGAGAAAGAAAAAAAGCATAACTTTACTTCCATGTGGAATCCAAAACAAAACAAAACAAAACAAAAATAGGGGTTCCTGGGTGGCTCAGTTGGTTAAGCGGCTGACTTTGGCTCAGGTCATGATCCCAGGATCCTGGGAATGAGTCCCGCATCAGAGTCCTGGGATCAAGCCCCGCATCATGCTCCCTGCTCAGCAGAGAGCCTGCTTCTCCCCCTCCCTCTGCCTGCCACTCTGCCTACTTGTGCTCTCTGTCAAATAAATAAAAAAAATCTTAAAAAAAAAAAAAAAGCAAACTCCTAGATGCAGAGAATAGTTCGGTGGTTACCAGAGGTGTGGGAGAAGGGGGTACACTGTGGGGAGATGGATGGTAACTAGCCTTTTGGGTGATCACTTTGCTGTATATGCAGAGGTCAAATTATACCTAGTACATCTGAAACTTACATAATAAAAAAAGGGGGGGGAGAAAATATGCCATATGCCATATGTCTTCTAGGTAGAAATCCAGTCTAGGCGGCGTGATATATAATTGATTTGAGCACCTACACTGTGTCTTATATATACTATTGCAATAAACATACTAATTCCAAAGTGGAAAAAAACAAACAAACCAAAAAACTAAACAGAACCGTGATGTCATAGCCTCTGATCATCATCCAAGCCACAGACAGGCCACAGCACACCGCCCTCCCACCACACATGGCCCCAGCCTTTGGGCCGTTGGTTTCCTGAAGGGCATATGCCATACACAGAGTCACTAGGGGCCTCCCACAGGCTATAATCTGAGGATTTTCAATCGGTGGGTTGGGGCCCATTACACCACAGGGGTGGCCCAGGCACAGTATTTGAGGCTTTGCAGAACATACTGCCAAATACTCAACTCTGCTTGACCTGAAAGCAGCCACAGACAAGCTGTAAACAAATGAACGTGTCTATGTTCCAACAAAAATCAACTTACCAAAAAGGTGGACAGTCCAGGGCCATAGTCTGCAGACACTTTATTAGAAAGTTATGAAACAGTAGGAAAAACCAATAACTTCTAAATAAAACAAAATAGAAAAAGAAAATAGTGTGTACTCCATCTTGCAGAATGGATAGCAAGTAGTAAGGGTAAGTATGGTTTTGTAAAACTTGTTTCAGCTTATTTACTGTAAGTATACACAAATTATGGAATTTATGTATATATATATCATTTGTGCATATATATTATATATGTATATATAAAATTTGTGTATACTTACAGTGCTAGGTTGCAATGAAAAATATTTTTCTTTTTTCTATTTTTTTTTTAAATTTTATTCATTTATTTGTCAGAGAGAGAGAGAGCACAAGCAGGGGGAATGGCAGGCAGAGGGAGAAGCAGGCTCCCCGATGACCAAGGAGCCCGATGCAGGACTCGATCCCAGGACTCCAGGATCATGACCTGAGCTAAAGGCAGACGCTTCACCAACTGAGCCACCCAGGTGTCCCAAAAATTATTTCTACATGAATGCTATGAAATACAGTAAAAAACCCTGAAAGCCATTGCTCTGAAACCCCTCTCTTATAGAAATAGCAACTGAGGGGCAGACAGGTGAAGGATTTCTCCAAGGTCACCTGGCTCACTAGTGGCACAGCTGGGATTAGAACCCAGGTCTTCTGGTTGTCATCTCAACGGTCTTTCTGCTGTTCCTATGGCCTCCTGCCTCATCTAGAGATTGAACCAGAATTTAGGGCCCTTTTCTCCCTGGTCCCGATCCCCCCACACCTCTCAGGTGGCCCCAGCAGAGCTGTGCAGGAGCCAGAGCTGGGCGAACAGCTGCCAGCCAGGCTCAGGACAGCGAACAGCAGCAGCACCTCGAGAGGATGCAGAGAATGAGGCGCGGCTCCAGGGGCACATGGCTCCACCAGGCACAAAGCTGGGGGGAAGGGCTTCAGGCGCCCCCAGAGGCAGAGGGGCAGGGAACGGGAGTCGGTGGGAGGATCTGGAGAGGAGACCCGTGCTGTCGCTGGGTGGAGCTCAGGCTGAGGGGGGCAGAAGGATGCTGATTCTAGTGAGAGACAAATGGATGTGGACAGCAGGAAGGGAGGAGCCAGGTGAAAAGGCAAAGAGGCACAGAGAGACAGAGCAGGGCGAGGGACACACTTTGTGCACTTTCAGAGCCGGGACGAATTCCCAGTCCCCTGCCTCCCAACCCCCAGCTGTCCCTCCAAGAGTCTGAACAACGAACTCTGGCCCAGAGGAGAAAGGTCACTCACAGGGAGCATAAAACATCATCAGGAGCGGCTTCTCTTCCTTCTTCAGGAGCCGTCTGAAGTCCTGAGGCACAAAGAGGGAACACAGGTCAGGCACGGAAGAACACAAGGGGGAGTCAGCATCCGCTCAGGGGCCCCCCGCCTCGGCCGGAGGATGGACGGGCACTTCAGAAGTCCCACGGGCTGACCTGAGGTGGGGGTATGCAGTCAGAGTTACAGCCGGTCAGGAGCTGGACGATCGCGACAATCTGTACCATCCCCGCATATGACAGTCGGGGAAACTGAGGCCCCGAGGGGTACACGGCTTTCCCAAGGCCACTTAGTGGGATGACAAGCCAGCAGCAGGCCACCAGCTTCACTTTCAGCTCTGCCTGAACAATTCAAAGACTGCAAGGAGCTCTTTGTGTCCCACGCGGCTCAACAAGGCTGCCCCTTTATGGGATTTATGGAGTGGCTTTGTCTTGGGGGTGGTGGTGGTTGTTTTCTCATAGCCCAGCTTGGCCAGATGGTGATCTAGCTGTTCGTTAGGGTAATACAGAGTTAACCCACACCCGCTAATCTCTTTCCCCAGCTGCCACTGTCCATGTGCCCAGGAGTCCGCTGCGGGCACAGAAGCATACAGACGAGGTGAGCCCCCAAGCTCCAGAAGGTTACAAGCTAAGCAGATCGTTTGTATTTGTAAAACCCTGAGAATAGCACCTGGCACGTTACTAGGCAATACATAACTGTTTCTTAAATAAATACAATAAATGTACGAAGACAAACGGTCACAACAGTGCTAATGGAGAGACTTCGATGTAAAGCAGGGTTGGAGACCTTTCTTCCAACGAGAGTCAATGATGTTCTGGAAAAAACAAATCTATCAGGGACTGCAGAGAAGCGCAATGACAGAGCATGTTTTGATTAAAATAATTTGCTTCTCACCAGTTTCCATAGAAGAAAATTAGAGGTTTTCCTCTTTTGAATAATAAAGAAAATAAAAGGAGATTACAAAATGCAGCTTTCTGGCAGCAACAAGGCATTAGGTAAATAGATGAGGGTTCATCCTGCGCAATGGAATACTAGTGCATCATTGAAAACGATGAAGAGGAATATTTAACGTCACAATAAGATATGCATGTTACATTAAGTGGGGGGAAAAAAGCAAGTTACAAAGCAGCATATAAAATGCAACGACACTTCTGTGAGTAAAAATATTTATGCATGCATTATGTTGAAAGCCTGGAAGGCTAGAGAAAATACCAGCAGTGGGTATCTCTCAATGGGAAGGGATAGGGTAACTTTTTTTTCTTTTATGCTTAAGCTGTATTTTCCAAATTTTCAACAATGCATGTGTCTTACTTGTAATTTTTCAGCTAGATAAATATTACGAAGATTTTGTAGGAATTCAAAACGTTTTATAATAAATTCTGAAAATGTTCACTCTTGTTTAAGTAACTAGAATTATGTAATTCTACTCACTGTAAGGAAGAATTACTAAGATCTTTGACCCTAACAATGGGTAGAAAATGCATACGTTTTGAAAATGATCTTCTGAAATCCCCGGAGATAAAACCTGGTAACGATTCTGAGCCTGTAACAATGTGGTTTCATACCCTGTGTAGAAACAAATATTACATTACACTCAAAGATGCTTAACTGCCTTCAACAGTGTGGAATTCTAAGCTCAGAAATACGGATCAGCAATTCAAACCTGAATTTGGAACTTTTAGTTATTTTACATGGGGACTCAATCAGCAAGAAGGCAGCTATGCGTTAGACTTCTACAGGAGAGCAAACAGCACAAAGTATAACAGCCTACAGGTGTGAAAAAAATTCTTCTGCTTAATATTTCTAGCTATAGAAGAATGATCTCTGGAGTTTTAGGACATGAACATCTTAGGGGAAATAGGAGCATTAGGGGAATATAAATTGGTGCAGCCACTATGGAAAGAGTAGGGAGGTTCATCCAAAAAGTAAAAATAGAAATTCCATATGATCCAGTAATTCCACTACTGGGTATTTACCCAGACTATGAAAACACTAACTTGAAAAGATATATGCTCCCCTATGTTTACTGCAGCATTATTTACAATAGCCAGATATGAAAGTACCCCAAGTGTCCATCGATAGAAGAATGGATAAAGAAGATGTGTATATACACAATGGAATATTACTCTGCCATAAAAAAGAGATCTTACCATTTGCAGCAACATGGATAGATCTAGAGAGTATAATGCTAAGTGAAATAAGCCAGTCAGAGAAAGGCAAATACCATATGATTTCACTTATATATCTAAAAAAACAAAAAATACCCAAGCAAAACCAACCAGCCAGCCAGAAACAGACTGATAAATCCAGACAACAAACTGGTGGTTGCCAGAGGAAAGGGAGTGGTGGGGGTGGGGAGGGAGAGGTGACCCAGGTGAAGGGGGTTAAGAGGTACAAACTTCCAGTTATAAAAAAAATAAGTGACAGGGAGGAAAAGTACAGCACAGGGAATAGAGTCAATAATACTGTAATAACTTTGTATCGTGACAGATGGCAACCACACTCATCATGGTGAGCACTATGTAGTGTACAGAACTGTCGAATCACAGTTAATATATCTGAAACTAATATACCACTGTGTGTCAACAGTATTTCATATTAGAAAAAAAAAAGGGGGAGGGACATTCTCCTTCCATCTACAATACAGCACTGCCTGCTTCACTGTTACAGTCATTAGGACTATAACATAGAAGTTCTTGCCCATCCTATGTGAAGGCACAGCCAAGCAAGTAAGGTAGCCACAGGGAGAGACGCACATTCAGGTCAGGTGGGCCAGGCTGAGAAAGGAGGGTCACGGTTGTTTGGAGACTATAGTGCACCACCGTTCCACCCTGACCCCCCGTCCTAGCCAAATCCAGAACTGAAAGCTTAAGAGGATAAATAATTTGTTCCAGTTTACATTACTTAGAATTATAGAGACCTGACCCAAGTCTCTGGAAATTCAACCCAAACCTCTGAGATTATTCTTAAAGAAAAAAACAAACAAACATGCTTTTAAACACACACACACACACACACACACACACACACACACACACACACGGCCAATCCCAGCAGCAACTGAGTTACATAATAAGGAAAGGACGTTTAAATGAATATTCCTGTGAGGAAAATCTAAACCCATTAAAATTAAAATACATCAAATAAGGTGGTGAAGAAGGGAAGAGGCGCTCAGGCAGCCAGTCCGTGATCTCTTGTGGGTTCCGTCATGAAGCCGGGAAGGAGACCAAATATTAGGGGCCTGGCAGCCCAGCCCTCTTGGAGGAAAGCACAACTTGTCCCCGAAGACTCCCCTTTCTCCCCTTGGGCATCTTTCCTAGTGAGCACCTGGCTGGGAGAGGCTTCCAGAGTCTACCAGAATGGATGGGGAATAAATTACCTTTTCACTGTCAATGTGGACAACATCTTTGGCTCCAGGATCTTCCTCCCACAGTGGGGGCCCTTTTGGATCCTTCAGAAAGGCCACTATAGACTAAGGAAAGGAACAGAGAAGGGAAAACTCAACTTAGCCAGGCAAAGACAGAGATGGGGAAATCAGGAACCCACCCCATCTCCCTGCTCGGAGACCCACACGCCTCGGGAAAGAGTCTGTGTGTGGCATGTGGCCAACCGCATGGGGGAAGGGGTGCAAGTGCATTGCCCACTGACATCGAGGCTGAGGGCCCCAAAAATGCACCCCCACCACCTCCACCAAAATTTTTTAGCCACGTGACACCTGACTCTGGTCAGCTGATCTGTACCTCTGTGCTTCTTCCGGGACAGAAACGAGATCTGAGACAATTCATTGGTTTACTGAAATCAGAGACACACTCATGCTTTGGCTAAGTCTCATCTCCTCCAGGAAGCTCTTGATCAATTTGAATAAAGGCCTCCAATCTTGTCCGAGGACTCCACATTCAAGCACCAATGTCAGTCGAATCAGCAGGTAAGCACACCTATTTGTCACCTGCCCAATACTGTGTGATCTAAACTGGCTTGGGAGGTGTTAAATCCTGCATCCACTGTGGGGCTCAGGCAGGGTGCTCATCTCTGGGTGGTTGCTGCACTTCTCTCCCTGAAGACCCCACCTTCTAGATGCCCAGGATGAAGATCTGACAAAGACCTTCAGGTTAAAGGGCTTACCTAGCCTTTGTTGTGTGGACAACTGCCTCAGATCTCACCCCCCGCTGCGGAAGACACATGTGGGGCGGGAAATAGGGGCCATGTCCCTCCACCGCCCTCCAGCCCTGCCACACTTCACTGGTCCGGGGCAGGAGTGGCATTCCTTTCCCTCAGACAGCCACTCTGGGAAATGGTGCTCAAAGTCTGTGAGAGCCAGGAATGAGTACCAGAAACCAGCCAACCTCCATCCCTCCAACCGTGGAAGGGAGCTGCTGGCCTCCATGTCAACACACGGAGCCCTTGGAGTCCCCAATTTGATGCAAGATTTTGTGACTTTCATCCACTTGGATCAAGTTCCAAGGAGCAGATGACAAGCTGGGTGTGTCCACAAGTGTGGTGGGAGGGAGGTGGGCTGAGGCGAGAAAAGGAACACCCTCTTATCGAGGCAGTTCATTCAGCCCAGCCACTGGTCACAGACACAGGACCTCAGGGAGGCCTATTAGTTCTAGAAACTTCTACTTGGAAAGAGCTACCACAGAAGAATGGGAGACAGCTAAGATTTCGCAGCATTTCATTCAGGTAATGCTCCCTGTTTGTCCAAATGGAGCTGTGAAACACCTCTTGGCAAGAGAAGAGGGACCATTTCCACCATGGCAAAGGCAGGTCTGCCTCTCCTCTGTCCCTGCCAAAGCTTTGCTGTGACAAGATAAGCCAAAATAGAAATGGCAGGGCCTCCTGAAACCCATGCTCACCCACAGCTGCAGAGGTACCTGCCCACCCGGGCCACATGAGAAAGATGCTTCTAGGTGCCCACCTGTTTCGGAAACCACCTGGGGCAGCGGTTCCCAATGATGGGTGCGTGGCAGCCTTTGGGAGCCTGTGAGACCTCAGACTCCCGTGAAAGCCCTACTTCATACGCTACTTTACTTACCATTCACATTTACTCACATGCCCACATTTTACATTTACTTTATGCAAACATACTGTTTCTAGAAAGAAGATCTATGCCTTTCAGTAGATTCTCAGTGGGATTAGGAACCCAAAATAGGTTAGGAACTCCTGCTCTCAGGGGGCCCCTGTCCGCACAGCAGCACGAGCTGAGGTAAAGGGTGAGCCCTGGCTCCCATCTCCCCCGCCACCAGCCCCAGCCCTGCCTCAGCATCAGGGAGAAAAGACATGGGGACGCCAAAGGGAAAGGAGTCACCTCTGCTGATGTCATAACTAAAACACTCATATTTGCTTTTCAGGTGGTGATTATTCTCATTTAACTGAAGGTGACTAATTCCATCCATAGGTTCTCTCCAAGTCTGTCTGCCCGACAAGATCTTAGGTGGAAAAGTCTGCATCTGGAATGTCTCACTCCATCAGCCCTCCTGCTCTGGTTGCTCCGAATCCCAGGGAAATAGCCCCATGACTCACACCCGGGTTCTCAGGGCATCTTGGTGTCTGGGAAACCGCACTCACAGCTGCACGGCCTTGGGAGAAGGTCATCAGGGGCTCATCTGAGTTTTGGCTTCCAGGCACCTCTGGGCCTCACCACTTACACACAATAAGGATTTTGCTGGACAGACTGCTGACCAGCAGAGGGCCATTTACACAGCAAGGTCCCCTCTTTCCCCTCCCTTGTCTGGCCTCTGGCTTCTGCAGGGGCCATGGCGCAGTGCCAGTAGCCGTGTCCCTCCTGAACCATCCAGCAGGACAGCGACAGCAGCCAGAGCCGGGGCCTGCAACCAAGCACCCAGCCTGGCTGGGACTCCTGGCCCGGATCGAGGCCCAGGAGGCTCCCTGAGAGGAACACCAGCCTGTGACCAAGGAGAGCTTTGGTTTCGGCCACTCCTGCTGGATGCAGAGCGGAAGCCATCAGGCAGTCGTGGGAAATACTATGCCACTTCCTCTTAGCTCTGGAGAACTCCAGGGACTCTACCCCAGCCCTAATGGCCCTGGGGGCTTTGGGGACCCTAGGACTAAGGACGCTCTGTCTGCACTGAAGACTCTGACTGTGTCCAGTGCTTAGCCCTCTTCTCCAGCTGGAAATCACAGGAAGGATGGAGAGTGAGCAGATGCTGCACACCTGCTCTTGGAAAAGGGGTGCACAGCGGCCAGGACTCAGCCACCCCTGCCTCGGCCAGCTCAGACTGCTCAGGTTCCCTGCCCCTTCCCGGCTCCTACAGTTCTTTCGGAGCAGCTCCTATTTCCTGCTCCGCGATCCCGGGACAGCCGGCTCCGAGGGAGCCACTAAACGTAAACTGGACACAGCCTCCAAAACAAAAACGAAAAGCCCCCAGCCCCCACTTCCATCCCTGTACAGCATCCCCCACCCCCACCCCCCGCCCGCCGCGCCCAGCCACGCCTCGTTCCCAGGAGCGCAGGTTCTCTCCCAGGCTTCAGCTGACGTCTGAACACAGAATAAGAGGCTTAAGCAACCCTAGTTGGGAGAACTCTCTCTCAGTGTTTAAGTGGGTGTTAAGATGAGTAATCAGGCCTTGTCTAGAAGGTAAAAGCTATAGAGACTTAAAAAAGAATGAATGTTGGCAGATAAACAGGAAGTGACCGGGGAGCTGAGGAAGAACGGCAGAGAAGAGGGGTCCTGGTGGCTGCACAGACAGACAGATGGACAAGAGAGAATGGAAGGAGATGGAGAGAGACAGAGAGAGGAGTGCAGGGTCCAAGCCAGTCAGCTAAGCAGGAGAGGATGAAAAAGTAAGTTCTACCTACACTGGGAAGAGAAGAAATACACAGCCCCAGGTATTTGTGGGGCAGGGGAATGCCACCTGGACCAGACACAGAAGGAGACAGGTTTGACAGAGAGGAAGGGTATGCTGGAGGAGACTCCAAGGGCAACAGAAGGACTCGGGGCGTTGGGATGACAGCACCTGCGGGTCACAGGCCCTCCACACCTATTTTCATTGATGCTTTTCTCCATCTACTTCCAAAGTGGATCTGTGGCAGGGAGCAACTCAGTGACATCGGCATATCATCTGAAACGAGCTGCAGCCACTGACAGGGGCCTACCTGCCTGGGTCCCGCCCCCTGTGCTCACCTGGGCACAGGGAGTCCCTCCCAACCTTGGGAGAGCCAGCATGGACATTGCCGTGGAGACGAGGGAGGGCTTCACGCCACAGCGAAGGGAGACCCAGGCCTCTGGAGGGGAGAGGCAGATGGTCGCTCGCCTCCCGGGATGACTGCTGATAGATTCACACACTTATCTACGAGGTTGGTCATCCCCACTGTGTTAACAGTTACAAACTTCTCCAGACATTCTGCTGACATGTGCTCTAGAGATAAGAATCCCTCAGGTCATTTGGAAGAGCTATCTGTGCAATCTGCCCTTCCTTCTCTCAGAGAGAATCTGCCAGGCCTTTGGCATCTGTTCAGACGCTACCTCTGCTGAGAATGAGGGAAGTAAATTTACCTTAAATGTCACAGCTCGGTTATATTCAGTATGAAATGCACCATCCCTGTCAAATGAGGAGAAAAAGGTGTTAACTTTGAGAATGGTTGTGAAGATACATACCTTTGGCTTCCTGCAGCATCTTAGTAACATTCAGCTATTGAACATGGTTCAAGATTAAAGAACGAAAGAAAGGAAGGAAGGAAGGAAGGAAGGAAGGAAGGAAGGAAGGAAGGAAGAAAGAAAGAAAAGAAAGAGAGGGAGAGAGAGAACTGTAAACACAGGAAAAAAAATCATTCTGGAATAAAATTAACCTAACTAAAAACCACCATCCCCTGAGAATACCAATGAAAGCTTACAGCACTTACTTGGAAATTGGAAATGCCCACAGGTACTTACTGGTAATGGAATAATTCAACCTTTTTGTCCTTTGGGCTCAGGTCAACTTTCATCTTCTTGCACAATTTTCTACTCTCGGCATCACTGAAAGACACAAATGTCGGGAACCATTTGTTACTGGAGGTCCTCACAAAGGTGTTGGCAGAGTAAAATTTGCTGCTGGCCTAAGAAAAGCCTTGGCCATCTTGGAATTCTTAACAGCAGGTAAGGCTCTGACTGCAGACACAAGTTCCGAGAACTGGAGAAGGGGAGTAGCCAACAGGAGACACAGGCTGATCAACAGAGAGACAAACAGACGTGGAGAGTGTCACCCTACATGCGAGCTGCAGCACGGACAGCTCTGGACAAAGCCAGTGCCCAGAAGCACAGTGGGTGGGCAGCCCGTCCTAAGAAGAAAACGAACTGCGGTATACATCTGTGGTCCCCATCTTGGCTGCTCGTCAGAATCATCTGGGGAAGTTTTTTAAAAAAAAGACGGATTAAGCTGGCCCTCCCCAGATCATTACTTCAGACTCTCTGCCTCAGGCCCACGTCACTTTTTGTTTTTAGAGCTCAAGTGTGTGCCATATGCCACCTGCTAGATACCATCTGACCGGGATAAGAGGAAGATGTTGTACAATGCTGACGAAGTTATGAAACCGGACCAGGTATTGACCAAAGCCACAGGGCGAGGGGAGAAAGCTTCCGAGGAGTGCAGCATCTGCAGTATCCACACTCTTGCAATTCTCCTAAGAAACGTCGGTCCGGTGCCATTGACTGCCTACAGAGTGCTCATGCCTGATCTCATCTAGCCGGCTTTCCTTCCTGTTAGATCAATGGATCTCCAAATGGGGTCCCTGGACCAGCAGCATCAGCACAGCCCAGGAACCTGTTAGAAATGCAAATTCGCAGCCCCATCCCAAACCTACTGAATCAAAACTCTGTGGGGACTTGAGCGACTGTGTTTTAAGGAAACTGCAAGGTGATTCTGATGTAGGCCCCTGTCCTGTCTGGGCTCTTCCTCCTCTCCCCAGCCTCTCCAAGGTCTGACGTCCCCTGTGGCCTCCACCAGCTGCTCAGCGACCTCATCTGACTCATGGCTTTCCCCATAACCTCCCCATACTCAGCAAAGTCTGCCCAACAGCCAGCCAGACACAGGGCCCTCGCCGGCTCAGCGAGGGTATGTCGGCTGCTGGTCCCCACTGGGCCCCTCTGGCTACACCACATGAGCAACTTTGTTCTGCCAGGAGGGACAGCCACTGGCAGGAAGTCCTTTCATCTCCCACCTGTGCACACGCCTCACCACCTTCTACAGCCATTGGCTCCACACAGCTGTGTATCCGCCCCAGGACAGGCAAATTAAACCATTCAGCTCAGCTCTAAAAGCAACTCTCATCAACAGACAAGCAACATTGTGGCACCTCATTTTCAGTGTGAATAGGTACTTTGCAATTCAAGAAGCCTGTCTTACTGGAGAGATGTGTGGGGGTCAGAGGGAGACCACCTTCCTGCCCCCACCCTAACTCAGACCTAGGCTTTTCCCTCCCTATCTAGTCCTACCTGGGGCAGCCACCCCGGCTTCCAGCCCGGCTGGCCGGCCTGGCAAACAGCGGGGGCGGAGCTCAAACAAAATGCATGATGAATTCCAAAAGGAAAGGGTAATTCATATGACAACAGTTGCTCCCCCAAGGAGGCAAGGACACTGAGAGACAGGGTATCCCTAGAGAAAGGAGCAGCAGGGGTGGGGAGGAGATGCAGAGGCCTAGAGGATGCAGCAGAAAGCCCCCGGGGAAGGGCAGCCTCTGGAATCCCCATCCTGAGAAGCCCTGTGGGGATGCCGTATGCACCTCCACCACACCTCCCCCGACAGAAGCCATTACAGCCTGGGCCTGCGCTGCCGCAGGGGCTCCTTGGTGACGGGAGGGGAGGTCTGTCTGCAAATGACTGCATCTAAGGTGCCCTTTCCCTGCCTGAGCTCACTCCCCACAAGAGAGGACTCCACGAAGGGTGTTTACGATGATTCACTTGCCACTTGCCTGGTCCAGCTTGGTTCTGCTGCACTCAACTGTTCTCCTGGGTGACCACCTGCCCGTTCACCCAACCGCAACAAGAAACAACGGCCACGGCAGCTTGAGCAGCTCAGGCCTCCCTCAGCCCCATCCCAGCACCCAGCAGGGGCACCCAACCTGCCTGCTTCCTCTGCCACACCTGAGGGGTTCGCTCAGACAGCACAAGAGAGCCAACAGCGGGGAGAAGTGCCACCCCATGCTGGCTCTCTTCCATCGAGCGAGCCCCGCTGGCAGTGTCTTCCTGGGACTTTCACCAAACAGAGAGAGGTGAGCAGAGCTCAGAATCATTCCAGCCCCAATCCCTGCCTTGATCTGCCAGAACCTGCTGGTTCTCGCTGCTGCTACCGCTGTAGGTCCCTGGTGAGCTCAGGACAGGCTCAGGGGCTAATGCTCAATGCAACCAGCTGGGCTGAGTGGAGCGGGGAGAGCACAGAGGTTCCCCCGCCTGTTCCACAGCATGGACCCCAAGTAGCAGGTCTGGCCCGGCTGCAGCCCCCCCACCCCCCGCCAGTTAAGTGAGTCACAGCTGCCCCTGCCACGGGATTCCTTGCTGCAAACTCGGTGTAACCCGCTTCCCTCTTTGGATTATGACACTCCCCAAGGATCTCCTCCTCTCCCCTGCTGCCTACACTCACACACACGGACACGGATGTGAACGCATATATGCTCAGAGGGGTCTGTGGAGAGGTGGCTTCCTGGCCTGCCTGAGCATCTCTGGCCCAGACCCCAGAGCCTCAGCCGAGCACCATCCGGAGGCCCGCACGCCCTTCCCTGCGGTCCTGCTGTCCACAGCGGTGCGGCTCCACATCTGACCGTGTCCAGTGTCAGCCCTGCTGGAAATGTCTGCTCCGGGAAGGCGAGGCCTTTGTTTGGCTCACAGCCGATGCTGCAGTTGGCCCACAGTAGGCACTCTACGAAGTCTGAGTGGGCGAGGGAGTGAACCAGGGTGTCTTCTTGCTCCTGGGGTGAGGCTCTATACTTCCGGCTCTCTGGGCTCTATCTCCTGAGCGCCAGGAGTCCTGCCAGGTGACAATTCCTAATAGTACTTTCTCCAACTGGCGCCCCTTCCTCCTGTTTCTCAGAATACGTGTGTGCACGTGCACACACACATGCACGTGCTAATCATTAAGTACACACAATAAAAGTGTTCAAGAGTTCAAGAAGGGAAGAGAAATCACCCAAGCTTCGGACTTAAAAGGATCTGGGCTGATAGATCAAGCACAACTAATTGATTTATTGGCTACCTCCCTCTCTGCCTCCCTCCCCCAGCCCGTAAGTGAGGCTCTGGGGGAAAAAAGCAGGAAGACAAAGGCAGCAATCAGGGAAACGAGAGGCTTTGTGGGGATGCAGAGGGAGGGGAAAACCACAGTGGATCAGAGAGCAGACTGCCATGCAAAGGCCCTCACCCACCATTCCCCTGACGGTCCTGCAAGAACACTGTCCAGCCGGGCGACAAGGCTGGAGCCCTGCCTCCCTCTGCTGTTTAACTCCCTGAGACCCGCTACATCCTGTCCCGCCACCCCCCTTGGTCCCCCTCTGCACAGAATGTCGGGGAAAGATTCCAGAGGCCTGTACACACTTCCCTCCCCACCCCCAGGCCAGAGAGACAAAGACACACACAGGTGTATTTGCAGGTGTTGCGGGCTGGCCAGCTAGCGCAGGGCGTGCTGCTGTGTTTGCTAGATCTTTCCGTGTGGGCACAGTCGTCCAAGAGGCTGGCCACTCCCGCTTCAGGGAATCAGACCCAGGGACGAAAGGTGGGGGGCAAGAGCAGGAAGGAAGAGAAGAAACAAGGTTGTGGAGGCTCAGGGAGTGGAGCCGTGCCTTTCCCAAATCACAGCCTATGGAACCCCACCCGCTCTGGAGGAAGGTCTAGCTACCGGCTGGAGGAACTGACAGCTTCTAGATCAGGCTCTGCCATCAGCCAGCCTGTGACCTCTGGTGGGGCCCGTGGCTTCCTGAGCTGCAAAATGTAGGAGCTGTGCACACAAGGTGAATGGAGCTCTCGATTCCTCTACAGGGTCCAGGACTACTAACACATAAAGCGGGCTGCCTGTATCCTGACAGGTGAATCAGGAGCCAGACTCCAGGATAGAAGATGGGAGACATAGAGAGCTGAACTGCAGGCTTCTCCCTCCAGCCCCTCAACCGGGTCCTGGCTCAGTGAGTGGGCATCCTTAGAGTCACACAAGCTGGGGCAGCCTCCTGCAGCGGGCAGGACATGGAGCACACTGTCCCGGCCACAGCGTGCCCCACCCCGGCTAACCCAGACTTCCCAGGCCCCATCAAAGCAGCAATAAATCTCTTTCTCCCATCTGCTGGGTCCAACATGGTGGGATTCTGGGCAGATGGACCTGCGATCCCTGAGGGTGGGCGGGTCAGGATGTGTAGGAAGGGCCTCACTCCCGAAACATGAAGAAAACAGGAGAGGACTAAGAGCCAGTGAGCAAGAAAACGCTGTCAGAGTGACTGCTAGATGCCACGTACCCAGAACAACCTAAAAGAACACAGCTGGAGGGCTTGAGGCAGGAAACAGAACAGCCTGGAACAGCTGGGTCTTAAACCTGAGCTAGCCTTGGTGGTTACGTAGCACCCTCTGATGAGGGACTTGGGACAACAGGGATCCTCCGGGGTTTGGCTGTTCTGTATGGTACCTACCTCCAGAAGGCACAGGATGTAAGAATATGTACACAGCACAGTAAAGGGGACCTTTCCTCTCCCTTGCCGCCCCCCCAACCAGCCCAGAGATTCTCAGGCCGTGCTCCTCAGCAGGGGGCATGCCCCCCCTCCGCAAGCACGGGGCAATGTGCTGGAAGGCATCTGAAGCCACAACATAAACAGGGCACTTCTCCTAGGAGTCGCCTTTATCCTCTGATAAGTAATGTTAAATATGCTTACATATGAAGAAGCAAATGCTAAACACAAAAAGAATTTTTAGAAGAAAACAGAAGACTTCAAAGTATGTGATACCTGCCCTGGAAGGCCCCATGTCTTGGATCTGGGAAGCCAGCACCGCTCCGGGGGAAGCAAAGCAGATGGGAGAAAGAGAGCAGGGCAGACGGGAAACTGCAGCTAGGTAATGACCTTACACCCTCAGGAAGAGCAAGCAGTGAGCTCCCAATAAATAGATCCCAGTCTCAGCCCAGTGAGAATCAGCCTCAGGAATTAGCATACCAGGCTCAGCTCCCGCCTCCTGGCTCCTGCTCAGCCGCCCGACAGCAGCTCTCCGCGCCAAGGCCAAGCCCAATGCCAGGCTGCGGGGCACAAGGGGAATACCAACTCCCTCACACACAACCCACTTCACAGCCGGACAACCACCACCAGCCAACCCGAGCGTGGCTGCTGAGGTCTGAGCCAGGAGGTGGAGTGAGGGGAAGGGAGAGCTGACAAATCCCTGGACAGAAGCCAGACACCCCACAGACACTCACAGGGACACGCTACAGGGCCTGGGACCTGGGAGAAAACCAACACAGGCACACGTGCAAGGGTAGGAAGGAAGAGCCTGAAAATTGAGAAAAAGGAAAAAAACACCCAGAGAGAGAACAGAGGAGGAGAAAAACCAAAAACCTGGGGGAGGCAGGGACCCAGAGATGGGGAAGAGGTGACAGAAACTAGTACAGAAGAGGGAACGAAGCAGGAGAGGGGCCAGCATCTCCGAGGGAAGGACAGGAGAGACCGAAGGAGCAGACACCCAGAACAGGGAAGACACAGAGAAAGAAGCCCCCCCAAAAGACTGCCACGTACTCACATGCATACACACACACCAAACCTGGCAGCTTCCAGGATTTTCTGAAGCAGGCTGTTCAGGGACGAGAGCAAACGGGAAGGTCGACCTCCACGGTTCACACAAGATTATGCTGAAGTGCAGAGAGGGGCGGCGACTTGCCAAAGGCCCCGAAGCTATAGCTGTCCGTCTAGACTCAAGGCCAGCTCCCATGACCTGTAGTCCTGCTGCACCCCAAACTTCTTAAGGGTTAGAGCAAAACGGCCTGTGCACTGGAGCTGACTCTCATGCTCAGAACTTTCTTCAGGGGCATCCCCTCAACTCCCAAGGGGCCCTCCCCCAAGAAAGAGCCGCTGAAGAATGCACGCACAATTTCTCCCCCTCGGCTTCCTCCGGGATTGCCCTGAACAATCCTGCCCAGGTGAAAAGTAACAGTAAAAATGGGATCTCACATTTAAATTATATTCTAGAAAGAACTTCCATTTACGGGCTCCTCACCACGGACCTGGAAAGGCAGAATATGTATTATTATTGCAGTTACAGATGAAGAAACAGACCTGTGCAAGGTCATAGGGCTTGTAAGTAGCCAAACCGACCCGACAACCCAGGCCTCTGCCATTATTCCGCACACGTTCAAAGACACTTCAGGCCACAGCACTGCCTTCTCTTGCCTTAGGATGCCCCCTGTCCCCTTCACCTGCTCTCTGAGGGAGAAAAGCAGAGTAGGCTCTTCACTCGAGACCTTCCTGCCACCCGCACCCCCCCAGGCCCTGGCATCCTCATTCTAGCCTCTGAACCTCTGCTGGCAAGGCAGGAGGCACAGCTGGAAAGGATGAGGGACGGGGAACCTCAGGAGGGCCCGTTCGAGGGGAGGCACGCTCAGGCTGACCACCTGCTACTTAGTAGCTGCTCGGATAAAAAGTGAGCAGACGTTGGCTCCGTTCCCCCTCTGCTCTCCACTGCAGACAGCAAGAGGAAGTGCTCCCGAGAGCGCTTCTGCCTGTCCCTGGAGCATCTCATTCAGACTCATAAACACACACCGAACACATTAAGGACACAGTGAGAGCTGTCATCACCGGGCCCTAGGGTTAACATAGTGGGTTCCCCTAATGGTTTACAGGGCACGTTCAGGAGTCTAGGACCAGGAGCAGCCGAGCAGGAGGGCAGAACTGGCTCACGCCCGTGGGGGGCTCCCTGTGTCACAGCTGTCCATGAGAACTGCCACCCCCAGTGGCCTGCGTGGACTAGAGCCTCAAGTTCTGTCCCTTGGGCTGCTTTGGGAAGATCTCACTGCAGCCTCCTCAGAGGCAGAGCTTCAAATGTAGATCCAGATCTTCCTGTTTCCAACACAACCCATTAGAGCTCCACAATCCACCTACTTATCTCAACTATTTCAAGAGTCAAATAACATTTCAGTTTATACTTCCTCCTAGAGGGATGAACTGAGTGGCAACGACATGGACAGTCTGTCCTTCCATCTTAAGGTCATCTCTTTAAGCTCTAAGGTGCCCCCCTAGATTTTCATCTTAGCACATCAAAAGTCACAGGATTGCTTCTCCCACTGGTACTTTCACTGACTCCAGACATCATGTCTCTGAAGAAGCCCTGGATTCTAATGTTCTAACCTGGCTCCCTTCAGTCCTGCCCCTACAGCGCGCAGACAGGAGCGGAATGGACTGCTGCCTCCGGACCCAGCAGTGGAGGGCCCCAGGCTGGGCTCGGGGCCCACACCACAGGGAGCTGCCTGCAGGGAAAGCCAGGGCACTCTAAAGACCGGGTACTCAACGGTCTTTGCCCCTAATTGTAACTTTACTTTCACCGTGAAGTTTTTCTCAAACTTTGCAGGCAGAATAAAGGGATACCCCTCACACCCACAGCCTCCACTGACTGCAATTCTCACATGAACTGTAATCACCGGGTTGGGTGTCTGCTTCCGTCTCGCACGCTGAGCTCCTGAGGATGCTCTTATCCATCTGTGTACCTCAAGGCATACAGGAAGCGCTTAGGAATGTTGCAGGAGAAGGCAGCAACTACATCAAAGCTCTCCTTCCCATTTCTGGCACCTGTGAGCCTAAGACCTCCCTGGGGTAGGCTCTCCCGGCTTGGCAGACCAGTGTCATCTCCAGATACGGAGACTCCAAAGGGCCCCGTCCCCTCGAAGAGGCTGTCATTTGGCCAGTCGCACAGGGCACTCCTGGGAAAACACGGGAGACTGAGACACACCCAGGAGACAAGAACACTCTTGCACCAACCATGAACTAGAATTAACCGGTGGCCAACATCTCACCAAACGTCTGGTGAGCAGTCTCTTCCACTAAATCAGTGTTTGAATAAATCAGGAGGGGTGAGGCCGGAGACAGGAGCACGCATGCGTGCACACACCCCTACTGCAAACATCACTCAGCTAAGACTTCTTCTCCTGGTCTCATCCGGTGCTTTGTCAGAATATAAATCCGACACTTTTCTCCAATCATGGGCAGGACAAACTTGAGGCCGTCAACTTATAAATCACTGTGTCCCAAAGTTCATGCCCAAAACGGCCATTTAGAGTTCCAACTGGAGGGGGAGAAGACTGCACTGGAGCAGAGCCTGAGAAGCTCAGTTAACCCACGGGCTAGTAGCTAGGCTGTGGCTCAGGCAAGAACAGCTACAGGAAAGCTTAGGAAGCCCTTTGTAGGCCATCCAGGAAAAGAACTGCCTTTTTTCCCAGCAGAGCCCCACCTCTTCCCCATATTAACAACAGTGCAATATCCTCCTTTCCCCTCCTCTTCCCAAGCCCATACCCCTGAGACACCCAAAGTCCAGGTGAGACGTGGCTGGACACAGGGACTCTGGAAACACCTCCCATCCTCAGTCAGAAGCAGATGCCCATGGGTATCTGCCAAGTGCAACAGAGAGCCTTGCACACAGTAGGTGCTCCAAACATACAAAGGACAAACCTGGTCTCAGTTCCGTTTTTTCCTACGTTCATTCACTCTCTATGTGCCTTTTCTGTACTTAGGCCAATATATACCAAATTGGGAGCTAATAGTATAATGAGGGGGTGTGCGTACGTGCGCGCACACACACACACACATACACAATGCACAGACAGATGGGGAAATTATTCCTAATGATTGAAAGGAAAGGGAAGCTGAGCACACCCTAGAATCAAACTCCCACGGTTGGAAGAATCAGAGGAATTTCATCAAGAAACCCC
The DNA here is from genome assembly GCA_002007465.1 of Ailurus styani. Lineage (NCBI taxonomy): Eukaryota > Metazoa > Chordata > Mammalia > Carnivora > Ailuridae > Ailurus > Ailurus styani. Next base: position 170,814 of record LNAC01000449.1, on the reverse strand, counting down.
GTCCCCACCCTAAGAAGTAGCCCCGGTTCCTACAGATACCTGCCTGTGGGCTGGTGTTTGATCCCGCCACCGTAACACCGACAAGAAAGTCTCCGGGTGGAGGGAGGTCGGGAAGAAGGAGGAGGAGGAGTGGGCAGCGCTGGCACAGGGACAGGTAGGGGCGGGCAGGGAGACACGGGTCAGGAGAGAGCGTTGGAAGGACAAAGCCGCCTGTCCGGGCCTGGTCTAACGGAGCTACCTCAGAAGGCAAGGCAGCAGTCCCTCGGACCAGCTGATTCCACCACCTTCGCGCTGTGGGCAGCGGAGAGCTCTATGAATGACCTGGGCTTGGGCTAAAGCCCATGGTTCTTGCTGCAGACCCCTCCCAGGCAAGCCCGACGGGTGACTGTGAAATAACCTTGCTCTCTGGGCATCAAGGCCCCCTCTCCCATGTGACACATGGCAACAGAGTAAAAAGTGAAAGCAGTATGGAAAAAGGGAAGAAGACTGGTGGGGCCAGAAGGAACAGGTGGGAAGCCAGAACTGCCCCTTCTCCAGTCCACAGGTGACCCTGCGGTAAGGTGAGAGAGGCTTTCCTACCCCAATCTCTCTACCACATCCTCTCTCCCAGAGTCTTCATCCGGAAGGATTCCCTACCCCACCGTCCAATTCCCCACCCCACCCTCCAATTCCCCAAAGAGGCCCTGCCCTCCAGCCCCCGTGCCCCATGTCCCCAAGGACATACCCACAGTCTACCCAGCAGATGGTGCCTTGTCCTTTCACTGCCTGGGCCACAGTGGATAATAACCTGAGGTGACTTTCAGCCGCAGCCTCTGTAAAAAAATAAAAAATTAAACATTTGTGCCCAAGCACCCCAGGACCACCCCCTCCATCTTCCCTCAGGAGCAAGGGGGGATGGAGACCTGTCCTGAGGAGGAGGCACAGAGCACCAATCACAACACTGACCCTGGGATCAATAGTTCAGTGAGGATTCTTCTCAGAAACCCCTGCTCCTGCCAGCCTCTGGAGCCCACCTCACAGACACAGAGCCCCCAACTCACCCCTCCTTTCCGCCACACCTCACGCCCGACTCTTCCAAGAATCTCTCAGCCAGACGCTCAACTCTCAGTAGAATCTCTGACTCTTTACTTTTCTGAGACAAACTGTGAAAATCCTATAACCAAACGATTACAATTCTATAACTAACGTAGGGAACGAGGTTGCCAATTCCACACTCCTCTGTCCTGGAGCCCACGCTGGGAGCTCAAAAGAGCAGGGACCAGACCCTTCCTTTACTTGTGCATCACATCCTCATGAGGGGCTCAGTACAACCTGGTGGTTAAAGGAGGTGACACTAGTCTCAGATGGACCAATGTCAAGTGGACCCAAGTCACAATTCACAGCCCATTTCCCCAGCGGCAACAGAAGGGCCAGCCCTGGAAGTACCTGGAAGGTCAGGTGCAAAAATACGCACTATGCCTTGGGCCAGAGTGGAGTGAACTCGAGAAAGGAAATTTGTCATCGGCCCAGGCATCTGAGCAACCCCTGGAACCTACGGTGGGAGGGCAGGTGCTTGGGGACAGGGCCTCGCGGCCAGGATTCCAACATGGCCCGCTTGTGAGGGTCTGTGGCTGGGGCCTCACCTTTCCCCACCACACCTGGGAGTTCACCTGATGGGCCTACTGGGCAGACACTGGGAGGGAGAGCAGGTCTGCTGCCTCCCTCACTCAAACATAAGATACATTCCAAAGCTGAGCAGAAATGACGTCTGAATTATTTGCCTCCACAGATTTCCTTTTCTAGTGGGCGTACTGGTAGCTGTTTGTGAATACAAAGCACGCTGAGCCTTTCACGGAAGTGAACAAAAAGCACCTTTCTAGAGAGCTGCACGGAGCCACCCGAAGGAGGCACTCCTGGGAACCCCCAACAAGCCCAACCGGAGGAGGGGGCACAGCAGAGGAGGGGGGAAGCCATCGGGGCTCAGACGGGGCTCGATGGGGCGGGGGGCGCGGAAGCTAAAGTTGAGCTATATGAAGCACCCCCTCTGAACCCCACCTTTCAGCAGGGGAAAGGGAGGCTCTGCTTGGGAGGAGGGGAGCAGAGAAAATCGCTACCGCACCGCTCCACAGCCCACTGTGCCCGTCACAGGTCGGGCAGCCCGGACAAGGGGGCAAGATCATCACATGGATCCTGCCACCTGGCAGTCCAAGGCGAACAGGAGCCCAGGAAGCCCTGGAGCTCTACTGCCAATGAGCAAGCCAGAGGCTGGGTGAGGGGCAGAAGAGAAAGTAGGAGTGGTCCAGGCCCTGCGTCCTGCCCCACAGCCACCGTAATCGTCTCCTGATCTCAGAGCCCTGCCGCCATCGCCGGGTCACACACTTCTTCCTAGGCTCCGGAGGAGGAAACACGGTGGGGGCAGCACAGACGGCCAGGCTCTATCATCCACCAGCCGGTGGAGCTCAGACAAGTCAGCTAGTCTCCCTCCGCCTCAGTTTCCCCATGGGAAAACCGGACGCTCTCTGACAACCTGCGCTGCCTCCCTCACGGCAAAGCAGCAGACAGGAGTGTGTCCCAGGAGTTCCCTGTGGAGTCCATATTAGATGATGAGCTACTGTGACAGGACCGACCCAGAGAAGGAACTGAGTGTGTTTCTGCACTGGGAGCCGCATAAGCAACTCAGGGGGTGAGCCCTGCTTATTCAGGACCCTGCACCCCAGGCTTCAGGAGCAGCTCTGCTTCTCCTTTGCCTCAATTTCCCCTTACTGCTGACAACGGAGAAATGCTAGACACACAGGCCGGGCTCCCAACAGCCACCTCAGGAAGTGTGTGCCAAGCCCTCCAAAGGGCAAGAAGTAGCAAATGCCAGGCACTTAGAGGATGCAGGCTTCAGGAGAGACACACGTCCAAAACATCCATCAGCCCCCAGTGCCAATGAGTGTCGAGGGTGAGCTGCCAGGGAGAACTGGGCCCGGAACTGGCCCAGCCACTGGCTGCTGCTTCTCCAGGGCACAGAAAACTTGGCATCCCTAGGACTAGTGAAAACACTTAACTCTGCTGGAACAACATCAACAGTCAGATGTTCAAAGTCGCAGCCAAGAGCTGAGCAAACCTCTCTCCAGCCACTATGCCCTTGCCAGCCTCAAGGTCAGAAGAGGCAAGCCACAGCTCCTATCCCTACTGAAACTGCTCTGTCCTGCTCCTGCAGCCCACTGCCAGCTCAGTCCCGTGTTCTGACCCCAGAGTGGGACGGATGGGGACCAGGCAGGGCCAGGGCTGCCAGTCTGGGTGCAAGCTCCTGAGCCTGGGGCCAGGTCAGCTGGCGATAGCCCGGCCCTGTCACTTAATCAATAGCCCTGGCGAAGCATACCTCATCGTGGCCAGCCCGTGTCTGTCCAGGAAGCCAGGACATCCATCCCCAGTGATCACCATCCCCCAACCCCCTTCACATACACCCTCTCCCTCCTGACGTAGTGAGGGCTCCAGAGGCTCTGCCTAAGAATGATTACAGGGAACGGAAACAGGCTCTCAGGATCCAAAAGAGACGGAATGAACACCCCTCTGTGCCTCTGCCTCATTTTCTGGGGAAAGCTGACAAGCATGATGACCCTCGGGCCCTCCCTGAGTGCTTTCTGGTCCTGAGGTCTCTGCCGCCCACCTGTGCCCCGAACCCAAACCTTCCCATCCACGAAGGTTGACCCCCAAGGCCAGGTCTGGCACTCACCAGATTTGGAGTAAAGCACCAGCACATTATTCCGGGTCCTGAGGAGTTTTTTCAAGTCCTTGGGGTCAGAAATTCTCTCGATGAATGAGGAGACCTTTGTGGAGGACAGCCACGTCGGCAGGACCACCTGGGGATCGAGAGGCCAAGGACTGTGAGCCTCAGCTTTCTGTCAGGCCCAAGGCAGGATGGGTCCTGCAGACACACTGCCTAGAACTCACCGTACTTCAGAGGGGTAAGGGCACACCAACCCCTCTCCGGACACTGCATCGACTTTCCACCTCATCCCCACTCCAAACCACCAACCACCCTCCCCCAGGACACCGCCCAGCCCACTCCCAGTCTCTACCTCAGCACTCCTCCTCAGGCCCTTGTATAAGCTGGATGAGCTGCCTTCTACACAAGCAGGCTGCCCAGACATCCCAGCCACCCACTCAATCCAGACCCTCTGTGAAGTCAGTGTCTGTACCTCACACCATACCCCAACACCACACACCAGAGCAACGTGCAAACTCCATCCCACCTAGAAGAACTGAAGCACAAATCCACAGAGAAGTAAAACCACTTCTCGTACTAAGGATGGGAATGGAAGGTTTTCAGCTTTTCCCACTCAGTCAGTGATCTCAGGAGGAGAGCCAACAAAAATCGAGCAATTCTTCCCACAGAACCCAAAGAACAACCTTGGGTATTGGAGGTCCCAAGCACCTCTGTAGGCACCCGGAGGGGTGGGCTGGAAGCAGGCTGGAGAGGAAATGTGTTAAAAGTCTGAATAAGGAACAGTCACATAGCAGATGCCCTCATCCAGCCCACAGAGCTGGCCGGCAGCCCCTTGCCTAGCTGGCAGAGAACACGGGGCTACTATATGGAAAGACTAAGAAAAGCTCTGCTGGGAGACACCAGACAGACAGTAGAAGTATGGCCCTGAGAGAAAACAAGGGGATTAAGGGAAAGTTTACAAATTGAACCTGGAGATCACCCATCCCCCTGAGCCCCCATTCCTCTGACATCTCCCCTCCCTCTTCCAGAATGCTGCCAGTCTTATTCCCCCAGGCAGGAGATTAGACAATTTTCCTCTGTGGAAACTGAGAAGCACAAGAAAAACAGCCTAAGGACCGTAATTTGGAGACCCTCCAATGAAACAACTGAGTTCCCACTGAAATGCCCACTGTGAGGCCCTCTCAGTAAACAAGTGCACTCTACCTCCTCCTCACATTCACAGTCCCCAACGCATGTGCCAGTGACTTGCTATTCAATACAGATAACCCAAGTTCCCCAGATATTTCAGGAAAGCCCTCAATACAAAAGACAGGGATGAAAACAAACTAAAAGAAAGAGAATACTTAGAAGAAAAGAAAAAGAGCAGAAAACAGCAAAACTATGATTATTATTCTCAGAGAAATGACGTGTTGCATCCATAAAACAAGGAGCGAATGCAGGGTGCCTGGGTGGCTCAGTCAGTAAAGTGTCTGCCTTCGGCTCAGGTCATGATCCTGGGGTCCTGGGATTGAGCCCCACATTGGGCTCCCTGCTCAGCGGGGAGCCTGGTTCTCTCTCTCCCTCTGCTTGTGCTCTCGCTTGTGCTGTCAAATAAATTAGGAAAAAAAAAAAGAATAGAATGCTACAAGAAAAGAATAATCAAAGAGGATCAGGAAAAACTCTTGGAAAGTAAAACTCTCACAGAACTAAAAAATTTCAATAGAGTTGAAAGTAAAATTTTGAAAAAAATCCTAGACAATAAAACATAAAATCAAGAAATAAAAAATAGAAAAAAAAGTTAAGAAAAATAAGAAAATGGATCCATTAATTGCAAGAGCCAAATTAAAGTAACTCCAGAAAAAGAAATAAACGAGAAAAAGAAACTTTCAAAAAAAACAAAAACAAAAACAAAAAAAACTTCAAGAAAATATCCCAAACTTCAAGAATGTAAGTCTCCAGTTGAGAAATCCCACACAATGAATAAAAAAAGACTGTCACCAAAGTACATCACTGAAAACTTTCAGAACACTGCTGACAAAGAGGAGATTTTGAAAGTTTCAAAGAAAAAAAGCCCAACACATACAAAAAGATCATTACCTAAGACTGCTCATCAGCACACCAGAGGACAATGAAGCGTTGCCTTCATGATTCTCATGCAACACGATCTCCAACTGGAATTCTATATACAGCCAAGCTATCTGTCAATTATGAGTACAGATTTACTTAGGCTTAAGAGCTCAGATGTGGAAAACTTACCACCAATACACCCTTGCCAAGGAAAATACTGGAAGTCATGCTCTATCAAAACAAATGAGTAAAAAATGAGAAAGACATGGAACTCAGGAAACAAAGGATCCCACAGAGAGAGGTAAGGGGAATTACCATGTTGATGGCGAACAGGAGTCCAGGATATATATCCTGTAGTCTACAGAGCAACCAGTCCATAATGGAGCAAGGACAAAGAGTTACGGATGAATGTGGTCAATAAAAGGAGGCAACTGTAGATTATCTGATGTGCTTGACTGTATTGATCAGTTAAATAATCTGACCAAAGTTACACGGCTAATAAGTAACAGGGCCAGAACCTGAACGCCAGTCTCTCTTCTGGACCCGATGCCCTCTCAGTCCATTGCCTCTCTGCAGCCAGAAGTCTTGGGCTGCATCTGAGCTCTATCAGTCAGTAGCAAAGATGCCTAGCCAACATCACCTAACCTTCTACGGCTTAGTGCCTTGCATCTGACATGGAAAAAATGATACGTCCCTAGTGGTACGGCTGTGAGGATGAAATGGGGTAACTTCTCGAACATCCCTTATAAATCATAAAGCATTCCAACGGTATCAGGTACCATAATATACAATACAATGTTCCATCTCTGCAGAGTAGAAGACAGAAATGTGGCCATATTCCAGTGTTTCTAAATCTGATCTGCCACTGGAATTCAAACGTTCCTTCTCCCCAGGGTAAAACTATCCAGGAGGAGGAGTTGAGGAATTCTGTGTCCCTCATTCTGCCCTGCCAGAGTTAGGCACACTACCTGAGGACCCACTGCCCTTAGGTAACCCACCTTGAGTCCACCAAAAAGTTCATTCCATTATATAATTACATGTTATTCTACTGCTCTCAGGTTGCTAATGGACTTCAGATTAAAAGTCCATAGCTCAATACACATGATTGAAGGAAAAAAAGAAAAGAATCTGTTGGAAAAACACACCGATATTGTTCTGGTTTTAGTCCTCAGATAATATGGTCAGTCAGGAAAAACAAACTGCCCTTGCCCAGTGCCTCAGTACTTTGACCTATACACCAGCTCTCCTGGGACTGGCAGGCACCTACCCTTCTGGAACTGGGAAGAAGGGAAAGGGAAAGGAGCGAGGCCGGACCCAGAGCCCACCTGCCCGGGCAGTGCAGTGGCACGCCGCTCGGCCAGTGACACAGCAAAGGGTCTACAGCAGAAACCTCAAGAGTCAAGTCCCATGGCATACCCACAGTTTCCCCCCCCCTTTTTTTTTTAAGAATTTATTTATTTATTTGACAGAGAGAGAGATCATAAGTTGGCAGAAAGGCAGGCAGAGAGAGAGGGGGAAGCAGGCTCTCTGCTCAACGGGACCCTGAGATCATGACCTGAGCCGAAGGCAGAGGCTTAATCCACTGAGCCACCCAGGCGCTCCCCACAGCTTCCCTTCTATAAAATCCAGTCAATCCCTCAGATCATCTAACCAACAGCCACCCTCACAGTAAACAAACCACTCCCCAGCCAGCCACCAAAGCCTCTGACCCAACATTTCCCCTCACACAGCAGAGAACTTAAGCTCACCCTAACAAACGCACTGAGCAAACTGACTGCTTGAACACGATCACCCAGTATGATGCTAGGGTTTAAACTGGGCACTGCCTGCAGCCAGCCTGGTTTAGAACTCCCTACAGAGGTGTTTCCTTCCCCCGTCCCTACTACACCCCTAAACTAAGAGCTCTGGAGGGCAGGGCCCAGCAGGGTGTCTAGCCCCTTGAAAGCCCTAGAAAATGTCTGCTCAGCATCATAACCATGATGAATCACACTGGTTACCACACTCCTGACCCCTACAGAGGTCACCCGCTAGGAGCATGTCATAAAGTGACTCCGTGGCAGCTCCTGGGAGACCCGGGAGGGACCACCAAAAGCAGACAGACCACAGCACAATGATGGTCTGGATTGGAGAATCGTGGCAGAGTGCAGGTGGAACTAACCGGGGGGTCTCGAAAGCCTGGCTAAAAGAACATCTGGCCATGACCTTAGGCTGGAGGTGGAAGGACCCTCTGGGTGGCTCCCCAAGGGGGAAGAAATGGGTCTATCCAAGAGCCTCGGGGGGAAACAAGAGAATTCAGTGATCTTTCCTATGTAAGCAGGGAAGGAAGGGAGAAGAGGCTAAAATGACGCCAAGGGTTCTGGGCTAGGTGTGTGGAATGACAGCCAGAATGGCAGAACTAAGCGGAGGTGGCAGAAAAGGCTCTGGTCTTCTGTCAAGGAAGGTGGTGGATAATACGCTCAGGTGTGGACATGCGGACAGTACAGGCATCCTCCAGGCTGGACAGTGAGCCTCGAGGCCAGTGAAGGCTCCAGGCTCGGCGTTCAGAGGAAGACAAAGGAGCACCTCAGTGGAGGGGAGGAAGGTCGGGAAGGAGAAGGTGGCAAGTGCTGCATCAACCCAGACCAGGGAGGAGACAGAAGAGTGGGTGACAGCTCTGCGGGCGAGGCCGGGGCCAAGTCCCCGGGGGCATAAGGAGCGAACTCCAGCTGCACAGGGAGGGCGGCCGGAAGCCGGGCTGCGGACGAGAGCCTGCACACCCAGCCTGGGAGCTGCAGTGACGATGGGAAGCCGCACAGATGGCCTGGCCGGTCAGGGCCCTGCAGGGGGACGCGTGTGGGCACAGCAGAGCAGGACTGGCCTAGAGAGGCAGGATGAGGAGGTTCGGGAGCAAGAGAGAAAACACCGTCGGGACAGCCAGATCCAGGGGAACCAGACGGCGGGCTAAGAGCTCAGATGGCAGGCTTAGCATCGCGGACAGGGGGAAGGATGAAAGCCCCTTGCTGCCAGGCCTTGGAGGGACCACCCGCTCAGCTCACAAGCACGGGCGGCCAGGAGAACAGCCCTTCAGCCCTCCCCGAAGCCTCTCTTCCAGCCACTTAACATTCTCCCTTCTCCTCCACGTCTGTCTATTTTTTAACCTTTGCAGAGTGCACGCTCCTTCCCTTCCTTAAGACGCAGCTCCAGTGAGCCTCTGATCGCCTTGCCAAGCACCTTCCTGCAGACTTCGTAAGTCACAACCCACAAACCCCGATAACAACAACAATAACCATGTTAATGATGCACATGTGCTCTGCTTCGTCAAGCCCTCGGGGGGAGAGGGCGGGTCTGAGAAGCCAGCCACCTGCCAGCCAGCCACGGTACTGTCCCCGGGAGTGGCAGGCTCTTTACATTCTAAGTCACTAGCTTTGGCGTTAGAGGAGAGGGAAAAAATCCCCTTTGTCCACCATGCAAACTCCTTCTGACCTTTCCCCATGATTGCTTGCTTTCTGCTCACCAACCGTGAGCTTCAGCAGTGTTTACATCAGGGCTGAGCTGCCCCGTGGGGTGGGCTGCGCTGAGGCCCATGAAGCTGCCCCCATCCATGCAGGCCAGACCACGGCTGGGAAGGACAGCTGCCCTGTGTCTGCTGCCGGGGAGTCCAGGCCCCCAACGCCACTCCAAACCTGTCACAGTGCGCACCCCCTCAGAACACCAGGCCCCTCCATCAGAGTAGCCTCCTCTGCCCCTCTTCAGGGGCAGGAGCCCTCGCCCCACCTCCACCACAGCTGGAGCCAATGGGTCCTCTTGTCTTCCAGATGCCCCGAGTGCGCTCCTGCCTGTATCTGGGCCAGCCCAGAAGCCCACCCGCACTGGAGTCCCACCCTTCAGACACCAGGGGAAGAGCACTGCTTCTGGAGCTAAAGAGACCTGGGGGCAAGCCCAGGCGCCATCACTGACAGCAACATGACCTGAGATGCTAGCACCCTTCTTGCGGAGCATCTCCCCAGCCGTAAAGTGGGGAGGACCGTACTGATACCTCCCTTATGGAGCTGGCTGAGGATTAAATGAGGGGGAGAAAGTACATAGAGAACCTAACATAGTGCTTGGCACACAGAAGTACATAATCATCATCATCATCTTTATTAGTACTATTAGTGAGACAAATCACAGATAGAGCAAGTACAACAGTGAAACGGGCACCACCTCTTCCTCTCCAGGGCCTTGGCTGCAATCAGGCAAAACAGCATGTCCAGGCAGGAAGGAGCGTGCACGTACACACACTCAGGATATAAAACCTGAAATAATCACCCAACCGCATGGCAACCCAGACCAGGAGGCCACGCAGCACATGCAGAATGCTCCTTCCAGATTTCATGCCTGTTAACTACCCACCAAACCCAACAAGTGGGGACTAGCCTCATCACACAGAAAAGGACCGGGGCTCCAAGAGGTTCTAACACTTACCAAAGTCACACAGTAAGTAAGTGGCAGAGCTGGAACTAGACCTTGGGTCTCCCAGCTCCTGGCCTGAAGCAGTCTATTTCTCTCAACCCCACAAGCTCCCTGGACCCACGCAGAAAAGGAACACCTCTTTTCCGGGCAGGGCCCTTCGGAGAAAAACCCCAAACTTCCAGGATCCCATGGCAAGAAGTGATTTCTAACCCTCTGCTTCCTCCATGCCCACAGGGCCCTGTTGTCTGCCTTGGTTCTGTTTGCTGGGACAACTGGCCCAGATGCGCTGCTCATCAGAGGTCGTGTACAGGAGTCCGTGCCCCTTTCCAGCTCTCTCTCTCCTAACACATGGCACACATAAGCTCATCTCTCTTCACTTAACCTCACCCACCATCCCCGCCAGACTTACGAGATAAAGAGTGGTCCGATTCTGGAAAATAATAGGGAGGACACTCCTTGCCACATCACCCCCTCGGCTTGAAAAAGCTCCAGCTCTCTAGGGTGCATGCCAGCACCCTCATGTTCTCTGTAGCCAGGGAGGCTGGTGTTACAGATTCACTATTCAATGCAGACCACGAAGCCAGAGGAATTCCATTATGCAAAAGCAGTTCGCCAAAGGAGGAGGACTTGAAGGCAGAAGTCTAACATTTAGGAAAAAGGGTGGAGGTGGGACTTGACCTTTTTTGCTCTGTCACCTGAAAAAAGATACCCTTCTTATGTTGGGAGCTGTGAAGAAACCGGTTTAATTTAGTGTAACCCACATTTGGCTCAAAATAGTTTTCAAATGTCAGAATCTAAAAGTCTAGACTCTTAAGAAACTGGTGGTAAAGGGATCCAGGAAAAATGTTTAAAACAGATGACCTGAACCCAAGGTCGGAGAACTTGAGCTGGCTGAGAATTTAGAGTGGGAGGTTCGGTGGAAACAGCCAGAAACCCAAGTTTTGCACTAGCTTTATTTACTGGTTGTGTGACCTTGGACAAGTCCTCTCTCTTCTCTAAGTCCCTGTAAAATGAAGGGGCCAAAAGTTGATTTTTCCAAAGCCCTTTGCAATGGTGACATTTTGGTAAATCCATCTTAATGACCACTACCAGAGAAGTACCTCAAAGTAATTACACCTTGTGGGAAAAAACCGCTGAATTTCTCTGAATATATGGCCACCCACATTAAAACCCACTCCTCTCAGTCTCTCTTGCTGCAAGTGTGGCTATGTAACTAAATTTCAGCCCCCGGAATATAAGCAGAAGTGTTATGTGCAACTTTTAGGAACTGTTCCTAATAGACATCTGTGTCTTAGTCCCCTCCTCCCCCTGCCAGATGGAATCTGGACAAGATGGCTGGAATTCAAGCAGCCACCTTGAGACAATGAGAATGGACCTATTAAAGATGTACAGTAGTAAGACAGAAGGTACCTGGGTCCCTGACACACAGGGGTATATACTGGCCCTAGAACACTGCTTTCTAGGCTTTGACATGAGTGAAATATATGCTCTTTGTAAGGTACTATCATCCTGGGTGTTCTGGCACACATACAAATAGATCTTGAATACCTACTGGAACAAAAGCTTAAACTAGAAGGAAATACTAACGCCTGCTCCAGTTGGGATATTTCAAAGTATCTAAGGCATTAAATCATGTATTATACTTCAGATAAATTGCTATAAGGAAGGAGACAGAGAAACTATCAAAGGCTTGATCTATTGTGTTCTTCCCAATTACCCAAGCTTCACTATGTCTTTTCTCATCAGGTGTCTTGGTCACTTGGTGACAACTACCCACAAATAAAAGGAAAATTAGCTAGTAGCTCTCTAGTTCCCCTGCAACCTCAGCCCTTTATTACTAAGAGGGACCACTGCAGGAGACCAAAAGGCCTTGCAGTTCCCAGGCTTGAACTGGGCTGGTTGGTTTCCCCAATACAGATTCCTCTCCACATTCCTCACATGCCATCTGCAGCCTCCAGGTAGCCCTCCAGAGCCAAGGACTCAAAACTCTGGATGCTATTCAATGCAGTGGGCGCACAAGGCTGTGAGAACTAAATATTTATACATCCATGTCCTCCACACTACCATCTAATCCTGGAGAACTTCGGTCACTAGAAAACATAAACTGCCCCCTCTCCCAGGCCACTCTATCAGCCCATCACACTCTGAAGGTGGCAAACACGTTCCCTCTTAGGATTCTGTCAGTGAAATACCTCAGTTCCTCACCTGTGCCCTCAAGCCCTTCACCTACTGTAGGCACAGCGATGCTCATGACTCTCAGAGCTGTCCCATGCCGGCAGAAGAATTTTAGAGCTTGGAAAGAACAATGTGCTATATTCCTAGCATTTATTTTGGGAAATAAATACCTCTGCTTTCATAACTCAAAATACAGGAAATTAATCTCAACACAAATCTTGACCGGTGGGTCACAGTTAAAAAGGAAAAAAAAAAAAAAAAGCTGAGACACATCACTAACGAATCTCTTAAATTATGGCGCCCAAATGTCATACAGTGCTGGCAAAAGCATAGTTCTTTTGGAAAGCTACTTGGCACAATTTATCAAGTATCTTAAAAGTATTTATGCTTCTTGACTTCGTCATTCCACTTTTGGGAATCTGTCCTGAGGAAATTAGCGGAGGTTCTGACAAATGACTCACAGGGTCCTACTCGTAAGAGTCAAAAATTGTAAACAACCTAAAGGCTCAAGAGCAGGGGAATGGTTATTTAGAGGAAACCACTCAACAGAATAACACAGCCATTTAGGTGATGTTTTCAAAGACTGCGCAATGAAAAAATATTTGTTTTAATATTAAGTATTACAAAATAAAATTCAGGGAGGCGCCTGGGTGGCTCAGTCAGTTAAGGGTCTGCTTTCAGTTCAGGTCATGATCTCAGGGTCCTGGGATCGAGTCCCATGTCGGGCTCCCTGCTCGGCGGGGATTCTGCTTCTCCCTCTCCCTCTGTCATTTCCAACCACTCGTGTGTGGGCCCTTGCTCTTTCTCTCTCTCAAATACAGAAATGAAATTTTAAAAAATAATAAAATTAAATTTAAAACAATTCAAATGTACACGGTATGATTACAATTATACACACAATTACGCTCAGAAAAAGACTGGAAGAAAAAACACACCGAAGTAAAACTCTGTCCTTGGATAGCTTTTATTCTTATTCCCCTTTGTCTATTTTTCTTTCACGATAATACACATGTCCAATTTAAATCTTTAAAGAAAAAAGGAATTATCACCATTTGGACACTATCATGGAAACAATGAACAATTGTTAATTTTGTACAATTGTATGAAATTGTACAACTGTACAAAAAACAACTGTTAACAATTGTTTACAATTAACAATTGTAACCTCAAAGTATCAACCCACAAGCAAATATAACTTCAGAGGGGAGAAGCCTGGCAGAAATATCCTTAACTAAGGGACCAATGCTAGCAACACCGGTAATGGGTAAAATTGACATCATATGACTCCAGACAGAACGCACTGAATGGAAACATCATCAAAAATCCAGTTGAAGGGCGCCTGCGTGGCTCAGTCAGTGGTTAAGTGTCTGCCTTCGGCTCAGGTCATGATCCCAGGGTCCTGGGACTGAGCCCTGCATTGGGCTATCTGCTCAGCAGGGAGCCTGCTTCCCCCTCTCCCTTTGTATACAGCTCTGCCTACTTGTGCTTTCTCCCTCTGTCAAAAAATAAATAAAATCTGAAAAAAAAACCAAACAAACAGCTGAAGGACATTCTTAAAAACTATCAAGGTCATGAAAAACAGAGACTGAGAAACTGGTCCAGAATAAAGGAGACTAAAGAGATATGACAACTAAATTCAACGTGTGATTCTGAACTGGGTTCTGAGCCAAATGCCACATTCCTGATTGTGATCATTGTACTTTGGTTATGTAAGAGAATATCCTTGCCTTTTAGGAAATACTGAAGTATTTAGGGAGCAAAGGAGCATCATGTCTCTGAACTTTATAAATATTGAGGGAGAATATGATAAAACAAATGTGATAAAATGTTAATATGTGTGGAATCTGGGTAAAGAGCAGATGGGAATCCTTTGTATTCTTCTTGCAACTCCTCTGTAAGTCTGAAATTAGTTAGAAAAAAAAACTTACCTAAAAAAAGACAGGGAAAAAAAAAAGTGCCCAGAACACAAGCAAATACTGTCCCCACCACTTCCTGAAACCCTCAGCTAGCCAGCCAGTACACACTGGTGGTCCTTTCCCAGGTAGGAGGAGTGCCTCTCTGCCCCTCCTCCCTTCCAGCTGACTCTCTGCTCCCCTGCTCACCTGACACTGTAGTTTTTTATAGGATCTATTATATGAAATCTGCAAAGCACTCTGCATGCAGCACATACCTAGAATGGCTTTGATGAGAGAGAGAGAAAAAGAAATACAAAAGAACATTCATTTTTAAATATGGGTAATTTATGCCTCTTAATAAGGCAAATTTTAAGCATCTGTCACCAACCACCACTACTAAACAGCACTCTTTGCCAGGAATGAAGGCCTCACCACAAACCAAGTTTGGGAATTTCACCACTGATCCTTCCTAACGTACAAATGTCTACCCAGCAGCCTTTGAAATAAAAACAAGCACCGTGAGTCCGTGAACGGGGTGTGTGTGTGTGTGTGTGTGTGTGTGCGCGCGCGCGTGCCTGTGTGTGTGCGTGCGTGTGTCAGACACACAGAGAGGGCCTGGCCCCGAGCTGTGGACCCTGACTAGCTCCAGCTGAGGAGCTGAACGTGCTTATTAAGAAAGAGAGATGGGAAAGCACTTGGCAAGGAACAGAAGTCAAGAGCGAATTCTTCAGTCCCTACATCCAGGGCCTGGGGATGAGTCCATGATCATGACAACAGCTCCAAGTGCGGGGTGCTTACTGTGTGACCAGGAGCTAAGCAATCCACATGCCTCTCTCATTTAATCATCTGGGCATGAGAACTCAGCAGGTCCTTTTGGTATTTCCATGCTATAGGTAAGGAAACGGAGACTAGGAGGAGCTAAGAAACTTGCTCAGCATCACACAGGGAGTAAGTGGGAGCACAGTGAGGCAGAGCCCCATCTCACAGGCTCGGGTGGCCCAGCTGGAGCACGGAGACCACAGACCCCCCGGAGCCACACACGTCTCACTGGGGACTCTTCTAAATACCAAGCCAGGTGCGTTTCCTCTATGTTGCTTCCTTTAAATGCCACACCGTACATGTGGGCCCCGCAGTACAGGCTTCCCCCCTAGTGTTCCCCCAGCATGTGGCGGTCAACAAGGGACAATTCAGGGGCAGGACAACTGATCCGAGAGCTTACAAAAACAGGTTTTCTTATCCTGAAATTGCAACTGCAGTGCATTTAACCAGGACTTAAGTCCCTAAAGCTTTTAATGTTCTGAAAAACCTCTCCTAGCGCCAAGAGGGCTTTGGGCTGCTGCCAGCCTGGTGTGCCAGGCCTGCTAACAAGGAAGAGCTGGTAGAGGGAAGAGTGAATCAGGCAGCAGGGCGGGAGGGAGAGCAGGTAAATTCCCACTCCGGAAATCCAATTCTGCCTCAAAGCTCAGTTAATTGATAAGAAAATAACAATTCAGGTGCTCACAACCTATGGTGAACATCCACGCTTTTATACACATTATCTGTCTTAGTCCCCTGACATTGAGGGTTTAAACCAGTGTTTTCTCCCCTTCAGGCTTCAACCCACGAGCTGAGGCACAAAATCAATTCAATGGATTACCACCAGCATTTTTAAAATGACATTAACTAGAAAACATCAGTATGTACCATAAATAGCAAGACTAAGTATTCCGTAAAACATTTATATCTGTTGTATTTACGTACACACATACTTGGCTATGATGTAAAATGTGTTTGCAGCAGTCACAGCAAAAATACTTGAAAAACTGTCATAAACAATCTGTGTGGGAGGTCGTGTTATCCCCACTTCAGAGACGTGAAAACTGAGGCTCACAGAACCAAAGGGACAGCCCTCAGGTGAAGCCTAAGACTTGCCTGACTTCTGAGCACAGTGAGTCGATGTGAAGACTTCCCACTGGTATCCCTCAAGCCCACTGGGCTCCCTAGAGCTCCACCCAAATCAAGGCTGGAGGGGCCAGCAAGACGGCCTTCGCCTCCCCTCTGGGGCAGCCATTCAGCGACACCAACTCAAGGAGTGGCATCGACAACCTGACCCACCTTCTCTCCTACCTGCTCCCCACAGTTCCCCATGGGCCTTCAGAGGAAAGCAAAGCAGCGCAGGCTCAAGCCAAGGGCCGCCTCACAGCGTCCCATGGACCATGACACAGGACAGCGTGCACCACACCACTCAGCCCAGAGCAAGAGCCTTGGCTGGCAAAACACTATGCACAAAAACTGGTAAATCTGCCTGCTTTGTAGGCACAACAGCTCTAAGTATAGGTTTTTTAGAAAAAGATTCGTGGGCCTTATCCTTGAAGAACATCAGCCCACAGATCCGGGGAGGCCAGGAATCCAACTATACACATATACCCTTCAAGGGGATTTGGATCCACAGCCAGGTTGGGAAACCTCTGCCACCCACCCATCTTTGGACTCCATGTCACTCCACTCTCCACAGCCAAATCTTCCATCTCCAGTCACCCCCCCATCCCTTCCTCAGCCCCCTCAGACCTTCCCCTACCACCACCACCAAGAAGACACTGATTGAGGAGGACTCGCAATGACTTCCACACAGATAACCCTACAGACACCTCCAGTTCTCCTGTGCCTTGACCTCTTTTCTTTTTTTTTTTTAAGATTTTATTTATTTATTTGATACAGAGAGAGATCACAAGTAGGCAGAGAGGCAGGCAGAGAGAGGAGGAAGCAGGCTCCCTACTGAGCAGGGAGCCCGACTCAGGGCTCGATCCCAGGACCCTGAGATCATGACCTGACCGAAGGCAGAGGCCTTAACCCACTGAGCCACCCAGGGGCCCTGTGCCTTGACCTCTTGAACCCCAGCAGGACAATCCTGGGCTCCCTTCTCCCTTTCCAGCTACACTTCCTATCTTCTTTGCAATCCCTTGTCCCCCCAGCCTTTGAATGTTGAAGTTCTTTGGGGCTCACTTGCTCTACCTTCTCTTCCCTCTCCACACTCTCCAAGGGGGTCTCACCCACCTCCGGAGCAGCACCCCTAAATTAACATGTCCAGCCAGACCTCCCTCCTCGGCACCACATCCTCACATCCTACTCACTCAGTGGTTTTTAAACTGGGGTCACTTAGAATTCTCAAATGTTAAAAACCTAAATCTCATACAAATAAATACTGAGACTCTTTCAAAGTGTTATCGAGCTCTTGATAAGCGACATCAAAAAAAGATATAAGGAAAAAAAGACTTAAAAATATTTCAAAAAAAGAAGTTATAAGAAACTAATATGCATGTAGTCCATGGGGAGAAAAAAGAATCCTGTTAGAAGACTGGCTACATCAGTCTTGAACTTTGATAACCAGTATCAAACTGGTTAATGTCCTCCAGGGCAATCACCTCCAGGTCTCTCTTCTCTACCAAAGAGAAATCATTTGCATCGTATCTACCTGTAGAGTATGGGTCCTAAAGAATAATAAAGTTATATTCCCTAGAGCACCAGGTGGCCCTTAGCTGGCCTCCTTAGACAATGCTCTAGTATGACATTAAAAAGATACTAAATCAGCTTTTCTTTCCAAGGTTTGGGATAATTCTTCTTTACACTGAGGTCTATGAACTTGGATGGGGAAAAATTCTATCTTTGTTTTCACTAACCTCTAAATGAAATTTAGCGTTACCTTTATTACAAATATAGGTAACAAACTACAAAAGCACTAGCAGGTGTCTGTGACTTCGCCACCAGCAGAAAGTACATGTATTTTTTTTTACCCCTATCCCCCAAAAACCACATTTTCCTCATAACAAAAGGTGCAGATACTTTGAAACACTGTTTATGCTCATCACTAAATATTACAGAAAATACCAAACCTGCCATTAGATCTTCTTAAAATAATGCATTTATGAATATAAATATTATTTTTATCACGTACTTATTATAATACTTTGGTAACTGTATTTCAGTACCATTGGTCTGCTTTGTAATCTTATGCATTGTTTTATACATTTAAAAACATTATTCTAAGAGAGGGTCCATAAGTCCTCAGAGAAGCCTTTCCTGACTCCTTGCATTAAGGTTAGGGACCCGTGTTACACATTTTTTTATCACCTTGTATTTCCTCTTTCCAACACTTTACTACCTGAATTAATAAATTAGTGGCTCTCCCACTAGACAATGGGAGGAAGGGATGGTGTCCATCTTATTTATCATTATGTCCCTAATGCCTCAGCATGGTATATCTGACTCATAAAACTGTCAAGAAATATCTGTTTAAAAAGAAAAAAGGAAGACGTGGGGGATGAATGAACATCCGTGACAAGGGTAGCATGAGGATGCCTGTCCACATGCCTTACAGATACAGAGCATGTACTGTGCTCCGCCCAGGACCTCAGGACCCAGCACAGTCAGACCCCTTGACAAAAGCAAACCCTGCTTATTCGTTGCAAGCCTGCCCTACTCGGCCCAATAACAGAACTTTCCAGGCAACCCCACTTTTCAGCTCAGATACTAGATCAACTCCGTGTTTCAGCCCCAGCACAGGGCCCTCAACCTAGATCTCCATTAATACTTTCCAGAGCGAGGATTAAAACATCTGCTCATGAGTTAAAAACACCTGCTCAAGCCAAGGGTTGGGGGAATGGTAAGATTCTTGTGGGGGGGGGGTGTGGACACCCTACCGAACCCCAGCCAGCTGCAATGAAGTCAGGCACAGGCTCGCGATCAGGCCATCTGGGAACAGAGTGCATATCAACTGGAAGCTCAGGGTGACCTTGGAGAACAAAAAGACACCAAAAGTGTATTCCAACCCTACAGTCCATCTGAGTGTATTTAACCCCCCACCCCATGACCGCAAAGCTAGTATTGAGAAGTGGTCTCACCAGCATAAAATACCTGGAGATGCTTTGCAAACTCTAAAGCCCTCTACAAATGTGCCAAGTGATATATAATTCTCGTCAACAGATCTGCTGGGTAGCCAGAGGCTCCAGTCAGCACTGCAAGATATGCCAGGCAGCCCAGCGATGGGTGGGCATCACTGCTCCTCCCTTCTCCTACTGGGACCTAAGATGCTAGGTATGGGGAGGCTGGGAGTCAAAGAAACCATGGAAGTCCTAAGAACACAAGAGAATTTATTAGGCTCCGTGCATCACTCTCTGACCCGCTGTCACAGCCTCCAAAACCTGCCACCATCAGCAAATGAGACACAAGAGCCCCAGAGAACAAAACAACAAAGCTGGGACAAACCCTCCGGGGAGAGTGTGGTTACTCTCCTCACTTTCAAGAGAGGATCCACTTTCAGAAGAAAGGGGAGAGAAACCCAGAGCACCTAAATCTTCAGCCCCTCGGCTGCCCCCTCCCCCTCATCCAGAGAATCTGTGGGGGTCCACCCCTGGGAGAGACATGAAGAGTCCAGAGCCCAGCTCAGACAAGCCCTGACGGGGAGAATTCCAGCAGCAGAGCCCCCCAACTCCCAGCCTAAAGCCTCTGCTCACACCCCCTGTGGCCCTCCACGGCCACCGCCCCCTAACTGGCTTCCCCAGCACCTCTCCTCCCCAGCTTGAGATAACTGCCAAGACTCCCATTTCCTGGGCCCTCCCATGTGCCCGCACTGTGCTGGCTGCTTCCTGTGTTATTTGTGATGCTTTCAACTCTGCCAAGGAGTATCATCATCACTAACAAGGAAGAAAACGGAGGCAGGGCCCAAGGTCACAGAGCTCCTGAGTGTCAGGCTGGCTAAAAACCCATGTTCTATCCACTGCATCACACTTGACTTTATCTTGTAGATAACAGAGAAGAAAGTGGTGTTCTAGGAAAATTAATCCGGTCTCTTCCACTTTAGCCCAAGTCTACACTGTGCACTGACTGCTCTTGTTTTTAAAAGGGCAGCTTTCATCATGTCTCTCCATTATCTACAGAGGCAAGTCCCCAAAGCTTTGCCAGTCATGTAAGGTTCTTTACAGTCCACTTTTCCAATCTTATTCCCCCTCCCGAGACTCAAATCTTCCCTTCCACTCGGCCTGGCCCATAACTCCTCATTGCCCGTATTTCTGTCTCAGACAGTTTCCTTTCTCTGCCTGCGACACTGGTTCCCTTGGCCAACCGTGGACTGAGTGGGGACGACTGTATGCCGGGTCCTGGGCTGGGTGCTGGGGACACAGTGGACAGAAGAGTCTCTCCCGACTGTGAGAGAGCTCAAGAGTCGGCCCTTGTTGTGAGGCGCGAGCTAGGACCCTTCTCTGTGATGCGGTGCCCTGCGGCCCCACCCCTGCCCAAATCCACAGGGCTCAGTGTCTGCCACCCATTCCGCACTCAGCTATTCCTCCAACTCATGTGCCAGTTCTGTTTTAAAACTTCCTCTGTAATGTGTTTATTTCTGTGGGAAAAGTGCACTCCAGGTTCCAAACAGCATTATAAATGGCAATTAGGACCCCAGGCCAGCCCACAAAAGCCTATTAAATATATAATGCTGTAGAACCTAAATACATGTACATTGAAAGCTCTGCGAGAGAGACCGGGGACAGTCATCTCCTGCCTCCTGCTACCCTTTCCCACCATCCCACCAGGTGCTGAGTGTCAAGCCACGGGCAGAGGCCAGAGCAGGGACTGGACAGGAGGGAAGCAGGTGGAAGATGGGGGGCTGGGATAGCAGAGATGGAGCAGGAAGAAACCTGATTTATAATTCAGGAGCCTGGCACCAATCCCAGCTCTGCCTTTACAAACATGGTGGCCTTGAGACCCTTCCCTCTCAAAGCCTCACTTTTCTAAAATGAAAGAGCTGAGTTACATCGGTAGTTCTCAGACTTCTGAATCTCAGAGATTGGCAGGATATATATATATATTTTTAATATATTGCATATATTTTAAAAAATAGTTTAAAATATATAACATGTTTTAATATCACATATAATGTATATTATATATTTAAAAGAAATTTTAACACTACTTTCTTTAAAAAAAACGCAATACCATCACAACTTTAATTTTTCAAAAGGACACTGAAAGCCACCTCCTCCCTTCAACATGACATCGCGTCAAAAAAAGTGGACAGGTTTTTAAACTGAAAATATCTGGATTCATGGAAAAACCATTCACTGTTGCTACTTTTCCAATGTGTCTATGGTCCTGTGAAAACTGTCAGAGCCCATCTCGGTCCTTGGCCTGACTTTGGAACCAGCTGAGCTGGGTGACTTAGCATCCTCTCCAGCTGCAACAAGTCTCCATCCTGAGGACTAGAGGTAGCCTACCCCACAATCAGCGTGGCCGGTCTGGGGAAGGGGCAGCCGCAGAGGGGAGCTGAGCTGGGCAGCCGGAAGGGGCAGTCAGCCACAGGGGCACATGCAGGACCGCACAGCCTCCCCAGGCAGAGGACAGACACACCCAGCCAGGAGGGAGGGGCTGGAACTAACTTGTCCCAAGAGTTCACTGTGACTCTTTTCATCCCCATATTCTCGTGCAAGGCTGAAAGGCCAGCCCCAAAGGAACATTTTTTTCCTTTATTAACTTTTCTGATCAAAAAATAATACATATTCATAGAGAAAACTTGGAGAAACAGAAAAAGAAAAGCATAAGCAAATAAGTAAACAAATATCACCCACAGCTGTGCCTTCCTGAACAATCGCTATTGACATTCTGATGCACGGCTAATTCCTCAACCACTTATGTAGCTTTCTTCAGCCACCCTGGGATTCATGTCGTACCCTGCTTCTTGCCTAATTATCACACTCAAGCACTTTTCTATGTCCCTAGATATTCTTCATAAGCATCATAAAATATTTTGATAATCATGGCATTCCAGTAAATATAAACATTCTTTATAAACATTTCCACGGCATGGACAGGACCAAAAGTCATTTAAACCATGCTGTTATTGTTGAGCATTAAGTCGTTTCCAAATTTTTGCTATTATAAAAAATGTGGTAAGTATGGATCACTGTCCATGAATCTCTTTAGACCCCTTTATACTGCTTCAGGTCTCTTAGGTCACAGCCTAGTGCTCTGCATGTATCAGCTCTCAGTAAATACTGAGTGAACAAGGAAACCCAATACACTCCCAGGACCTGGGGAGCTCTTATCAGATGGACATAGAGTTTAAATTTACAGAGGCCCACCCTGGTATCCACCAGCCACTCAGCACTGAAACTGCACCAGTGACACCTGCTGAGCTGAGCTAGGGCATGGGGAAAGGACGATGTCAATTTCATGCTGCAGATTCCCCATTCTAGTGCTCTTGGCAAACCTACCCACCCTTCTGTACCTCGAGGTGGAAGGCACCAACAGACCTCAAAGGCTGGTCTTTGCACTTTGCACTCCCCCCACACTCCCTCCAGACTGTACAACCCACTGCCTCAAGAAAACCGGGGTTGACCTTCCCGCCAAATTAATGTGTGCCCCCCTTCAATGGAGGCTCCCAGCCCTTCAGGTATTAGTGCTCGTTGTCCTGTCTTTATTTGCTCACAGGACTGACTCCCCTGACCAAACCAGGGTAGCACTGGGGAGGGTAGGGACAATCTGTGCTTTGCTCTCCATCCAAAATCCAATCCAGCGCCAAACAATGCGGTTGACAAATGAATGTTTGCTGAATGCAACTTCTTCCCAGCCAGATTCCCAAGCCCTCTATTTTTACAGAAGTGGGGGGGGGGGAGAAGAGAGGGAAGCAGGACCCCCTAAAACAGCCCAAGTGCAAAGACCTGCTAGGGGCTCCTGCTGGAGCTGGCCCCCTCTGCCCAGTCCTGCAGTACCACCTGGCCTAGAGACCAGCCCAGGCCAGCTGGCTCCGGAAAAAGAGAATGCAAAACAGGTGATCCACACACAGACATAGGTGAAGGGACACTGTCCCCCTCCACACTAGTTCTCTCCCAGAGGGAGAAAGGTCACATCTAGGGGGCAGGGAGCTTCCTTTCCCAGCCACTTCCGGACAACCAGGAAAGACAGGGCCACTCTTCACTGGTGGTCCCCAAAAAGCAAGGTATCTGGAGATGGAAGTGTTTCAAGTAACTAAATCCACACTCCAGTTTTCCTCCTCATGTTGCCCAGCAGCCTTGCCACGCCCAGAAGAAAAAAAAAAAAAACCCGAAAAATCTGGGCCAGAGAGGGTGCTAGCAGCAAAAGTTCTTCCCTGGAACTTCAGGGAAAAAAAGAAAAAAAGGCACCAAGATTGCCTTAAAACAAGGGAGACCCGAAGTTATGGAGATCCGTGGAAACAGGCCGGATTACCCCATCACACACCCACGGTAACACCAAGGCCAAACCCGGAGAGCCCAGGGCACTGTGGCCATACACATTCTGGCCTCTTCTAGGGATGCCCTGGGGCCGCCACCACCCCCAGCCCCCAAGCGTAGCAAACTCCTCTCAGAGAGGAGTAATGGGGATTTTCCAATTCCCATTACTTCCTCCATCCGACCCCACTGATGGCCTTGTGACGGGGGTGCCTTTACCGTCCCCATTTCATGGATGAAGAGACTAAGGCAGATATATTAAAAGATACCCCGCGTCACGAGCTAGAAAGTGGCTGAGGTTCGAGTCCGAGGCAGTTGGTGTAGGAGCAGAACTCCTCCGCGGACGCCGCCCAGCCCGCCCAGCCGTGCCCGCAGGCGGGGACCCGGGCGGTGACCGGCAGCTTCCCGGCTGCTCAGGGTGGAAAACCCCGGCTGCTCGGGGTGGAAACCAAGAACAAGGTGGCCCTAGAGCAAGGCTTCCGGCAGTGCAGGTATAAAGCACCCCCACGCCACCCGGCACTCCCACAAGTGCAGGGCCCAGAGTCTGGGCGCGGCGCACCCCCCACTCCGCCGGGATCCCGCCCGAGGCGGCGGCTGCCCCCTGACTTGCACCCCCTGCAAAGTTGTGCCCGCGGCGCAAGCATCCAGCGCGGCTCCCTCCAGCCCCTGCGCCCTGGAGCGCTCCACGAGGAGGGCACAGGGGCCGCCTCGCTGTCTCCCCCACGGCCACCGGGTGGCCGCCTCCCGGCACGCACGCCCCCACCCCGGGACTTGGAGGCTTCTCCCCGCATGTCCCGCGAGGGCCGGGAGCAGGGGAGCGCGGACCCCAACGCGGGGCGCACGTGCCGCCCCCGCCCGGACCCCAGCTCCTCAGCCTCACCGAGATGGCCAGCAGCAGCAGCCATGCCCGCCCGACCCGCGCCATCCCTGCCGCCGCTGCCTACGGCGGGCTCCGCTCTCCGCTCAGGCTCCCGCGCCCGCAGCTCAGTCGGGTGCAACAGCCGCGGCCACTTCCCAACCGCTCCCCGCCTCCGAGTTCCCGGTGCCACGTCTGCCAAAGCATGCGCACCAGGCTGGGAGAGGCGGCCGGGAAGAGGTGCTTGCTGGGAGTCGTAGTTTGCAGCTAGGCTGGGCTGGGAGCCTCTAGCGTGCGCTTGGCCCTAAGGGCACAGAAGCGCGTGAGTGGAGTTCCAAATGGCGAGGGCAGCCAGTAACGGAAGGCAATTAATTTGCAGGGCTAGGTCTGTGCCTGAAGTTTCAGACACAAGACGTCATTCAACTCACAGAAGTAAGTTTTATTTTCCCCACTCTGAGGATGAAGAGGCAGCCCAGAGAATTTAAGTGATTTGACCCAAATCAGACTAGTTTGCAGAAGGCAGAGTCCAGTGTTGCTTGTGGAGGGTAGGAAAATCTCACACCTACCTTGTCTTTTGTTCATTCAGAAAAACTTTATTGAGCTATTGGAAAACGGTTTGGCAGTTCCTCAAAGAAGTTGAACATGGATTACCATATGACCTAAAAATTCCACTTCTAAGGATATACATAAAAGAATTGGAAATAGGTGTTCAAACAAATGTTTGTACACAAATGTTCCTAGCACCATTATTCACAATAGCCAAGAGGTGTCCATTTACGGATTAATGGTTAACAAAATATGGTACATCCATACAGTGGTATATTGCTAGGGCATAAAAAGGAAGTACTGATATGTGCTATAATGTAGATAAACTTAGAAAATATTATCTATTGAAATAATATGCTGAGAAAGAAGCCAGACACAAAAGATTGCATATTGTATGATTACATTTAAAGGAAATATTGAGAAATAGATAAATCCATTGGGACACAAAGCAGATTAGTGGTTGCCTAGGGCTGGTGGGGAGGAGGGTTTGTGGAGTGAATGCTCAGTGGGTACAGGATCTCCTTTGAGGGTGATAAAAATATTTTGGAAAGAGGTAATGATCAGACAAAATTGAGAATGTACTAAATGCCACTGAATTGTCCATTTTAAAATGGTTATTTTTATGTTACGTGAATTTTACCTCAATAAAAATTTTTTTTTAAATACCACAAAACTCTATTGGAATGCCTGGATGGCTCAGGCAGTTAAATGTCTGCCTTTGGCTCAGGTCATGATCCTAGGGTCCTGGGATCAAGTCCTGCATTGGGCTCCTTGCTCAGCGGGGAGCCTGTTCTCCCTCTGTGTGACGCTCCCCTTGCTTGTGCTCTCTCTCTCTGTCAAATAAATACATAAAATCTTTNATGTCTGCCTTTGGCTCAGGTCATGATCCTAGGGTCCTGGGATCAAGTCCTGCATTGGGCTCCTTGCTCAGCGGGGAGCCTGTTCTCCCTCTGTGTGACGCTCCCTTTGCTTGTGCTCTCTCTCTCTGTCAAATAAATACATAAAATCTTTAAAAAAAAAAACTCTATTGAAATCATTCCATGTGCTGAAACATTCTTGCATGCAGTTATTTATTCAGAAATGTTTATTGAACACCTACTACACCCTGAGGCTCAAGATACACAGTAGGGAGATGGACAAGGGAGTGACAGACTGGGCTTAGTAGGTTATAGGTGAAAGATCTNCTCTGCCTACTTGTAATCTCTCTCTCTGTGTCAAATGAATAAATAAAATCTTTTAAAAAAAAATAAAAAAAAATAAAAAAAAAACTCTATTGAAATCATTCCATGTGCTAAAACATTCTTGCATGCAGTTATTTATTCAGAAATGTTTATTGAACACCTACTACACCCTGAGGCTCAAGATACACAGTAGGGAGATGGACAAGGGAGTGACAGACTGGGCTTAGTAGGTTATAGGTGAAAGATCTTTCCTCATTGTCTAGAGGTTCAAAGCTCAAAACCTAGAAGTCATCCTTGACTCACTGTCACTTCTCAACAAGCCTATCCAGCCCATCACCACGTCCCATCATTTCTACCTGCTCTGCTCTGAACCTCAAGTTTGTGATCTATATTGGGGAAAGAGGGCCTTTCAGCTCTGTGGTTCTCTGTTTCTCATCTATAATGATGATGGGGCTGGTGAGGATGTGAGAACAATTGTACTCTCATATGTTGCTAATGGGAGTGAAAACTGGTGTTGTCGCCCAAACACTTTGGGCAACAGCACAAGATATGTACCAAAATGTTCATAGTTTTATTCATAGTACCTATTATGGGCTAAATTGTGTCCCCCAAAGTTCATAAATTGAAATCTTAACCCCCAGTACCTTGGAATGTGACTATTTGGAGAGAAGGCCTTTAAAGAAGTAATTAAGGTTAAATGGATTCTCTGGGTAGGTCCTCATCCAGTATGACTGGTGTCCTTATAAAAAAGGGACAGTAGGACACCATGCAGAAGGGAAGACTATGTGAAGACACAGAGATGGACAGCTATCTACAAACCAAGAAGAGAAGTCCTCAGGAGAGGCCAACCCTATGGAAGGGAGGGAACCCTCCTGCACTGTTGGTGGGAGTGATAATTGGGGCAGCCACCATGAAGAACAGTATGGAGGATCCTTAAAAAAAATTAAAATGGAACTACCACACAATCCCAGTAATTCTGTTGCTGAGTATTTACCCAAAGAAAATGAAAACACTGATTCAAGAAGATATATATGCCCCTTTGTTTAGTGCAGCATTATTTATAATAGCCAAGCTATGAAAGCAATCTAAATGCCCATCAATAGATGAATTGATAAAGAAGATGTAATATATATATACACATAATATACCATGGAATATTACCCCGCCTTTAAAAAGAAGGAGATCTTGGGATGCCTGGGTGGCTCAGTGGTTTCAGCATCTGCCTTTGGCTCAGGTCATGATCCCAGGGTCCTGGGATTGAGTCCCATCAATCTGCTCATCAGGGAACCTGCTTTTCCCTCTCCCTCTGCTCTTTCCTCCACCCCCACTCGTTCTCTCTCTGTCTCTCTCTCTCTCGCACACGCGTGAGCTTTCTATCTTTCAAATAAGTAAATAAAGTCTTTTCAAAAAAAGAATGAGATCTTGCCATTTGAGACAACATGAATGGACCTAGAGAGTATTATGTTAAGTGAAATGAGTCAGGCAAAAAAAGACAAATACCATATGATTTCACTTATATGTGGAAGCTTAAAAAGAAAAAAGCAAATAAACAAAACCATAAATACAGAAACAATCCAGTGGTTGCCAGAGGAAAGGGGGTGGGTGAAATAGGTGAAGGGGATTAAGAGGTACAAACTTCCAGCTATAAAATAAGTAAGACATGAGGATGAACAGTACAGTATAGAAAATATAATTAATAATATTGTGATAACTCCGTATGGTGACAGATGGTAAGTACACTTATCACGGTGAGCGTTATGCAATGCGTAGACTTGTGGAATCACCTGAAACTAGTATAACATTGTATGTCAACTAAACTTCAATAAAAAAATTTAAAAAGATTCTTCTCCCACTCAAAAAAAAAGAAACGCAAAAAAACAAAAAAAACAAAAACAAACAAAAAACAACCAGCCCTGCCGACACCTTGATCTTGGACTTCTAGCCTCCAGAGTTGTGAGAGAGTAAATGTCTCTTGTTTAAGCAACTCTATCTGTGGTACTTTGTTATGGCAACTCTAACAAACTAATATAGTAACCAAAACTGGAAACAGTCCAAATGCCCTTGAAAAATAGATAAATAAATGATAGCATATCCTACAGTCAAAGAGAACAATGTACAGGTATATGACAAATGAATCTCAAAACCATGATGTTGAATGAAAGTAACCAGACGAAAATCACATACTGTATCATTCCATTTATCAGAAGTTCAAGAACAGGCAAGCGTGATCTATCTATGGTGTTAGAAGAGAAATAGGAATTACCAGTGTAGAGTAATGTGGAGTGAGGTGGGCGGGCAAGGAGCAGAAATCAACTGGGAAAAAGTATGAGGAAATCTGGGTGCTAGAAATGTTCTGTATTTTGATTAAATAATAGTTACATAATAGTCTGCATATGTAAAAATGGACTTAATTAGTTGAGCTGAATTATTTGAGCTATATTCCAAGATTTGTGCACTTTATGTAAATCACGCTCAATTTCTTGAAAGTCCAAATAAATAAAAAGGGCAGGGTGAATCCACTCATCTTCATTATCTCTTGTAACTCTTGTATCTCCAGAGTCCGGGGCTGTCTAAAAGCTCCCAGGTTGGGAGGAAGGCTGAACTCTGCAGAGATTTAACTGCCAAAAGGGAAAGAGTCTGGAAGAGGAAGGAAGGAAGTCATGAGCCTATGAGCCAGAGAACCAGAGGGCAAGGGGCTGAGAGGGGAAAATAAAAATTGCCAAGAAAACAGGCCATTTAATTCTGCAATTGAAGCTAACTAAAATGAGATTTATGGCCCTTCTGGGAATGTTGAACAATTCTAAGCTCCGCTCTCCTTGAAATATTAGGAGACTAGCACAGGGCAAGTGCTGTCCCTCCTCCACACAGCTCTCAGTGGGAGCCATCCATTTTCCAGCAGTGGCCCCGTGGGGCCAGGCCAGAGCAACTTCTTGTCCTGTGGTTTATTGTGAATTGGGTTGCCACCTTATATTTGTGTAGCCATTTCTTCTCCATCATCTCGGCTCGGATGAGGACTAACACAATGACAATTTTCATGACATCCCAGCACAGAGGAGAATTGGCCAGAAGAAAATAGGAGGAATGTTGAGCCAAAAAGCCAGACACACAGAGTATATTCTATAGGATGCCCCGTACATAAGGTACAAAAAGAGCAAAAGTTACCTATTCTGTGAGAAGTCAAGGTAGTGGTTCCCTTTGAGGGAAGGGTGTGGCGAATCCCCGGAAGGGGTCTCTTGGAGTGCTGGGTTCTGTGACTCTGAGCACACAGTACCTGGGGAGGCTAACTTGGTAAAAATTCATCACCCACATTCATGGGTGAAGCCGAACATATGTTATATTTCATTAAGTTTACAATTAAAAACAAAAAAGAAGAGGAATGAGATGGAGGGAAAGTAAAGTCAGCTCTAAAAAGGAAAGGTGAAAAGAAGGGGACTTCTAGAAGAGGTAGATGGGAAATCATTCAGTAACCCCTACACCTGGGTGAGCTAATCCCAACAAAGGGAGATTGAACACGACGACTCCTAGTGCCCAGAGCACCTGGCGCTCTTCACCAGCCCTTGCCTCTGCTCTTCATGTCTGCTGGTGTGCTGCTCCCCCACTCCTCCCCTGCTCGGCTGGTACCCACCCACGTTGGGCACCCTCCCCACCCCCACTCCAAACACCTCTTGGGACACTCATGAGCCTCCCACCAATACCCACCCCCCCCATCTGGACGTAAGTGTCCCTTCTCTGGGCTCCCACAGAGCACGGAGCACTTAATTCCATCCTGTTGGAGTGTGGTCCTTAAGAGCATGGCCTGTGACAAATTCCTAGACAAAAAAAGTAAACCAGTAATTTCCAGGAAATGAGGAATTCTTGTTGAATGGGTACAGAATTTCAGTCGGATGATGGAAAAGTTCTGGGGATGGGTAGTGATGATGTTTGTCCTACAATGTGAATGTGCTTACTACAGCTGAATGGTATACTTAAAAACGGTTAAAAGTGGAGAATAGTTTTTTTCAACAAATGGTGCTGGGAAAGCCAGATATCTGTGCGCAGAAGTTGGAGCCTTACTTATACCATATACAAACATTAACTCAAAATGGATCAGAGACCTAAACGTAAGAACTAAAACCATAAAACTCTTAGAAGAAAACATATGGGGAAAGCTTCTGATGTTGGATTTGGCAATGATTTCTTAAATATGAAACCAAAAGCACACGCAATGAAAGTAAAAATAAATGAGACAACATCGAAATTTAAAATTTTAATTTTACGTCAAAGGATACCATTAACAGAGTGAAAAGGCAGCCTGCGATATGGAAGAAAATATTTGCAAATCATATTTTCAATAAGGCATTAAAGAAAAACCAAACCAGAGGCCACAGTTTGAATATACCCCTAGGCCTCTCAGTCATAGTCACATAACCAAAACTTAAACCTCGCCTGATTTTCCCCCAGTGCTGACTCGGAGCTTCAACTTAATCTTTGTTCAGATCAGTATGATCTTCTAGCTTCCTGGCCAGTTAGCTACAAATAAACAAGCTTATACCATGAGAAGGAATATAAGATTCTAGTAATCAATCGCAATAGAAAAGAAGGTGCTCCCTCATTCATGTTTTAGAAACTGAGCTGTCACTGCTGAAAGCAAGCTTCTAACCACTTTGGGTTTGAAGCCCTTGCTTTTGAACTGTTTGTTTCTTGCTCAATAAAATATTCCTACCAAGTAAAGCTTTCTGAATGTTTCTTTTGAGAGGAGTCAATATCCAGAATATATAAAGAACTTCTACAACTCAATGACAACCACAACAGCAACAACATTAAAAAACAAGCAAAGAACTTGAATAGACACTTCTCCAAAGAAGATATGCAAATGGCCAACAAGCCCATGAGAACATGCTCAACATCACTAATCATCAGGGAAATGCAAAGCAAAACTACAGCGAACTACTATCTCACACCCATTAGGATGTTACTATTTTAAAAAAAACAACAAAAAATAACAGGTGTTGGCCAGGATGTGAAGAATTTGGAATCCTAACATACAGTTGGTGGGAATGTAAAATGTAGCAGCAGCTATATAAAATGTATGGTGATTCCTCAAAAATTAAAAATAGAATTGCCATATGATCCAGAAATTCCACTTCTGGGTATATACCCAAAAGAACTGAAAGAAGGATCTCAGAGATATTTGTACATAGGTGTTCATAGCGGCACAATAGCCAAAAGGTGGAAGCAACCCAAGCATCCATCAACGGATGAATGGATAAATAAAATGTGGGATATACAGTTGATCCTTGAACTATATTATATGGGTTTGAACTGCGAGGTTCCACTAACATGCAGATTTTTTACAGGACAGTACTATAAGTGTGTTTTTTCTTCTCTATGATTTTTTTTTAAGATTTTATTTATTTATTTGAGAGAGAGAGAGAACACGAGCAGTGGGGAGGAGCAGAGGGAGAGGGAGAAACAGACTCCCTGCTGAGCAGGAAGTCCAACCCAGGGCTTGATCCCAGGACCTGAGATCATGACCTGAGCCAAAGTCAGAAGCTTAACCCCCTGAGCCACCTGGATGGCCCCATATGTGGATTTTTGACTGGGCAGAAGAACCTCTGTGTTGTTCAGGACTCAGTTGTATATACAATGGAGTAGGATTCACTTTAAAAAGAAAATCGTACCATATAAAGAACATAGATGAATCTTTTTTTTTTAAAGATTTTATTTATTTATTTGACGCAGAGAGAGAGATTACAAGTAGGCAGAGAGGCAGGGAGAGGAGGAAGCAGGCTCCCTGCTGAGCAGAGAGCCTGACATGGGCCTCGATCCCAGGACCCTGAGATCATGACCTGAGCTGAAAGCAGAGGCTTTAACCCACTGAGCCACCCAGGCGCCCAACATAGATGAATCTTAAGGACATTGTGCTAAGTGAAGTCAGTCAGTCACAAAAAAGACAAATATTGTGAGTCCGTTTACATGAGGGTACCTAGAATAGTCAGGCTTATAGACACAGAAAGCAGAATGGTGGTTGTCGGGGGGTTGGCGGAAGGGGGACATGGGCAGTTGTTGTCTCATAAATACAGAGTTTTAGTTTTGTGAGGTGAAGAGAGTTCTGGAGATTGGTTGTGCAACAGTGTAAGTGTACTGAACACTACAGGATGCACACTTAAAAATGGTTAAGATGGTAAATTTTAGGGCGCCTGGGTGGCTCAGTGGGTTAAAGCCGCTGCCTTCGGCTCAGGTCATGATCCCAGGGTCCTGGGATCGAGGCCCACATCGGGCTCTCTGCTCGGCAGGGAGCCTGCTTCCTCCTCTCTCCTCTCTCTCTGCCTGCCTCTCTGCCTACTTGTAATCTCTCTCTCTGTGTCAAATGAATAAATAAAATCTTAAAAAAAAAAAAAGATGGTAAATTTTATATTATGTATATTTTACCATAATTTTTTAAAAATTTAAAATATAAAAAATGAAATGTCAAAATGTCAAAATAAGTAAAAGAATAAGATACCAGTTTTTTTGTAAAAGGTGATTAAANTTTATATTATGTATATTTTACCATAATTTTTTAAAAATTTAAAATATAAAAAATGAAATGTCGAAATGTAAAAATAAGTAAAAGAATAAGATACCAGTTTTTTTGTAACAAACTATAGAAATGATCCCTGAAAGTATAGTCTTACCAGTTTTTTTGTAAAAGGTGATTAAAACGGTAAATTCTATGTTGTGTCTATTTTACCACAATTAAAAAAAATGAACTGTGACCTGAGAAAGGCATGAGTTTGAACCCTGTCTCTGCCACTCACAAGCTGTGTGACCTTGGAGAGGTCACGTGATTTCAGATCCCCCATTCTGTAAAATGGGATAGGAGGAGTACTTTCCTCACAGGGCTTATATATGCAAAATATCTAGGTAGCATTTCTACTGTATGAATATTTATCTCTTCTTTGACAGCCCTCTTTACAATGTATTATAATTTCCTATAGTTTCCTGTTTCTCAACCACCCTAACTCCCTACACCCCCCACACACATGAGCATTAGATGCGAACCCTTGAGGACAAAGACTGTATCTGGTTTACCTTTTTACCTTTGTCCCCAGCGGTCAGGCCAGTGCTTGGCACATAGCAGGAGCTCATTAAATGTTTCAAGTGAAGTTTAGCAAAAGGGTTTGATAACACAGAAAAGGAAATCTTCCCAAAATTAATCTGAACAAGCAAGAGAACAGGCTGATCAAGTAATTTGAAGACCAAAAACAGGGATGTGGAGGGGACCCCTTCAGGGTCTCTGTCAGCTCCCCGTTTCCATGGCAGGCCTGGAAAGAGTGTGCTTGTTCATTGAATAATAATTAGTAATTCATTATTGGACATTGATTGAACATCCATCATAGACTCATTTGCAGGGTCTCCCTCTGACATTTCATTAAAAAAACATCACATTAAAAAGCCCAGTTCTCCAGTTAGTGAGAGCGCTTTTCTGCTTGTCCTCTCAGAGACTGATCGCGCCCTTCTGACTGCCTCACCCTCCTTCCCACCTGCCTCTCCCTTGGCTATGCCTGGCAGGCTGCTGCCTAAACCCGAGGCCCTTCAAGCTGACCCTCAGCCTTCAGCTGGAATGTCATCCTTCCCATGTGACTGTCCTCGGGTCTGAGCTATTAGGCCTTTATAGAGGTGAGACCATAGCACCCTGAAATTGTGCACCCTGACTCCTTTGTCCAGCTCAGAAGATGTCCTAGAGAGTTATGTCCCTGACCTGTTTTTTACTTTCTCCTTTCTTCTCAGAACTTAGCTCTCTGACTGACTTCACCTACATGGCCTCAGGCTCATTAAAAAAAAAAAAAGAAAGAAAGAAAGAAAGAAAAAGAAATCTTTGGCTTTGCTCAAACTAAATCCCGAATTGACCTTAGATGATACCATTTTCTTCCTTAACAACAGTATTCACATTACTGAAGACTTTGAGTTTACATTTAAAGCCCAGTGTCAAAAGCCAGGATGTCCTCAGGTCTTCTACCTTGTGGGGTCACCCTTCTGTTAATAGTGACATGTTAATGACTCAAAACCTCATCCCACATATGGTGGAAAACCCAAGATCCTCCCTCATCAAGTATCTCTAGAGGTTTCGGGGATAATCAAGGATGGGATTCTGAGAAGTCTCAGGGCTGAGAACTCAAATCTGGTTTCCACTGAAGCATTTGAATCTCACTGGCACTTTGGTTTCTCTCCACCCTGTGCTGGCACAAACATGATGCAGCCCTTTTCCTCCCATTCGCTGAGGCAAGCATAAACACAAGGGTACAACAGAGTTTTATTGAAAGCTTTAACTGATTATGGAGGAGAGTTGTATTATGCGACTAACAGGCAAACACCACAAATGGCAAATGACCTAAATGGAATAAAAATAAATAATAAAAACCTGTAGCATCTGCCCCAAGGAATTCCTCACTGGCTAAGGTTCTTCTCAGACCCCCTTCTGTCCCCCATCACCATGCTGCTGCATCCACTCTCTCTCTGGAACTGTGGTATAATCAAAATATACTTTGGGGCGCCTGGGTGGCTCAGTCGGTTAAGCATTTGACTCTTGATCTCAGCTCAGATCTTTATCTCAGGGTCTGGATTCAAGCCCCACCAAAAATATTCATATTTATATTCATATTCATATTTGGTCTCTGTTCCTGGGTCCTGGCACAGAACTTCTGAAACACTTGGGATTTCCCAACGGGTGACAGGAGTGTCTTTTGTTATTCATAAAGAGCCTCTTTTGACTTTATCTGGGTTTATGGCAAGGGGTAGTGACTCAGGGTGGGGCCCCTAGAGAGCTTCTGGATGGGACCTGTCTCCAAAAGACCCAACACCTGATTAGAGGGTGGGAACTCACAGTCACCACCCTAACCTCCAGGGAGGCATAGGAAGCTGGAGATTGAGATACAATAAACACTCTTGAACAATAGCGTTGGTAACTGCTTCTGGGTTGGCGAACGCACTGATGTTCTGGGAAGGTGGTGCCCCCGGAGAAGACATGGCAGCTCTGTGTGCCCTCGCCCCACGTACTGTGCTCATTCGGCTGTTCCTGAGGAATATCCTCTATAACAATCCAGTAAACCGAAGTACAGTGTTTTCCTGCGTTCCATATGTCATTTTAGGGAGTTACCAAACCTGAGAGGAATTGTGGGAACCCCTACGTTTATAGTCAGCCAGGCAGAAGTGGGGTCATCTGAGGACTCCATTTGTGGCACCCTTTCCAGCCTGCTTTTCAAGTCTAGTTCTCCGACTTCCCTGGAATGGTTTTCACTTAAAAATATGTCGACAAATTCCTTGATAGTCCTCTCTTCAGGAGCTGGGGCTTCATTCCCCTCCCATCGAGGATGGGCTAGATTTTGTGCCTCACTTCTCATGAATAGAATATGGTAGAGGTGACAATGGGTGACTTGCAAGACTAGGTCGTAAAAGGCATGGCAGCTCCCTCCTTACACTCTCTCTTAGATCACTCCCTCTGGAAGAGGCCGGCTACCGTGTCGTAAGGACACTCAGGCAGCCTTATGGAGAAACCCATATGCAAGGGAAAAGCGCCTCCTGCCAATAGCCAATGAAGTACTGGGGTTTCCTGCCAACATTCAAGTGAGTGAGCCAACTTGGAAGCAATTCCTTCAGCTCCAGTCAAACTTCAGATGACTGAAGCCTCCTGCCCCCCACATCTTGACTACAACCTACTGAGAGACCCCAAACCTGAACCACTCCAAACCTGAACCACCCGCAGCCCCCACTAAGCTGCTGCTGAATGCCAGACTCCAGAAACTGCGAGATAATAAATGTGCGGTGTTTTTAGGCTCTAACTTTTGAGATCATCTTGTGATGTAGCATAAATAGCTAAGGCCCTTGTCGATTCTATAGGCCACCCAAAAACTTTCCAATAAATTCTTTTCTGCGGAAGTTAGCTAGAGTCCGTTTCTGCTGTTGGCAGCCGAGAGCTGGCTAGTACCTCGTCTTCACACCCTCCCTCTCAGCCCCCAGCCCCCAGCCTCAGGCTCTCGCCCCTCCCCCTTATCAGACCGGGGAGTTCAGGCTCAGGTTTCTCATGCTCTCCCAGGCATAGCCAGGTTCTGTCCTGAAGGCGTCACCTTTCTCGATCAGGCGGACCGTCCAGATATTTTCCCAGTTGTGAAATCATCCCCACCACTCCCTGAGAAGGCAAAAGCAGCTGCGCACTGTTGTGGCATTAAATTACTTACGGCCCACCTCTCCCCGATGCCCCGCCATCTGTCTTCCACCCTCACTGCTCCCTGGGGGTTCCCATGCTCTCCTCCCCATTGAGTTAGAGCGCCTGGTCTCCGGCCCCTGAGGACCACTTCTGGACACTGTCTTCTTCCTCCATCTCTCCCACACTGCGCGTGCCGTGGGCCTGCCCTGCCCCTCAGCGGCTCTGGTTTTTATTCTTTGGCTTCCTGAGCAAGGTGCCTCTGTCTTTTCTCCGGTAGGCTCTCCTTAAGCTACCTTGGCCTCTCAGCTGAGGGTGACCCTAGGTCTCTGCTCTACTGCCGACCCCTCTCCCAAATGCCAGGACACACTTCTTTCTGCTCAATGGCTCACTTAGTTCTGTCCCTGGGAGCTCAGCTCATCAGTGTGCGAAAGCCTGCTCATCGCCTTGCCTGCCTCCCTCTTTCTATTAATGGCACCATCCTTTGTCCTGGAAACCAGGCTCCAGTTCCCTGTCCTCTTTGACATTTCTTGTCCTTTGCCCTCACATCTCATGTCCTTGCCCTTGACATCCTCCCTGCCCCCTGTCTCTCTGGTCCCTGCCCCCCCCACTGGCTTCTGCAAGCACCTCTCCACAGCTCTCCCTTCTTCCCATCCTTGCTCCCCCAAGTTGCTCCCACACACAGGCTCTAGAGTGAGATTCCTAAGGAATAGTCCCCATCCTACTCAGCCCTTCCCTTAAAGACCTTCAATTATAGTCGAACTATTGAGTTCCTACTGCGTGTGTATTATTTATGATTCTTTGCACGCAGCCTGCTGAAACTATCGTGTGACAGCTTAAACCGAGAATGGGAGTTGATTACTCGGTTAAGGGGAAACCTCCTAGAACACAAGGGCAGGAATGCAACGAAGCCTCACAACTGGAAAACTCTCAGGACTCCATGGAGTTCTCTCTCCATCCCCTCTCTGCCTTTCTCAGCCTCTGCTTCTCCATTTCCCTTGCAGAGCGAGCTCTCTCTGGTACTCAGCCCCTTGCGCAAGGTTGCTTCCTCACAGGAACCAAGGTTGATTTTTATTCCCACCACTCAAGCGACTACTCCCCAGTGGAAATGGAGTCTCTCAGTCCCGGGCTCCCATCTGCAGGTGTGCTAGTCAGGAATCTTCTGCTTGCAGATGATGGACACCCAACATAACTAGCTTGGACAAAAACATAATTTATGGCTCTGATAAACAAGCTTCAGGATGGGCAGGGCGGAGGCGAGGCCTCCTGGACAGAGGGTAACAAGGACTGGACGTCATTCATCTCTCCACTTCTCATCTCTGCCTGTGAGTGTCCTTTCCCTAATGTACGCCAACTCCTTCCACGTGGTAAAGGACACTAATGGCACCCGATAAATCTTGGCTCCTGAGAAGGTTGGCTCTTCTCCACAAAATCCAATTTAAGAAAATCCTTAGAGTGTACTCGAATTGATCCAGTTCGGGGCACGTCTTGTCACTCCTGGGCCAGGTGGGAGGGGTGCCAGACCAGCGTAGAGGATCAAACACAGATGCTGGAGCCAGACTGCCCGAGTTTCAATCCTGGCGCTGCGATTAATTAGCCGTGTGACACTTGGCACCTACGGTAGCTATGCCTCAGTTTCCTTGTCTGTAAAATAGGGATGACAATAGGACCCACCTCACAGATTGTTATTAAGATTCCATTTAGGGTGCTTAGAATGGTACCTACCACAAAGAACCTTGGGCTGGCTCTGTGTTATCATGACAGCCACCACCCTGAAGAGGCAGCGAGAGCTGAAAGGAGAAGAGTAAACCATAGGCTTTCGAGGGGAAGAGCCCTTCACCAGAAGGAGTGTGTATGAATTGTCTTTGCCTGCCATACCCAGTACCACAAACTGGGTGTCTTGAACAGAAACTTGTTGTCTCAGTTCTGGATGCTGGAAATCTGAAGTGAAGGTGTCAGCAGAGTGTCCTCCTGAGGGCTGTGAAGGAGACTCCGGTCCAGGCCTCCCTCTGAGCTTTGGTGGCTTCAGTCTTCCCCCCACGCCCAGCACTCCAGACATCCTGAGGAGAAGTGAAAAGATACAGCATGAAAGTCAAGTACACAGATAACCTTTAAAAGATATTCTCTGCAGCTGTGGTGTTTTATGGGGCCCTGACAGAGTTGGAGCTGTTTTCTGTCTCTCTCTCCTCTGTCTCTCTGTCTCTGTCACTGTCTCTGTGTATCTCTTTCTGTCTCTGTCTTCCCCTCTCTCCTCTCTCTCTGCTTCTCTCTCTCCTCTGTCTCTCTCTCTCTGTCTCACCCCGTCTCTATATCTCCTACTCTGGAAGGTTCTGCCCCAGGCCTGGGGGAATTCAGTCTGGACTCAGGAGGTGACTGATGGTTAACCGCTTCCGGTTAAGGTTTGACAGGGTTGGGCTGGGAGCCAGGTCTTGGCTGCCTGAAGTGCTGCTGGTAAGCTTCATGCCATGTGTTGCATTTTCAGTTGTCCATGATCTTACTTGCTCCTCTCACCCCACACCCGTCCAGCCACCTCACCCGCAGACTGCCTCTCTCCGTGGTTCAACCTGCGGGCTGGGAGACAGAGAGCTATCACTGTAGACCCTCCAGGGGAGGGCCCTGCTTGCCTCTGAGGTCTCATCTCTGCCATTGAGGTCCTGGAAGGTGAGCTACCTAGCTCTTCTTCACCTCCCATCTCCCCCGGGCGCCTCGGGACCCTCTGAAGCTGCCCGGGACTCCACCATGTATGGGGTGGGGGCAGGAGAAGCTAGGGCGAATGAAAAGAAGTGTTTTCTGGGACCTCGGAACTTATTTCTCCTCTGGAGTTTATTTCTGAGGTATGGGATTGTAAAAAGGATGCTGAGGTCAGACGCTGGAAGTCGGGAGCCTTGAACTCTACTTCTTAGTGGTCCCAATGCTCTTTATTTCTTTGAGCTTCAATTTTTTTGTCTTTAAAACAGGAAAAATACTGACCCAACTCATCTCATAAGAGATAGTAGTAGTGCTTTTTGAACTCTAGTGTATTGCACTGAAGGACATATAAGATTATTATTACTGTTGTTGTCTCTTTCCTGCCTCTTTGTTACTGGAAAACCTTATAATTATTTTCTTAAACCTACAATTAAAAGTAACACATGTTTAAAAAAAAAAAGAAAGAAAGACATGCTTGAGACACACAATACAAGCGGGAGAGAAGGGCCTGAGGTGAAGAGCTCAACTCCCCCTCATTCATCCTATGCCTCTACCCCACTCCGTGACCACCACTCCTATTCATTTCCTCTTTTTTTTAAAGATTCTATTTTATTCACTTGAGAGAGAGAGAATGCAGGTGGAGGGGTAGACGGGAAGGGAGAGAGGGAAGTTCAAGCAGACTTCGAGTTCAGTGTGTAGCCTGACACAGGGCTTGACCCCATGACCCCAGGATCACGACCTGAGCCAAAATCAAGAGTCGGTGGCCCGAACGATGGAGACACCCAGGTACCCCTCCTCTTCATTTCTTATGTAGCTCTTCAGACACCTTCTGTGTGTGTGCAAGGGAATTTGCTATCAATAGGTTCTTTTTATCTCCAAATCAGAACATTCTGTACCTCCCTTCTGCACCTTGCTTTTTTCATTCAGTATCTTGAACAACATTTCGTCTTAGCACAAATAAACTCTGTAATGGTTATATGACACTCCACGAGGTGAATGAATGTACTATGAGGTGTTCACCAATTGCTCAAGGTTGGACATTTCCATCCTCTTAAGTCCCCTAAGGCTGACAGCTTGGAGTCTCCCCAATTGTCCCTGCATTTCTTAATCGCTGGACTCCCAGGGCCTCTAAAGTCAGGGCGTGAGAGCTGGATGCAGCAGATACATCCGGCCTCAGGATGGGAGGAGCAGTGGGAGACTTTTTGGCACCCATGGTTTGAGGCCTCCTCGGGGCACAGGAAACAGAGAAGGAAGTAGGTCTGGAGACATCACTCAGGGTCTTTGCTTTTGTTGACCTCATCTGCCTCCCCGCCTGCCTCTGAGTGCATGCAGGGGAACTCGCTGGCCTGTTCGAATTACCTGAAAAACTTCTACAGTCTCAGGGCCGGACCACACTCCAGGCCAATTAAACCGGAATCTCTGGGGACCAGCCGGGGACATTAGCAGTTTGGGAAGTACTTTAGGTGATTCTGTTGTATAGCCACGAGAACTTCAGACCAGAAGCCTGGAGAAGATAAAAACATGAGAAGTCTGAGGCCTTTACTCTCTTCCTCTCTTTCAGCCCTATGAGGGAGAGGATTGTCCCACAGCAGACAATTCAGAATGCACTGACCCAGGATGCATACATGGTGCATACATGAAGGGGTTCTTAATTTAATTCCTTGCTTAATTTTTATTTTGTCACCTTTTTGACTCTTCTTCAAAATTTTTCATGTGAATTGGGAAGAAGCTTTTAGCGGGCAATTTGGCAATATGTGTCAAGAGCCATATAAACTGTTTAGAATCATTGTCCTAGGTATTTCACTTTTGGAAACTATCCTAAAGAAGTAACATAAATATGGGGAGGAGGGTGGAACGCTCTATGCGTAAGATGCTCATTGCAGCATTATTTGTATTAATGGAAAACTGGAGCAACCTAAATGTCCAATAATACAGGAATGGGTAAGTAAACTGTGGCACATCTATATGATAAAATATTAAGTGATCCTGAAAAATTACGGTTATGGAGACAAAGCAATAACATGGAAAATGCTTGTGCCATAAAGTTAAATGAAACTTGTTTTCATTTGTTCATTTGTTCAAATGAAGATTGTACACACTATTCACAACTGCATGCAGGTAAAACTAAACAGAAAAAAATTAGAAAGGAAAAGAACAAAATGCTAACGTAGATTGTGTGATGATGACGACGATGATGATAGGATCATTTTTTTCTCTTCCCTACTCCCCAAGATTTTATAACATGATTGCATTACTACTTCGATGGAAACAAATAGAAAATTCTGCCTTGTGTGTATTTTCAGATGTCTGTCTGAGACTGGGAACACCCTAAGGCTGAAGTCACTACACCCCTTGCCGAGGCCCCTGAACAGCACCCAGAGCTTCACACAGCACGAAAGTCCTGATAATCATGGGTCGGAAGACAAACGATCTGCTTTTTAGTCACTGCCCACGTTTTACAGGATGACTATGAGCAAATCGTTTCTCCATTCTGAGCCTCAGTTTTCTCATCTGTGAAACAATGGGTTTAACGAGGACGCTGGAGAAATGTCCGGTTCTGAAATGTGACAATGCAGATGATGTTAATGAGCAACAGGTGCATTTGGATTCGTTGAATGGGAGACTAAGGAGGCAGAAAAATATCGCCCCTAAAATGTCTACAGACCGGATGCCTTTGCTCCTTATTTCTACATTCAGAATCATTCTCGCTCCCCAGCCTGTGCTGAAATCCTGAAAAGCATAACTGAATATGTGTAAGGCAAATCACACTGCTCTGTTCAATATTTGGTAATTTCTCTCCCCATCACTCACGCGCAGTCCTGATGACTTGTAAATCTAAGTGCTTCTGGAATATGCAGGAGAGTGCGTGGAGCCAAACAGGAAACCACGCTCCACCCCCACCCCTGACTTTTCATCTTGATAAAGTGATTTCCCTCAACAGGCAGAGGACAGGGAGTCATAAATCAGTGACAACACAGCTCCTTGGGGTCTGGGCACCCCTCCCCTCGGGAGAGATGGCTCTCTTATAGGATGTGGATGCGCCAGCCTGGGGCTACAGCATAACAGGGAGAAAGGTCTGGGGTTGTTAGAAGCAGAATCATTCTGATGGGAAGGGAAATTGAAACCCCAGGATTTAAAGAGAGCAATAAAGGTGAAGATGGGAAACGGGAGGCCTCACTCTTCTGGCAGGAGGGGATAAGCTGTTAGGATTAGGATATTTTCCACATGACTGACGTTTAACTGTTGAAGTGCCAGGACTTGACCTTTAACCCCACTAAGATGCTCCTCCATCTTTCATCTCCTTTAATCTTTGTTAAAGATTTTATTTATTTATTTGACAGAGAGATAGAGAGCACAAGTAGGTAGAGCAATAGGCAGAGGGAGAGGGAGAAGCAGGCTCTCCGACCCCGATGTGGGACTCGATCCCAGGACCCTGGGATTATGACCTGAGCCGAAGGCAGCCACTTAACCAACTGAGCCACCCAGCCACCCGATGCTCCTCCATCTTGGTGTATGTACGGGGCACAATTTAGCCTTTTTCTAATAACACAAAGGAAAAGCACAAAGAGTATATCATATATATATTTGGGTGATTATCTGTGTGAATGCCCATATTCCCCACTGAACTTGGAGTTCATGAAGTTTGGGACTGTATACCCCACCCCTAAAGACATGCCTGGCACAGAGTGGGCACAGAGACATATTTGTTGAATGAAGGAGAACTCACTCTTGTATAATACGCTGTATTTCGAAGGACTTCGTTGCTACGCTCAGAAAATGACTGTTGCTAAGCTAGCCAAAAATGGAGATGATCAGAGCGATTTATGGGGTCTCTAATTGCATTTTGAGCACCAGGAAATGATTGGGACCAGGCCGGAGCCCTGCCTTGGGGGTAGGGTGGGGAAAGGTTGGGGGAAGCAGGGGAAATTCCCTCCTCTCATCTCTACTTATCTTTGGGCTTCTCCTTCCTTTTCCTCTCTCTTTGCTGACCATGTTTTTCTGCTCTACAGTATAGGGCTACCTTCTTTTCAGTTTATTGGTTCTCAGTTTCAGAATGAGACTAGCCTTTCTTTCTGGGTTGTTTCAGTTCCTAAACTTCAGTTAGGTTTGCGTGTGTCTTGGGCCCGTGAACAGTGACCATGAGGCACGGGTCCTGGTACCAATTAGATGAACACTCTGAAAACCTTATAGGTAGAGAGGAGTATCCCAACACAAAGGGGTATGGATCCACAAAGCAATAGGCATCCACTACATTCGTGTTATCTCCTTTAGTCTTTATAATAAACTTCTCGGGCAGGTGAGCCTGTCATCTGTAATTTACAAGAGGAAAAAATAAGGTTTAAAAGAAGATCAAGAATTTGCCAGAGGTCACAGAGCTGGGGATGGGTGGAGAATGGAGGCAGGAGTGGTAGGAGGTAGGTGGAATCAAAGCCTGGCGTGTCCCCCCATCCCCCATGCCACACAGTCTCCCATCAGCCTCTCAAACACTGGCCATCACTTTGCACTGTGGTAATTGTGGCAGACAGGATGACCATAGGGCTAAATGATCATTGACCCCAGGAAACCCTGCAAATTGCTCTACCGCAAAATCCCAAAGTCAGCTTGCTTTCTGGCTATTTGCTTTTCTCTCATAAAGCTAGGTGAAGGTTGTACCCTGCCTGCTCTTGGGGGCAATGTACTACTGTAAGTTGCCTTTCTGCAAAATTCATTAGCCAATCAGAGGTCAGAGCTACCTCCTCCCCCTGATTGCTTGGTCCTCCAGAAGAGCTTTTCCCTTTCACCGTGGCCATCCATGTCTTTTAACCTTCCGGCAGCCATATCAGTTATTCCTCATCTCTGCCTGGTGAACTATATTGGAACCCACTATGCCTTCACGTGTGTGGGAGGTTTGTGTTGGGATGTGAAGGAAGATTGTATTTTGCCATTGCCAAGAAGTTGTGCAAGAGTGTTTAGACACCAATTTATTCAAAACATCATTGATAATATCATCCTTTATCTCATCGGGTGACACTTTTCTCCGAATATGCCACTGATCATGATTTCCTCAAGTCTTTTTTCTTTTGTTTGACTTCTGACAGA
Source organism: Ailurus styani (assembly GCA_002007465.1). Lineage (NCBI taxonomy): Eukaryota > Metazoa > Chordata > Mammalia > Carnivora > Ailuridae > Ailurus > Ailurus styani. The sequence goes on along the minus strand of LNAC01000449.1, from coordinate 126,849 downwards.
CTCCCAGGCACAAGCAATATGAAAGCCATATCTTTAATATTGTCACAAGACGGAAGAAATCCTCTATAGTGTCTACATGATAAAGCAGCTTGCTCATGACATTTGTTTTGTAACAATATTTCATATTCAGCATATCCCCTGGTCCATGGGCCAGATCAGGAAAGTAACATGGAGTGGGGAGGGTGATGGGGGACGGCAGAAAGCTGGTAAAAATATTATCAGACCATAACCTCAGGGAGCATTTTATAATTATCTAGTAATAGGATAGCTTTGCTTACCCAGGGAATACTGTGGTTCTCAAGTAATCTTTCATATAAAGTTCAAAGGATGTTAGTGCAAGTTAGGAAAAATATCTTTGTCTGACAGCAACTGCAAAAATTTTAAAAGATAATGTAAAATCCGCAAGGAACAAGGCTTCCAAATACAGAAAACAACTCCGAATGACTGAAAAAAAATAAAAAGGTTTGCCATTAATTCACAGAAGTCTAAAGGTAAGATAGTTTTAGAATTGGTCAATTAATTGACTTAACATTATCGGTGATCCAAGTTCTGTCTACCTTTCCTGTTATCCAAGTGTATTAGCTAGCTTTCCTCATAGACACAAGGTAGCTGCACTATCTCTAGGCATCTCATCCTCACACATCACCATCCAGAAGCAGAAGAGGGGCAGTCTCTTTCTGGTGTTTTTCTTTACGACTCAGCAGTCTCTCTTGAAATGTTCTACTCAGCAAATAGATACTAATATCCCACTGGACAGAATTCAGTCACATGTCCTTTTCAAAGCTGCTCTCCGGCAAAATAAATATAATTATTTTAAAGGACTAAGATTACCTGTCAGACTAGGGCTGGGGTAACACATCCTTGAACTACCTGACTGTCTGACATCTGAACAGCACACATATTCTATTAGCAAAGGAGTGATGGTGGGGGGCATGGCTCTTAGCAGGGCACCAACAACATCTGCTACAGGGCTCAACGCATTTCTTAATTTTAATCTCTTTTATTCTGCTTAAACCTCAGGACATTTGATTCACTGACACCTACTGGGATAGAGATCATTAAGCCTCATGTAATAACAAACCAGTTTCAGAAACACTATAAAACTGCTCAAGAGAGACAGTAGTCAGAAAACAGTTTCTTGAAAAAGCCACAAAATTGGTCTATAGCTTCATAACAAAGTGATTACTTTTCACTAACTTGGTATAACCTTTTAATTACGTGCCTCATTTTGAAATGCCGAAGCAGCTCTTCAGAAAATAAGTGACTCCGTCAACCACACTTGCTCGTTCACAGCCATATGTCATTTCCATTAGCACTAGGCTAGAGAGATGGCTGTATGATGTATGAAATAAATATTTTCTCCATATCTACATATACGTCTGGCTACCTCCCTCCCTCCCTACCTGCCCCCTTCTATAACTGTCCACATTCCACAAAAGCTGAGATGTGCTCTGTGACATTTTCATTAGTGGAACTTGGGAATCCCCCTCATAGGAGGACACTCGTCACATGGCCAGCTCTGTTCTGGCATATATGGTTTCTCTCCGGTTTAACACTTAAGGTCTTTCCGTTGCAAGCAGTAGATACTGCTAATGACAAATATATGTGCAAAAGAAATTAGGGGCGCCTGGGTGGCTCAGTCGGTTAAGCAGCTGCCTTCGGCTCAGGTCATGATCCCAGGGTCCTGGGATCGAGCCCCTCATTGGGCTCCCTGCTCAGCGGGAAGCCTACTTCTCCCTCTCCCACTCTCCCCGCTTGTGTTCCCTCTCTCGCTGTGTCTCTCTCTCTGTCAAATAAATAAATAAAATCTTAAAAAAAAAAAAGTTTATTTGAAGGACATGGGGTGGCCCATAGAGTGAGGAAGAGAAAGTTCCAGAGATCCAGGTAGACGATCTAATCAGAGGGGCAGGGATGAAGTAATTCCAGCATTCCAGCATACCAGTCCTGCCTTCAAGGTCCAAGACTCTGGAGACTTCGCTTGGGTACATGCCCTTCTCTTATCAGAGCAAGGGGATGCCTCGATTAACATGTCTTCCCAAACTAGCACCTGGAGAAAGGCCTCCCCACTCAACACCCCCCCAGGGAAATCTGGGAGATGGTACTGGGGTGGGATGGATGCTGGACAGGCAAATACAGCCATCCACAGCAACAGCAGATTGCCAACTGAAAACAATACACATCAGTAAAAAGGAATCATAGGGTCTAATAATAAAACAACTTTTTGTCCTGCTGCCCATGTCTCTTTAATCCTGCTTAGCGGAGGAAATCAGGAGGAAACCTGAATGTATGAACTTCACTAATTTTTAAAGAGCAAAACAGCCTGTGATCACTCGGAGATGCAAACACAGTCTTAAATTCAGTAATAGAACGTTAATGCTATTAGCCATTTAATCGTCATTCAAAGATAGGACTTCTCCCCCATTCTCCAGCTGGGATCAGCTGCTGGCAAGCTGTCTGCCTTTGGCAATGAGAGTGGTCAGCCTGTTTTCTCTCCTTCTCACTACCTAGTGTTTCTCATCCCTCGTGGTCACAGCAGCGGAAGAGGGAGTGGGAAGGAGGGAAAGAAAGTTTTTATTTAACTGGTACTATCATGAAATGGCCTCGTGCTCCTCACAGCACAGCAAATATTTAAAGCTCACTCTCCTATGGGAACTTTCATATATCTGTTTGAGGCTTCCCGCTGTGTCTTTTTGATGGCAACTCTCTGGCTCTCAGCTTCCCAAGCGGTCCATCAGTCCATCCTCCATCCTCCTCGAGTGCCCTCTAGGTTCCTGGGGACAGATACCAGCCTCCGGCACTCCCCACCTCCAACAGTAGGAGTCACATATCTGGTTTTCTGAGCTGTCCTGGTGAAATCCCCTTCACTAGGCTTGAGTTGATGAGTAGGCACTGGTGTCCTACCCTTGCTGGTGTGTGTGTGTGTGTGTGTGTGTGTGTGATTTTCAGCACAACACTCCCCAAGAAATCCTCTTAAAATAATTCTTTCCTCCCCAATCACCATCCCCTGTACTTCATTTATATCTTCATAGAATGTGAAGGGTTCAAGAATTATACTTTTTAAAAATAATCTTTGCCAACAGGTGACAATGGTATTTTGTGTTTGTTTGCATTTCTTTAATTATTAATAAGTACCCATTTTTCATATGCCCTGTGGATATGTCTAATAATCAAAAAAATTAGCAGAGCTCTCACTATACACTACTTTGCTTCTGCTAACTCATGTAATCTTCTCAGGGATCCTACGCAGTAGGTACTATGGGGTTTTTTTTAAAGATTTTCTTTTCTTTTTTTTAGAGAGAGAGAGAGTGAGTGTGTGTGTGTGTGTGTGTGTGTGTGTGTGTGTGTGTGTGTGTGTGTGATCAAGGGGAAGGCGCACAGGGAGAGGGAGAGGGGAAGAAGACTCCCCACTGAGCAAGGAACCCTACCCGGGGCTCAACCTCACAAATATGAGATCATGACCTGAGTCAAAACCAAGAGGCACTTAACTGACTGAGCCACCCAGGTGCCACCACCCCCTTTTTAAAGATTTTATTTTATTTATTTTAGTAGGTACTATTATTATTTTCATTTGGCAGATGAGATCCAGCCTGATAAGCTAACTTGGCCAAGGTCACACAGCTAGTGGGTCTGGCTCCAGAGTGCTCCTGCCTAAATTTTCCACTATTTCTTGCTCTGTTCATTCTGCTCTGCTTCCTGTCCTTTTTCTTCTCCCTCCTCTCCTTATCTCTCTTCTTGTATTCTTCATTTTCCCAAGGAGCCTTCTGACCTTACTAGTAGTGGTCAACCTGTTCAGTTCAGTTCAGATCATGTACAGTGAGCATTTAGCCCTGCTGAGCCCCAGATCAGGGGCTGAGAAGCAAATGCAGGCCAGTGTGCCCCGAAGTCATGATCTGATAGGCAAAGTCTGCATTGCACATGTATAGCTCGTCACAGGTTCCCAAGTGCGCTCACATGTCTCCCACTGCAGTTCTTGGTCTCTGGGAGGTTAGATGACTTGTCCAAGGTCACACAACTAAGATGTGGTGGCAGACAGACAAGACTGGGAAGTCTTCTGGCATACAAATCAACCATCTCAGCATGAGCTCTTCAGACCTTTCCTGCTTTTACTATTTCGTTGTCACTCCACATCCGGGGACATTTGTCATTAGAAATTGTTTTAATCTCCACTTTGGGGCTATGCCTGAAGTTTAAAGCCTGGAAGCGTCCTCTCTGGTTAACTGAAGTGTTACTATAGCAACAGCGACAATAAAAACCAAAATAGCAGGTACAAATTTCACATCCACAGATTAGGGTGTGCAAACATGGAATTTCATCTTCTTATAACTCAGGTTAATTTCTGCTCTCATTCTGCTTGATGCAAGAAATATATTCTAGTCACTTTCAAGGAAACTCAATAAAATTCAGATTTCTTGGCCATTTTTTATTTAACATTTAGTCAATTTAAGATGATTTCCCCTTTCCCCTTGGGAAAGTACTGCGTTCTTGGAGGAAGATGGGATTCTGGAAAATGTTCCCCCTACAGTGGGGTTGGGAGGGGGATGGTGGTTTCCTTCTGCAGTTTCCTAAGATCCTTATAGTTGAGCTTGGCTGGGGTAATGTTTGATCTTCCTCTGAAAGGAGACTGCACTGTCCTGGCGCTGGGGCTCCCTGACTGGTGGTCATGTCCTCATCAGATTCGCTCTGGGGATTGTCCACATCACATCCCTCTGATGGCTGTCTCTTCATCCTGAGACACTCCACCCAAGGGATCCAGTTTTCTCTGGAGGGCTCTCCGGTGCTCTCTCAGTTAACTCTCTTGCCCCACTCGCAGGAACTGGATGTCGTTCCCTCTCATGCCACTCCCAAGGTCGAGAAAATCCAGGGAGCTTTCTCTGCTCTTGTTTTGAGGCCAGAATGGGATGGAGAAGAGAAAAAGGAGGAGAAGAAAAGAACACAGCCGTTAACGTCTCAAATATCATTCTGTTGCATCGCACGAATTGTCTTCTTCCAAGCAGTACTATTTTTCATTTCCAAGTTCAAATCGATCAACATACCTTTTTGGTTGCCTTTTACTTTTTTAAAAAAAGATTTTATTTATTTATTTGAAAGAGAGAGAGGGAGGGAGAGGGAGAGAAAGAGAGAGAGAGAGAGAGAGAGAGAGAGAGTGCGAGCGCACAAGCAGGGGGGGTGGCGGGCAGAGGGAGGAGCAGGGAGCCTGATATAGGACTCCATCCCAGGAATCTGGGATCATGACCTGAGCCAAAGGCAGATGCTTAACTGACTGAGCCCCTTGGGTGCCTCCTTTTGCTGCCTTTTAACCAGATCTACTATATTCTTAGACTGACCAAAGAAACACCGAGCACTTTCCCTTCACCCAAGGGCTCCCACAGATGTACCCCTATAGTGTCTGCCCCCAAACACACTCACCTATGATGTGTTCAGTCACTGACAACCCTCTCTGCCCTCCCCAGCCACGGGGCCCTGCACCTGGGGCGTGTCATTCTGTCCCCAGCGTCGCTCTCTCCATTCTTTTATCACATAACCCTATCACACTGGTTGACATATTTATTGTTCTTTTCCTTCTTTTCTTATATATGTGTTTGTTTTCCAACTTCTTTACTTGCCTTCAGTCCTCTTCAGAAATAGATGAGCATCTAAAGTAAAATTGTAATAAATAGAATCCATGTAGCCTTTTTAAGGTTCAGTGAGTAGAACTACCCACATTATGTCATACGTGGATGCACCATAATTTTCCTGTTTCCAAATTGCTTTCATTTTGAATCAATTTCTTTGTGTGAAGCCTTTGATGTTTTTCCCCCCTCTGAGTCAGTGATCCTAGCTAGGTGAAAGAAAGGAAAGGAATAACAATGTTGAGTTATCTATGATATCCCAGGCTCTATGCTCAGCACTTTTATCTACGTTAGCTCATTGCACGCACCCTAGATTTATAGGGTCCTAGCTGAAGCCTAAGCCATGTTTACCCTAAGGTTCAGACAAGCCCATCTGGAGTCTGAAGAAAGAATGAGGTGAACAAGTATTCAGGGGCTGGTTTGAACCTCCTGGGAAAAAAATTAATTTCCTAAGTTTAAAGAGAGAATCCACTGGAAGAGAAATTTGCACACTAATTCACTGGACAAATATTTGTTGAGCCCTTACAATGTGCTGGGCACCACGGATACAATTGTGAGAGATTGAAGGGCAACGAGCCAGTTTTGGAGGGGAGGGTGAATTCTGACAGCCGCAGGAAATGAACCACTCAGACTGTCCTGTCACCCAAACCCCACTCCTAAGGTATGACAGTTGAAGTACAAAGTGAATGAACACCAAAAATCACTTTGGTTCCATATTTGAAAAACAATACAAAAAGGCAGTGGGAGGAAAACAGTGCTTTCTGTGCCCTGTGGGTCAATGTTCTCTACGCCAGCGTCAAGACAGGCCTTGTAGATATTGTTGGACACCGAGATGGGACATCAGTAGAGGTTGAGGACATTAACCCCAACAACCAAAGCAAGGAGGAGGGATAAAGCAAGAGCAGCCAGTATGTCTTGAGCCCAGAACTTGACTGAGATCTTTCCTGGAGTGTGCAAGGCCTAACCGGGAGGGAATTTGGGGAAGCTACATTTCCCACAAGCTGATGGGGGTAGAGTCTGAGAAATACAGCCTTATGACTTCTGCCAAGTCTCTGCTTTACCCCCAAGCTAACGTGGCCTGGGAAGGTTATGTTATTTCACAGAGGCTCGGAGGAGGTAAGACACTTGCTAAAGGTTATTAATTTAGTAATGATCTTTCCCCAAAGTCCTTCCCAGACCCAGCCCACTGTGCGGTTTAGTAGAAAAGCCTCGGGGTTCTCATCTCTGCTCTGCTGTTAACACATTGTGGGACCTTGGGCAAGTGAATGTAACTCTTTGAGCTCAAATTTTCCATCCTAAAGAGGAAAGGGATAGACCAGAAGAGCTACAACATTCCGTGGTTCTTGAACTAATTTTAGCCCCCTCAGCTCCACTCTAGGCACTCTTGGTAATCTAACCCAGTCCTGCGTATCCAGACTAACCCTCTCACTTCCTAACACGGCCCCTTTACTCTAGCCAAACCTGTTTTCTCACTGTCGCTGAACACAGCACATTCATATTCATTCTTGACCCTTTGCCAAATCCCTCCATAGGGACACTAAGAAAATTGCAATATGCATCCTGGTCAGACCATGGTCTCCGCAGCCATTGTTGGAAAGGACAAGCTCATTGTCTTCCCCAATGCTGACCTTCAAAGTGGGCATATGTCAGCTCCCTGGGCATCCGTTTACATCTCTGACATTAATTTGTCCAGATCCTTTGTGAATTCATTTATAGTTCCCTCATGTGCTACATCTCGGAGTAGTGTGTTTCATGAGTTTATTACCCATTTCCTTTTCTTGTTCTAACCGTTCCTCACTCATCTTCCCCTCCAGCGAGTGTTTGGGTTGAGTAAGTTCTTGTTCACCTTCTCCTGGTTATTGATGAGTTTACTGATTTCCACTGTGTCCTTTTCCAGGCTGGAGAATTCTAACCTTTATGGCCTGTCTTCTTTCCACAGACCTCAATGGTTCTCCTTTTCCTTCTCCAAGGTCAGAATATCCCTTCAGAGGTTTGCTAACTAGAACTCACCAGGAATCAATGAGGGGAGGATGTGTGGTGTTTAGAGAAATGCAAGGGTATGAACTCAATCATTCTCAGTCTCCCCCCAATCCTCACCCCTTGTGGATGCCTGTTTTCATGGCTTTTGGAACAAAGCAGCCCTTCCAATTCGTTTCTTCCAAAGACACAGGCTCTTTCCTGGCTTTTGACAGAGGTGTTAGTCACAAAGCTTGAATTTGTTTATTTTTAAACATATTTGCACATGCTATGTTAAATTCATCTACCCCTTTCCTGTCAGTTTATACCAAGTCAGTCGATAACAATAATAATTAACATTTAGTAAGCTCTGAAAATGCCCCAGGCACCGTGCTAAATGTTCAGTATCTTTCTTAATCCTCTCTGCAACCCTCTGAGGTAGGAATTATTATCACCCAATTTTGAAGATGAGAATACTGAAAAGGAAATATTGAGAATATTAAGAAATGAGAGTATTAAGAAATATTGAGAAAAAGTAACTTGAGCATTGCACACCTGGCAAATGGCAGAGCCTAGACTCAAACCCAGAGAGGCTGAGATTTTTCAGCCTGAATGCTCTATGCAGTTAATTCTGGTTGTAGATTAGAATCACCAGGGAGCTTTGAAAAGAACACGAATTCCTCAGCCCCCACTCCACAGGGCAGCAGAGACAGACTCTCTGGGGTCTGGGTCCCTGATATAGATATCTATAAAAGTTCCCCCAGGCAATTCCATCCTCAGCCCAGGGTTGAGGACCATTGCTCTGGTGCCTCCTACTGTCGGAGCCTGTTAGTTTATTTCTACTGTACCAAGAAGATTACATTTAGTCATCTGCTACGTGGAGGTCTGTCCTGTGACTTTCCTCCCTCTGGAACACGTATACACATGTTAAATCTGGTCAGTCTCAGCATAGATTCCTTTGTTGTGGTGTTGGTGTTGGTGGTAAAGTATACAGAATATAATATTTAGCATGTTAACTAATGTTTAAAAAATATTTCCTTTTTAGGGGTGCCTGGCTGGCTCAGTAGGTGGAGTGCATGACTCTTGATCTTGGGGTTGTGGGTTCGAGGACTGTGTTTGGTGTAGAGATTGCTTAAATAAAGAAAACTTAAAAAAAAAATACATGGGCGCCTGGGTGGCTCAGTTGGTTAAGCGACTGCCTTCAGCTTAGGTCATGATCTCAGAGTCCCGGGATCAAGTCCTGCGTCGGGCTCCCAGTTCCATGGGGAGTCAGCTTCACTCTCTGACCTTCTCCCCTCTCATGCTCTCTCTCTCTCAAATAAATAAATAAAATCTTAAAAAAAAATAAAAATACAATCTTTAAAAAATATATTTCCTTTTTAATATATAAACTGGATTATTCTATATATTTTGGGGGTTTTCTCCATTTTTAATTGTGATGAAATACACATGATATGAAATTCACCATCTTCATGATTTTTTAAATGCACACTGGAGTGGCATTAAGTACATTCACATTGTTGTACAACCTTCGCCACCATCCATCTCCAGAACTCTTTTATCATCCCAAACTGAAACTCTACACCATTAAGTACCAACTCCCCATTTCCCCATTACCTCAGTCCCTGGCAACCACCATTCTAGCTCTACTATTCTAGGTACCTCATATAATTGGAATCAGACAATCTTTGTCCTTCTATGTCTGGCTTATTTCACCTAGCATAATATCATAAAGGTTCACCCATGCTGTAGGGCATGACAGAATTTCCTTCCTTCTTAAAGCTGAATACTATTTCACTGTATGTCTATACCACATTTTATCTATCCGTGCGTTGCACTGATACCTGGGAAGGGAGTTTGAATAGTGCACCGTCTGGAGAGACCAAAATTTGCTCCTAATTTTGTTTTCTGAATCTAAGTCCACTAACCTTAAGAAAAGACACCTTGGGTTCCTGGGTGGCTCAGTGGGTTAAAGCCGCTGCCTTTGGCTCAGGTCATGACCCCAGGGTCCTGGGATCGAGGCCCGCATCGGGCTCTCTGCTCAGCGGGGAGCCTGCTTCCTCCTCTCTCTCTCTGCCTGCCTCTCTGCCTACTTGTAATCTCTCTTTCTGTGTCAAATGAATAAATAAAATCTTAAAAAAAAAAAAAAGAAAAGAAAAGAGACCTTATTCCCTCCTGCAGCCACAGGGTGACTTAAACCTTTAAAAGAGCCTTTCTTAGAGAACTTGGTCGAAAGTTTTGAAGAAAAGTCTAAGTCTAAGTAAATTATAGTTCTTTCTCCTATTTATTTATTTATCTATTTTACTGTCTCAAAGAACTCCATTAAGGGTGTCTCTTCCCTCCCTGGTGTCGGTCCCCTCCTACAATTTCTGTGTGGTCCAGGACAATTCCCATCCTCAAGAAGCCTTCCCAGACACAGCTCCACGGGCCCCTTCTCTCTTGAGCTTGTCTGCTGTTTACTGCCTGCAGCAGCCAATCTGGCATTTACCTGCTATTTACTTCTTGCATGCACCTTAACGTTCCCAATAACACCATCATCCCCTAAGTATTGCTCATCCTCTGCTGTCTTCTCTAGCCTCGCTGTAGAACTGAGCAAATAACAGAGGGGGGGGGGAATTCTTATTTAATTGAAATGAAGGAGTTAGCTGCTCTTCTCTGAGAATTGGTGCCTCTCAGCCAATATCTGAGATCCAAGCTGCCCGCAGCATCACCAAGTTGCTCTAAGGGCACGTCCCATCACTGCATTTCCCAGACTTGGGGAAGAGCCAACGCTAAGCCATACTGGGGGTGGGGAGGGGGTGGCAAAGTTCTCTTCCTCAGGCCTCTTCTTATTCACTTGGCTCCTGCTCCCAGCTCTCCTGGGCACCCATATTCCTGCTCCTATTCATTTCACCCCTCTCTGTCTCCGTTCTCCATCCTGCACTCCAAGCCCTTGGCTTCTTAGCTCATGCAGCAAAGGGAGTGGCATGGGTTCTCATGCTTTCTGTCATCTCTGCCCTCGTCAAAGTCTCAGCGGCTTGCAGGGGCTGTCCTCACAGTCTCTTAGCTGGCCTTCCTCCCTCACCCACCCACTGCTACCCATCTCAACCCATCACACTCCTGCTGCAAACCTCAGACGATGGTCCTCGCCTGGCCTGTAAGATTAAATCCAGCCCCCTTCCATGGCATTCAGGGCCTCTCCAATCTGGCCCTGCTCACAGTCCCAGACAGGCATCACCCCCTACTATACTCTCCTAGTATTCAATGGGTAACAATGTATGGAATGATCCTTCTCTTCACGCTAAGGTTCTGGGGGCATTTGGTGGTCCCAGCACAGTGGTGTGCTCAGCAGAGAATCTGAAAGGAATGACTGTTTATCCCCACCCCTGCAAAAGTGCTGTTAGTTTATGGGTTACTTGTCTAAATAAGGCATTATGCCAACCTATTGTTCCCCCAGCGGGAGGATTTCCGAAGTCACTGAACACCAGAGGAGAGAGGTTTTGGCCAGGGCAAAGGAATTCTTCTACAACCTCTCAACCAGGTTAGTGGTTTTCCATGACCACTCAGGGAACAGGTCTCCTTCTGACTCCTCCTTGTCTCCTGTCCAGAGGTCTGGCCCTGCTCAGGTCCTCTCAGGGCCATGCCTGGGCCTCCTCTTGGTTACAACTTGGGATCCCCTCCTTAACAGGATTCAGGTCCCCCTTCTGGAAACACTGCCTTATGTTTCCTTGGCCAACATCCTTTCTGTTCTGATCAATTTGGGACCTCTGTGGCTTCACCCTGGTCTTGGGAGAAAATCACAGACCCAGATCTCATGTTTTCAAATGTCTTTGAAAAGAGTGGCCACACTTTGTGTTCTTCCTTGAATCCAAATGTCCTGACAGTGACCCCTGCCTGCTGGCTTAGAGTTGAGTCCTTGACTTGTCCCTTTGTAGCTCATCTACCAGGAAGCCTGGTGTCATCTGTTGGGCCAGCCGTGCCTCTGTCCTTCCTTCTGCTTTTCACACCTCTCCCATAACTCACTTCCTCCTGACTCATCCGCAGCCCAGACCTGACAGTATTTGCTGGGACAGCAGGAAAGAGGAAGGTGGAGAGGCACTCTTGAGTGCCTGGGGAGAGACATGTGATTGCTCTTGGGTGTTAGTCCCAGGGCAAGCTACACAGGAAGCTTTCCTTCTCTCTTCCCACACCCCTGATTTAGGAGACATGAAAATGGTGTGTGTGTGTGTATGTGTGTGTGTGTGGTGTGTTGTGCAAGCACACATGCATGCACACACTCACTTATACATGTTGCCAGAGATAATGTGTGAGGATAAATATGTGAAGGCCTGGAAGGGGGTTTATTTTTTTAGGAATTGAGAAGAAAAACCAGAACTGTAACATAAGAAACAAAATGATGCCAGGATTGGGGCGCCTGGGTGGCTCAGTCATTAAGAGTCTGCCTTCGGCTCAGGTCATGATCCCAGGGTCCTGGGATGGAGCCCCGCATCAGGCTCCCTGCTCAGCGGGAAGCCTGCTTCTCCTTCTCCCACTCCCCCTGCTTGTGTTCCCTCTCTAGCTGTGTCTGTCTCTGTCAAATAAATAAATAAAATCTTTAAAAACAAACAAAAAAACAAACTAAAACCCCATAAATGATGCCAGGATGAGTGCACATGTGGGATTTAGGGACACTTTAGAGGCTCTGGGTTTTCAGAGCTAACTCTACTCTGTCTTGACTTTGTTCATCAATAGACCCATGTGGTTAACTGGGTGAAAACAGTATATTTTCCCCTCTAATATGCATTTCTATTAAAAAGTTTTTTAAGTGCAAATATAGATGTTAATTAATAATCAGTTAATAATCAGTTGGAGAGCACAGTTTGATACCGGAAAATCTAAGTTCACAAATATCTACTTTGAAAATGACTAATTGTGCTATTGTGCCTCAGTTCCCCTACCTATAAAATGGGGATAATAATAATTCAATCATTAAATTGTCATTGTGTACTTCTCTTTACCGAGCACCATTCTGTGGGCTGGGATGATAGTAATGAACAGATCAGGCAATGTCTCCACTTCCATGGAATTCATATCCTGGTCAGGGAAGACAGATAATAAATAGGTATGTACAATGTTGGGTGATGATAGAGAGTGAAAGGGGTTTGTTATTTTTGAAAGGACAGCAATGTATCTCTAATGAACTGATATTTGAGCGCAGACTGAAGGAAGTGAGGGAATGACTCGGGTGGACATCTGATGAAAGAGCTTTCCAGGCAGAGAGAACATCAAGTGCAAAGGCCCTGAGGTGGCAGCCTTAGGTGTTTGGGAAACAGTGGGGGCTGGTGAGGCTAAAGAGAAATGAAGGAGGGGAGAGTGGTAGGAGATGGTGTCAGCGAGTCCTTGTGGGCTTGTTAAGGATGGAGCATTTCCTCTGGCAAGCTGGGGAGCCATGGGAGGTGTTTGAGCAGAGAAGTGACAGCATCTGACTTAGAATGGCTTCTATGTAGAGGATAGACTGTAGGTGCAAAGGTGAAAGCAGGCAGAGCAAACATCCAGGTGAGAGAAGACAGTGGTTTGAATTGATGTGCTAGTGGAGGAGGGGGTGAGAAGTAGTGTTTTCTAAAAACATTTCAAAGGTCGAGACCATGGGATTTTGATGGCTTGGAAATGGGTGTGGGAGGACTTCAAGACTTTGGCCTTGAGGAATTCAAAGGACAGAGTTTTTAATTACTAGAGAAGTTGGGAGGAAGAGCTGGCTTTGGAAAAGAAAATCGGAAGTTAGGTTTGGGGAATGTTAAGTTCAAGATGTCTATTAGGTGTTCACGTGAAGGAGAGCAGCAGATAGTTGGGTCTCTACATCTGGGTCTCAAGAGAAAGGTCAGGGCCTAGGATACAACCTTGGATGTGACCAGCACAGAGGTGGTGTTTACCACCATGGAGCTGGGCAAGATTGTCTGGAGTGTCAGTGGAGTTATCACTTTTGCAGGGGTGTGAAGGTCAAAAGATACCGAATGGAAAATACTTCTGTAAGCTGGAAGTGCTCTACACATGGAAAGGGCAAAGTGCATGAATACGGTAAAGAACATAATTGTACGGAGTGTCTGCCGGGAGAGTGAGAATCATAGCAAGTGTGTGCAAAGAGGATCTTGGAAAGCAGTTGACCCACCCCTCACGTACCGGTCCATTACCCTTGAGGACCTGAGGTCAGAGAGGTTAAGAGGCCTGCCCAAGGACACTCAGCTCATCAGCGGCTGAGCGGGTTGTACAACTGCGAAGCCCTAACTGCTGGTGCAGTGCTCTTTCCAACACACCACGCACCTGCTCACATTTACTGCTTCAGCTCTCTGAATCTGTTAACCAGGGCCAAGTAATTCTTCCAAAACAGAAATCTAATTATATCGCCTGGTGCTTTCATACATGCTATTTCCTCCGCCTGGAATACTCCGCGTCCTCCTGCTTCTGTGTCTGGCGAATTCCAGCCCTGTCTCCATTCCCAGCCCTTTGCTGTGAAGACTTCCTTGCCCTGCCGGGTGAAGCTGGTCCCTGGCCCTCCACGAGCCTGTGGTCCTCTGGTCCCAAGGCAGTCCTCAGATTTGCTGCGATTCTGCCAGCTTCTCTCGCCTGCTGGTGCAGCTCAGGCTTTCTCCTCTTCCTATGACCTCTCCACCCAGTCTTAGTGAATGGTACTTAAATGTTTGGAGAGGAAGGAAGGAAGGAAGGTCTTTTCTCTCGCATTAGCTCAGGACAATGGCAAAGCTGCAGCTTAGTGACACTTCAGTTCCTCTGACCTAAGTGTGCTCTTGGTTCACAAATCGACAATGACTGGTGGAGTCGGGATTTTCTTTTTTCTTTTCTCTCCTCAGGCACAATAAGCAGGTGACTTGAGGACAGGGAAACTATTCAGACATTCTAAGTGATGGGGGCCTTCTTTTAAATTCTCTCTCTCCTATCAATATACGTGTGGCTCTCGTTTGTTTGCCTTTTCCCACAAGGCCAGATTTGTGCTTGTGCCTGGACCGTGTACTGGTGTGTATACATACGTACACACACCTCTGCACGCCTTCCTGGGAGAGGCTGCACTCTCGTTTTTCAGAGGGACCTAAGATTTCCCAGAAAAATGGCCTCAGATGGGAGGCAGGAGGCAGTGTTGTGCTCAGGCTTGTCATTCTCAAGCAGCAAATTTGGACTTACTTCTTAACCTCTTGGCAACTTAGTTCAAGATAAGTTTGGAATTTCTAGGTCAAGTGTGAATTCTAAGAACTCCTTTCCTCTCCCTATGTTGACTGCTCTTTAGCATGTTTGTTTTGGATAAGTCTGTATTAATTACTGTATTTGCATTCCACTTAATTAACACCATTCTGGTAGGTAGAGAATTACTTCTAGTAGAAGTAATTACTGTACAGGTTATTGCCAAGTTTTAAGGAAGGGGACAGAAGGTGATGGAGACACTATGGTGATGGGGTCAATGCCCCAGGTTTTGTTGCTAGTCAAATGAGTCAGAGATCCTGATTAGGTTGGATTTGCCCAGCTCAGGAGCTGCTTGATGCATGTGATGAGCCAGGCTAGAAAAGCAACTGTCCCTTCCTGAGGTTTGGACTTCTGAAGCTCTCTTTTATTGAGAGCTCTTGAGTAATCACTGTTAATCAATACAATACTGTAGGATACAATTAGGATTAATTAACCCAGCATCCCAAGCAGCTCTGCTCCTCTGTCTGTGTCCCCTTGGTGTCTCCCTTTCTTGGCTCCTGCTTCCCCTAGAAAGAAAGAGTCTCTGACCTGTGTTCCCAGGCTCCTTTCTTTTACTGCACCAAGTCCTCTGTCATTCATTTACTCCTTCAAACGTGGAGAGGGAGAACTAGGAAGTGGCATGAAATGATGGTGGGAAAGGCAGAAAGATGAAGCAATCAGAACATGGTAGAGAAAGAGAGGGAGGGTGAGAGAATATGGTGAAGGATGGAGATGATTTTTATTACCTTTCAAGAGAGAGCTGCTGCCAAAGAACCACTCGGAAGGCATTTTGTCTACTCTCCCAACAGACAAATGAGAAACTCTGCTGCTCACCCCTTTCCCCTGCAATATATAGAATATTTCCCTCTCTCTGTATTCATTAAAGGGTGTTATATATTGCACACATTTGTGTTTTTGCAATGACAACAGTTTCATGATTCTGTAGGGAATGAGAATGGGGAGGTAGGTGCGGGGGAAACAGCTCTCAAAGTGCTGGAAGGGTCTCAGATGATTAGGAGACCTGCCCCCACCCCAGCCTGGACCTCTGGGAGAATTGCTTTCCTTCTCTAGATCTCATTGTCCTTACCTATAAAATAATAGGCTTGGATTCAATGCCCTGCATTTCCTCTTTCAACTTGATTTCTACCCTAATTAAATGGATGGGATAACCAGGCTGGTATGCCCTGACACACATCTTTCCTTCCTTTTTTTTCTCTTCTCTGCATCTCTCTCCTCTTGTCCAGAGTATGTCTTACTTTTGCAAGTTCCTCTCCATTCTGCACTTTATGAGTTCTGGCATTTCTGTTGCCCTAGAAAGTCTTTATTTCTGAGATTGTGCACTGTTTCCCTTTTTACAGCATCCCATAAACTCCCTTCTTGGATTCTTTCTTTCTTTCCCATCATCCTGGCCAAATTGCCTCTCATCTCAGTTCAGGGGTGTGTGTGTGTGTGTGTGTGTGTGTGTGTGTGTGTGTGTGTGTGTGTGTATAGGGAAGTGCCTCTCGGGGTTCTTATTGTCTCCATCCCTCTGCTTTATCTGGAATTTCCTTTACCCAGAATTTTGTTCTATAAAATGATTCACTCTAATTCTTCCATTTCTGGCATATTCTAGAAAACCTTTTAATGTTTTTCTTCTTCTGACCTATCCAGGTTTATTTCACAGTTCTCTTTGGTTATCTCCTAAAATTACACTTCTCGACGTTTAATTTTTCAGGTCTTTTGTCTTTATCCTTCATTCTTTCGTTTTCTTAGGTCACCTTTTTAAATTTTTAAAATACCTTTTTTTGTTCAGCAGAGGGCTCCCTTCCCATCCCTCGTGCAGCCCGGGCAGATAGGATTTGAAGGCCCCCGCCCCCCGCCCCGTCTTTCACTCCTGCTTTTTTGCCATCAGACGCCAGATACTTAAACTTGCAAACAATCAGCTTTGATGTGTGATCGCGGTAAACCATCGCTCGCAACCGAGAACACTCCTCTGCCTCCCGGGATCGCTCATCTCCTGGATGCCCTCCCAACGTTCCTGAGGTTATTTTACTCACTGCAGCCCCTACTGTTCCTCCAATCGTTCCGTAGGGTGGGTGTTGCCAACCCTAGTTCACAGTTGAGGAAACTGAGGCTCGGAGAGGTTCACTCAAGGTCGTGCACAGTGTAAAGTTAACCCTGATCCAGCCAGTTCTGCCTTTCCAGTCCAGCCCCACAGCCTCGCCTCACTCCCTTCGACTGCAGTTTATTCCAGATCTCCCTTGTTTTGTACGAGATTCTTTCTTTCCTTCCTTTCAATCCACAGGCAGGAAGATCATCTCTAGCTAACAGGGCTGGGGTATTTGGGAGCCGGGGTGGCGGGGGTGGGGGTGGGGGTTTCCTCAGACGCCAAGGGTTGGGGTGGGCACGGTTCGGGTGAGCTAACACCCCTGGAGGAAGTCACGTTAGAGATGGGGGTCACCGAGGACAATAAAGCAGGATGTGGCAAAAGGTAGCAAGCGCTCAGGGGTACCTGGGTCTCGTCGTTCGCACGCGGGCCGCGGAGCGGGACTTGTGTCCACCCACCGCGCGACACACACTTGGCAGGCCGGGGGCGGGAGTCGGGCCGAGCCCGGGGACGTTGAGATGCAGGGCGCCCCCTCGCGCTCCTCCGCGCGCCTCGGGGCTGGCGGGGGAAGCGCCGGCCGCGGCAGG
>LNAC01000449.1:57976-98962 GCA_002007465.1 Ailurus styani | reverse complement strand
GGGTGGGGGGGAGGTGGGGGGTGGGGGGAAACCCAGCCACAGAAGGTCTGGTGAAGGGAACTTGTCCACTTAGAGAGGGAGAAAACCCTGGGGGTCCCGGTGACTGACTACTGAAGAGACAGGACTTCTGGTAGGAGAGAACACAGCTCATCCATCTGGGAGAACCGGAAGACTCCAGAGTGGGAAGTACAGGAAGCTGGATTTTTTCAGAATGAGCATGTGCCCAACCAGATGGGTTGTGGTGAAGCAGCACCAGCTGTCAGTCTTGCTGCCCAGGATTCTGCTGGGGGACTTCCGTCCCGGAGACAGAGGATGGACCCAGAAGTGAACCTCGGTGTGGCTCTGAGTCTGGAGGACCCCTGCTTCCTTTCCTGATTGCTCCAGAGCAGTTGTTCTCAAAGCCACACCCCTGACCAGTAGCATCAACCCCACCTGGCACCTGCTAGGAATGTAAGAGTTCTTGGGCTGAACCTGAGACCTACTGACCCAGTGATTCTCAGGCCGGTGCCCAGCAACCTGCCCTTTGACAAGCGTTCCAGGCCATCTTAATGCTCGCTAAAGTTTGAGACACTATTTTAGACCACACTAAGCTGTTCTTTCCATTCCTGGGTGCTTGTGGCATTTCTACAACCCATTCTACATTTCTACAATTCTGCATTTCTAAACCTTTCCTGGGGAAGTAGTGTGGAAACTTGGAAGGAACGTGGGCTTCGGGATGAGACAGACTTGAGTTCAAACCCAGCCCGACTGGTTTGTGTTTGTGGGTCCTATATGAGTTCCATTCCCTCTCTGAGCCTCCTTTCTGCACTGTAAAATGAGGGAGGACTAGTTTAAGGGAGGATTAAATGAAGTAGAGGAGCTCTTGTATGTAGCTTATGCTCACTGTTAATTTCACGTCATCCTGGGAAGGGTCATATTAGCATAAGAGTTGCTCAAAGGGAGGCCTGGGTGATGCCTCCTCTGTATCCCTCGGCACCCACCAGCCGGGCACTCCCTCAGGGTAGAGGCTGGCTAACTCTGGGGCTGCCAGTTTCCTCCCTCCCTGGACAATGGAGAGCCAGGACCATTTTCCTTCCCACTCCTATTCAGGACCCCATCCTTGTAAGCATGAGCAGGATCATCCTTCCGGGGGCCTGAGTCTTGCCAGAACTGATCTTCTGAGGTGTATGAGTCTAGCATGCAGTTTGGCCCACCAGAGCCATCGATGAAAGGGCTTGGGCCCAAACAGCCCTCAGGAGCCTCTAACTTTACATGAACAAGGAGTTTGAGTTGCTGGTGTCAGCCCAAGCTGGGCAATATGAGCGAGCGGGCCCTTCTTGGAGCTGGAGGGTGCCAGGGTCACCTCTACAAGTCCCTTCCGAGCGGTCAGCAGATGGAGTCTTCAGTTCTTCTTGCCCGCAAGGTGCCCATTCTATTTTTGGTCAATAATGTCTAATAGAAATTTCTTCTATTTCTCTGAAGTCTGTGTCTCTCCCTGTGGGTTCCATCCCTTCCCATGTGGCTGTTCCAGATGAATCCAGTCACTTCCATGCCACCGCTTTTCAAGCTTTGGAGACCAACTCCCTTCCCCACTTCCATTAGTGCTCCTCTGACTTGTCTCTTCATTCCTGTGCACAGAACTGCGCATGTCCCCCACTTACCTTAAATCGTGGTCACCAGGACCAAATCTGGTCTTCCAGGTGAGGCCCAGCCAGCACACCCACATCAGTCCAGGTATCACAGCTTCGGTTCATGCAGCCTCAGTTCTGCCCTGGCTATTTTTGGCAGCCACGTGGCCCTGGCTGACTTTTACTGAGCTTGCAGCCAGCCATTCCCCTCAGGTCTCTTTATCATAATCTGTAACTCAGCCCCATCTTCTAACCATGCCTTTGTGTTGCACAAGTTTGCTAGGGCTGCCGTAACAAAGTACTACACGTTGGTGACTCCACCAAGAGAAGTGCACTGTCTCATAGTCCTAGAGACTAGAAGCTCGAGATCAAAGCTTTGGCAGGGTTGGTTCCTTCTGAGGGCTATGAGGGAGAATGTTCCCCTAGCTTCTGGGGGTTTCTGGACAGTCCTTGCCGTGCCTTAGTTTATAGAAACATCCCCCTCATCTTTGCCTTTATCATTGCATGGCTTTCTCTCTCTACACCTGCCTTCCTCCGAAGTCCCCCTTTTGTAAGGACACTAGTCATATTGGTTTAGGGGCCCGCCCTACTCTGGTATGACCTCATCTTAGCCAATTACCTCTGCAATGACCCTATTTCCAAATAAGGTCACACTCTGAGGTGCTGGGGATTGAAACTTGAATACGTGAGTTTTAGAGGGACACAGTTCAACCCATAACAGCGTTGCAGCCTTTTTGGTCTTATGTTTGGGACTCTGTATTTTTCCCTAATTCATTTCATCTTGTCTAAGTTCAGCCCATCTCCCTAGCTGATTAAAATATTTCAGATTCTGGGGATGTCTGGCTGGCTCAGTCGGTGGAGCATGTGACTCTTGATCTCAGGGTCGTGAGTTCGAGCCCCACGCTGGGTGTAGAGATGGCTAAAAAATAAAATCTTAAAAAAAAAATTTCAGATTCTGTCTCTGACATCCAATATATCTGCCAGTAGCTTCCACCTTCGAATTCTCCCCATCTATTGATCCAAGGAACTGCTAAGATCTCGAATGCAGCGGGATAATTCAGACTCCTACATGCCCCTGGATGCTTCTGTCCAAGGGGACTTCATCCATTGGCAAGTACCCTTGGGCATGACGGTGCAGGCCGGCTCCGTGTCCTACTCATTTTCCCACCTTATTTCTTCCTTCTCTAACCTATATACAACAATTTCATGATGTGATTGTCAGATGGTTTCAAGATCAGCTCTCCCGGCAAACCCCATTTCCCTCCTCTACCAGCCTGGTGACCCTGTCAACAGAGAAGACGAGCTTTGCCTGACAGGACTTTATTACTGAACACACACTGCCTGCCCGCGATCTCAGCCCCCTTTCCCCAGTGCCCACCACCCTTCGTTTATAGTCTTTGCAGTAATTTCTCTCGGGCAGCACATTGAGTTTCCCTCTATATGGTTTGCAAAAACCACTCAGACCCCTTTCTGGAAGTGAGGGCTGTGTAGCCTGCCTGAGGCCTCCCAGTGCTTCTCGTGCTTGCCAGGATCCTGTCAGGATTCCTGCGAGATCCGCACAGCTGCTCTCTGCCTCATCGGCATGGACCCCGGGTGTGCGGCTGGGCCAAGTGGCTCGAGCGCACGCCGAGCAGCTGGAGTTTTTACAGTCTGCGCACCAGCCTCCAGCTCGGGCCTCCTGCGCCCGAGGCTCCGCTCACCCTTTCCTTTCCGTGGAATCCCACACCCTGATGGGGAAGACAGAAGCGAAGCTGGAGGAAGAGCTGACGGCCCAGCAGAGAAGTCTCCGAACCTAAACCGGTGGACGCCAGATTATGTCCCTTCTGCCTTCTTTCCCCCTCCAGCTCTTCTTCCCCAGTTCCTCTCCTGTCCTATAGTCTCTCCTCTTTTTTTTTTTTTTAAAGATTTTAATTATTTATTTCACAGAGGGAGAGAGATCGCAAGCAGAGAGGCAGACAGAGAGAGGCGGAAGCAGGCTCCCCGCTGAGCAGGGAGCCCGATGCGGGCCTCGATCCCAGGACCCTGAGATCATGACCTGAGCCGAAAGCAGAGGCTTTAACCCACTGAGCCACCCAGGCGCCCTCTCCTCTTTTTTTCTATTCTGGCTCTTTGAGTTCTTGAGGATAAGACACAAGTGAAGGGGAGGGCGGCCAGGTGCGGAAGGCCTAGGATGCTTTGCTGAGGAGTCCGGTGTGGAAGGCGGCTGGGATCCCCACAGTAGGGCTTGAGTGCTGGCTCTGCCATTTACTGGTGGAGTGACTTCGGGCTGATGATTTCTTCTCTCGGAGGCTCAGTTTTCTCATCTGTAAGGTGGCCATAATTCCTGTTTCCAAGGGCGACTGTGGGGACTGGATTCCATGAGCTCCTTTTTAGTAGAGCAGGACGTCTGGAAAACTACCTGGGGACTGAGGAAACCAAGCACACCTGCCCTTCTGCAGAGCGGACTGGGGAGCTGGAGGTGGATATGGTGGGGGGAGGGGGAGGCCCGTGGGGAGGCCGGGGAGGAGGTGAGGCCACAGGCTGGGTCCGGTGTTGGGGTGAGGGCCGCGACTGCCGAGAGGCCGTGGCAATGGGAAAGAAGGAGTTAGTCTGAGAGAAAAGGAGAGGAGAGAAGCCCTAGGATTCTGAGCAATTTGTGGAAGAGGATGCAGGTATTAAGAGGATTTCCCAGAGTTTACTGAGAGCTTAAGTTGTGCCAGGCCATTTAAAAAGCTGTTTTCTGTATTTTAGCTCACGAAAGCCCTAAGAGTAGGGTTGACTTTATTATCCCCATTTTACAGATGGGGTGACTGAGCTATGGAGATATCGGATAACTACTAAGCCAACCCAGGCCTTCTGCCCAGGGGGGCTGGCTACCTCCCAGCTCATGCTCTCCTCCATCCGACCGACATGTTTTCCTTTCCCCATTCCCCTTCAGCCATCACGTTGCCCCCATCCCTGGCTGGATCCTGTAGGTTCTTTGCTCCATCTCGTCTTCATGGTTGTGGGGTGGGGCACAAGGGCCTGCCCTTCTCTAAGGACCCTTCTCAGGGCACCTTCCATGAAGCCCTAACTCACATCCACGTCAGTTCTCCCCGTTCCCATCATTGATCTGTAGAAGGATGGATTTAAGTTAGACTACAGGGAGCACTTTCCAAGTATGAACTGCAAGAGAAATTAAAACAGCTCGTTGAAGGCAACTCTGGCATGACTTAGCTGGAGATCTTTCGGCCTGAGGTGGAGGGGCAGAAGAGGGAGAAGATGTGGAGAGGTGGGATGGCTCCCGTGTCTGGACCTCTGGGAGGATGGCTCTGGATGCAGGAGGAGCGGCGGTGAGGTGCTCTTCTTGGCAAGATGGCTGCCACTCGTAATTAACCCATGGCTTTAATTACACTTCACAGCCCGGTCCTGCTGAGACAGAGGATTTCTCTGAGATTGTCACACTGGGCTAAATGTCGGAAGCAATTTCCACTTCACAGACTCCTCTCCTGGAGTGGGCAGGGCCTGGGAGGTTGGCTTTGCCTAGGCCTAGGCCTGGGGGCGGGGGGTGAGGAATGGGGGGGCATGCCCATGACTGTGGCCTGCCCTGTCCTGTGCCGGTCTCCTGTCTGGGGAAAACTCCCTGATTGTGACTTAGACCTCTGCTGGTAATTTGGTGCTGTGGCCTCATGCAGGGGTTCTGGTAGCAGGAAACAGGGAGCCGGGCAGAAAGGAGCACAGGGGGAGAAGGCACAGGTAGCCGTAGGGGAAAATGAATGCCTCCAGCCCCAGGGGTCAACTGTGGTGCGATCTGCTTTGTATTCTCAAACAGCAACCACTCTGGGTGGGAACCTACCATGGGCCAGCCTCTCATTTAAGTCCTCCCGGAGGGCTCTAATGGAGGGATTTAGCTCCTAGTTTACACAGGAGGGAAAGACTTCAGAGAGGTGAAGAAATTTACCTAATATGGCACAACTCTATAGAAGTAAGGTGGAGGAAGGATTTGAACCCAGGACTCAGTGAACCCAGAAAAAGCGCTCTTTCCACCTGACAGTGGGCCTCTCCCAGGAGCTGGTCACCCCTCCCATTAGCAGCCTCCTGTAGATCGGGAGTGCCAGACAGAACCAGGGAAATGCACTTGGTGGTGGAGGGGAGATAGGAAACTAGGGGGTTCAGGAATTTGGGGTATGCGGTGTTCTCTGCTGTAGTGTTGTGCCTGAGTGCTGTCACTGCTGGGAAGCCCGGGACTCTGGGTTCTTCTGGGTCTTTCTGGGTCCTGAGGAGGTCGTGAGGAAGCTTTCTGGGAAGCCATCCTATGCTCCCATAGCACAGGTGTGGCCTCCCTCTCCCTGACACTCTCTTTCTCTCTCTCCCCCACCCCAACCCCCAGCCCTGTCCTGGATCTCAGGCTGTCCCCCTCCTGTGACCTCCCTGGGGCAGCTACCTCAGTGCCATCCTGAGCCCTTTAGTGACCACTCCCCGACATGCACCCCTGCCAAGAGCCAATGTCTTGGGTGTTTTTGAGCCATGAGGAGAACACCACCGTTGGCCCTGACTCACAGGCTGTGTATGCATGTTTATGTTGGGGGCAGGGCAGTCATTTCACAGAGGACTGAGGTAGAGTCTGCTGCCCTATGAAGGCCCCATCTCCCATCCCAGTCAGAATTCATATTCCCATTGTTCTTGGGCAGAACTCCAGACTCCATCTCCTGTCATCCCAGATGTCCCACAGTGCCCTGTGTTGGACCTGAGCTTGCTCACGTGTGACAAGGAGGCTAGACCAGGGGGTCCATGTCTTGGGTGCTCAATATGCTTGGCATTCTGCTCTCCAAATAATTACCAGGAGACCATCCCAAGAGTTGGTCTCTCATCTTGTGAATGGGGAAACGGAGGCTCTAGTAGTGAGGTAACTGGTCCCAGGCCATACTGACTGGTTCCCTCTGTTCCCTTGCAGGCCTGACAGGGGAGGGCTTGCAAGAAAAAAGGAGCTCAGCAGCTCAGAGAGGGGCTTACTACCCCCCTTTTCAGCATATTCTACAATGGCTTTTGGGCCTGCGCACCAGAGGCTAGGCCCTCAGGACAGAGCACCACGGCTTTAGCAGGCATTCAGCCCAAACCACACCCTGTATCAGTCTTAGAGATTTGGAGTGGTGAGGCTGGCGGGGTGGTGGTGGGGTGGGGGTGGTTGGAGAGGCTCGCATCTCAGAAGTACTGGTAGAAATCAAACTCCGCTCACCACAGGTTTCAGATGATCTTTCTGTGGCAAGAAGGCCTGTTTTGTGGGTCTGACACAAGCTGGCACCCTTTATGAGGGTATGAAGGTAGGTGGGAGGGATACTGGGCTTCAGACGCCTGGTAGTCTGTGTACATGGACCATCCATCCTCACGGGCACTAAGGAAACTGAAGGTTCTCCTATTGGGTTTGCTCTGATGGGACTGTGCCAAAATTCTTCCTGGTTCTAAACCCAAAACCTTGTGCAGTGTTTACACTGTGGGTAAAAATGTTTGCAGTGAGCTAGAGAACCACAGGGCTTGGAAGGATCTGGGCTAACATCAGGTGCAGGCAGCAAGAGCTGCATGTGGAGGTTGTAGTGGGTCTGGAATTTCGGCCATGGCAGTCTGTGAACTTGGCTTCATAGCTGAGCCAGTCCTCCTCACTTCGTGACAGTGGACATCGATGAAAGATGGGTTCCTCTGAGTGTGGGGAGGTCACAGTGTTCACAGAGGTTTTTTTTTGTTGGTTTTTTTTTTGATTATTTATTTATTTGAGAGAGAGAGAGAGAGCGCACGCACACAAGCGGGGCGGGGGGAGGGGCAGAGAGAGAGGGAGAAGCAGACTCCCCTCTGAGCAGGGTGCCCGACTCGGGACTCAATCCCAGGACCCTGGGATTAGGACCTGAGCTGAAGGCAGATGCTCAACTGACCCGAGCCACCCAGGCGCCCCCTTCTCAGGGTTTTGAAGAGACAACCTTCTAGAGCTCTCATTATCTGCTGATGATATTTACAGTTCAGAGTGAGCGGTGAGAACCCAGGGACACCCGGCCTGCATCAGGAGGGGAGGCTGAGCTGTGAGGAAGTGGCAGCATCTGTGTGTCAGGATTCCCGCAGCCTCCCCACCCCACGTGTGGGCCCACGTGCCGCAGAGGGGAGCCAGGATGGGAAAGACAAGGTGGAGGCTGGCGGTCGTGCCCAGGATTGAGCTGGGCACCCTGGAGTTGCCTGCTCCGTCCTCTGGGCTGACAGCTCTCCCTGCAGCACAACACAGGGACCTCCTTTGAGTTCACAGCCTTGACCCCTCCCCCTGCCCTACCAGCCTCTCCAGTTCTACCTTGAACTGACTATCCCATAACGAGGATTGTTGACTTGAGCAGCCATCACGTACTGGACTGTGCGGGCGCTGGAGAGATGGAGGGGAATAACGCACCGCTCTTGCCTTCCACAGGTAACAGTTCCAGGGGGTGGCAAGAAGCCCATTAGCCCCACTTTAGTCTGTGGAGCTGCTGGCCTTCTCACCCCTCTGGGGCTACATTCCTAGGAACTGCCTGGCCCACTCATGGGTTCCTTAGAGTCTCAGGTGTTTCCCCTTCCCCTGCTCTGGGCAAGATGACGAGGATATCGACAAAACCCATGATTGAATGGAGTGCTTCACTGTTGTGGAAGAGCAGCCACAGCCTTAGCTTTTTCTCCCAACAACCACTACTGCCTTTTACTGAGCTCTATGCCGGACATCGTTCTCATTGCTTTGTACATTATCTCATTTAATTCTTAGGCCGATAACAAACAATTCTGGATTTGGTACTGTTATACTCATTTTAGAAATGAAGAGGGGCCCCTGGGTGGCACAGTCGGTTAAGCAGCCCACTCTTGGTTTTGGCTCAGGTCATGATCTCAGGGTTGTGGGATCGAGCCCCACGTGAGGCTCCGAGCTCAGCTTGGAATTCTCTCCCTCTGCCCCTCCTGCTTATGCTCTCTCTCTTTCTCTCTAAAATAAATATATAAATCTTGAAAAGGAAGGAAAGAAAGAAGGAAGGGAGGAAGGAAGGAAGGGAGAGAGGGCAGGAAGGAGGGAAAGAGATTCTCCAGAAAGAATATGTCCCAGTCATACATCTAGTAAGAGGCAGTTTCAGATCCTTGTTTCCAATTCCAAAGTCCATGCCGTGTCCCAACACAACACATAGCATCTGCTCTCAGGGTGAGTATCCAGGGGGGACTCTGGTACCAGGATCTGGTGAGGCCTGGTGTCCTGGACTTGCTGAGGGCTCCCTGCCCCACACCCAGCAGAGCTAGCCATCTTGGCTACTTGCCCCATTTCCTTAAGGGTAAACCCTGCCTGCTCCTCTCTAGATCTGTTCAGAATTGGACTTGAAGGTGCCCACCCACAGTGCCCATAGTTATCAGCAGCGCCTCTCCCTTCCCTGGGCATCTAGGACACTCAGCAGGGGTGCTGTTCCTTTTCATTCCTCCAGCACACTGGAGTACTTAAAAAAGGCAACAGAAAACTCAGAGGGAGTTTCAGAAAAAGAGGGACAGGATGCTTCTGGGGTCCAGGTCAACAAAATCTCCTGGTCTCTTCCACCTTTGAGGTCAAAGTTGTGGGGAAAAGAGCCCACAGCATTCCCTTCTTGCTCTGGGTTGTCCTGACACTGGCCAGAGTGGCCATTTGAGGAGGGGGACTGTTACTGCCCATTTGCCATGCCATGCTTTGGTGGGGAAGGGCAAATCGGAGCTGGTAGCATTTCCCTGGGGCCCTGACGCCTTATCCTTTGTCATGTCCATTTTGAAGAGGGACGTATGCTTTAACAGTTCTCTTCCCTGGCAGCACGGTAGAATCATGGGGGGGGGGTGGGGAATGATGGGTGGGGGTTGGTTTAAAACTACTGAAGCCCAGGGCGCCTGGGTGGCTCAGTGGGTTAAAGCCTCTGCTTTCGGCGCTTTCGGCTCAGGTCATGATCTCAGCGTCTTGGGCTCTCTGCTCAGCAGGGAGCCTGCTTCCTCCTCTCCCTGTCTCTCTGCCTGCCTCTCTGCCTACTTGTAATTTCTCTCTGTGTGTGTCAAATAAATAAATAAAATCTTTAAAAAAAAAAACAAAAACAAAACAAAAAAAAACTACTGAAGCCCAGACCCCACCGTCAAAGAGGGATTCCATTGGCCCGGTGGGGGGGGTGGCGCTAGGCATTGGTCTATTTGTCAGGGCTCCCCAGGTGAATATCAGGAACAGTCAGGGAGAGATACCCTGGGGCACCTCTTTCTGCCTTGCCCTCAGCCCTTGGTGCTGCCTGTGCTGCTTAAGAACCTGTGATGGTCTCCTTGATGTGAGCTCCGTCTCCCATGGCAGGGAGAGAGCCCCGTTTGTCTTGTGTCCCTTTGTCTAGCCCAATGCCTGGCACCAAAGCCTCAGTCAATGTGTGTTGAGTTGTTAATGAAAGCTGAAGCAGAAAACATCCTGGCTGCCCCCTCCCTTTGTCTTTCTTTCAAAGCAAGGACGGAGCATGTTCTCGAAAACAGGGTCCTTGATTTTGTATCTCCACTGTGGGGTGAGGAGAAGGGCCCTGAACCCCTACAGGAGTTCAAGGTCACTGGTGACTGACTGGCTGGAAATGGAGCAGGGGACATGGGCAGGGTCCTTTATGGAGTAGCTATGAAGCTGCACTCTCTCATACTTTCTCTGTCTCTCTCTCATACATGGTTAGAATTGTGAATGGAAGTGGTAAATCTCGAAACACAGGGGTGGGGTAGTGCTGACGTGCAAGGGTGGAGGGGACAAATTTTGTCTCTCTGTTTTTACCTGATGTATGCGTGGCACCCTCCCTCATCCCACAGGGGAAGCCGTTGAAACCTGCAGAGAAAAGGAAGACCCTTTCCTCAGTCCCCAGTCTCTCTCTTTACAGACACCCCACTGGGTGTCCTTCCCCTCAGTGAAGTGAGGAAATGGAAGAGGGAGTAGGAGTCTCAGCCTGCTCCCCACACTGAGAGCCCCTCCCAGAGAGAAGAGGATGGAGTGCGGGTGTGTTGGTAGGAGTCTGGGTACAGACTCCTTTTCATCTCCGGCTGAAACGCTGCGCCTTGATTTCCTGCCAGCCCCGCCACGGGGCCCACGGGCCCACATCTTCTGCGGCCTCACTGAAGACTGGGTGGCATTGATGCATCGGGCCAGGCTGGGAAGCTCGGGAAGCTCGGGTTTCCTCTGCCCCACAGCCCGAGCCACATCAAAGGCCCACCTGCAGTGGGGCAGCCAGCCCCCCTCCCCCAGGACTGGGCCGCTGCAGGCCCTCCCCCTCCAGCTGGAGGCCCCGCCTCCTGCCCCGCCCCCTGAACCCAAGGCCCAGGGAGAGCCCCATCCAACAGGTCTGCAGCCTGCTTGCTGCTTGGAGGGCCACGTCTCTCTCCTCCCGCCTCTAAACAGGCCCAGTTTGGCCCTTCTTCGCGGACCTGCACCTGGCGTGGCTGCTCCCCGGATTGCCTCTGCTTTGTCTCTCGTCTGTCAGGTTTTCCGATGTGTGGTTTCTGCCTGCGACCTCGGAGCCGTCCCTTCCCCCGTTCCCGCCTCGGTGGCCACTGTCCCTTTCCCCAAGTGACCTTCTCAGAGGGCTTCCAGTGACTCGGCCCGGTGGCCATTTCTCAGGGGTCGGCCGCCTGGGATCCCCCACCTCTAACGCTCTCCACAACTTCTTTTCAAAACCCTGTTCTTGCCAGGGCTTCTTCCTGGCCAGCCTGCACACCTCTTCCTTCTGCTCTGCTCCCGGAGAGCTCCCCTCCCCTCCGGTGCTGATCCCACCTGCCCCTTAGGGCTGGGATGGGCCCCCTGAGCGGTGGACTGTCTCAAAGAATCCTTTCACAAGTACCTACTGTGTGCCCCGCAGCTGCTGCTGGCCTTCTGGTGCTTGCAGGTGGGAAGAACTGACCAGAAGCCCTGCTGCACAGAGTTTCTCTTCTAAGCAGAAGGCACAGAGAAAAGCCACAGTAATCCATGTAGTATGTGAGAAGATCATAAACATGTGATAGGATGTGGTCTAAACTGTGACCAGGACAACTTGAGTATATTCCCAAATAGAACAATACATGCATCCCTGACTTCGCCTCAACAGTTGACAATACTTAGCCCATCTTGTTTCATCCATTCCACGTACCCCCCCCACCGCCAAACTTTTATTTATCCTGGCACATTTTAAAATAAATCCCAGGTTTCATGAAATCTTATCTATGGAGACTTGAGTGTACATCACAACTGGTTAAGATGTATTTACGTCGTACTTAAACACCATGCCACTGTCAGGCCGAACAAAACCAACAGTGATTCTTCTGGAACTGTTTAACTCTGCTGTGTCTGACAGTCTTGCCTCGCCAGGTATTGGAAGGCCCTTGAAGGCAAGGACCACGGTGTCAAAAAAAAGCATCCAAAGCTTGGAGACAAGGCGAAAGGATGATCGCCTGTCCTAGCAACCTCATACTGTTGCCTAACAGGTGCACCCAAATGTCATTAAATTCTCTATGGGGATGTACTTTCGCTTGACTTTCAATGTATTATTGATTGGG
Source organism: Ailurus styani (assembly GCA_002007465.1). Lineage (NCBI taxonomy): Eukaryota > Metazoa > Chordata > Mammalia > Carnivora > Ailuridae > Ailurus > Ailurus styani. The sequence continues at coordinate 86,864 of LNAC01000449.1, read as the reverse complement.
GGTCAGACTTTATGAAGTTAAATGTTAACATACAGGTTGATAAGATAACACAGATCTTTACCCAGCAGAGATGCAAATGATTTCTGTTCAGTGGCAGCGATAACTCTAAAGTTATGGGTTTTTTGCCCTGTAGGTCATTAACCGGTTTTGTCTGGGCTTCACAGACTCATTTCTGCATGCCTTCTCCGATTGATGATGCAAACCCCCCTTTTCAGATTCTCTTTGGAGCTAGCTTCACCATCCCTCATGAATGAGTTAAATTATAAATTACATTTATATGAGAGTGTTTGGAAAGCCATCCTTTGACAGTGGCTTATCCATTTTCTGCATCTGTCCTTAGTTTAGTCTGCTGCATGGCGTGGACTCAATGTTTGTGGAATTGGATTTATACTTGACTCAGTCTCCTATTAAAAAGGGGAGAATCGAGGTTTCAAGTTGGGAAGTGCTTAGCAGCTGTCAGGGAGCTGGGGGGTGAGTGTGGAGGTGGCTGAAGGGGGCCGCCTGGCTCTGGCTCCTTGTGCTCTACCCGGGAGAGAGAGAGGACAGTCGGGTTCTGTGGATGTGGGGCTCTCCAGAGAGCCCTTGTCTGCCCTCCCTCCTGGGAGCAAGGCTTTGTCCAGTTCTAACACGGAGTGGGGAGGCAGGAAGGGGGCAAGAACAAGATGCGTGTGTGTGTGTGTGTGTGTGTGTGTGTGTGTGTGTGCGTGCGCCAGGCATTGCCCAAGAGGGTGCGCCGGTTTGCTCCCACGCTCAGGGGGCGAGCGTCACATGGTGGACATATTCTTCTGTGTCCCCAAATTACCGCCTTCTGATTCCTCATGCTTTTCTGAGTTAGGAGGGGGCTCTCCTTTAGAGCGTATCCCAATTATGCTATTACAATGTAGGCCTGGGGATGCAAAGGAGGCAGAAATATTGACAATGAAGTGGAGATTGTAGTAGGAGGGATCGTGTGTGGTGAAAAGCAACTGTGCTTTTCATCTCCTAAGGGGTCGTGTTTCTGTTCCGAGAGCAGGGGTAGGTAGTGGTAGGGTAGGTGCGGGGAGCAGAGCTGATGGGGGCGGGCGATAGGAATTGCCTGTGAGTTCCCAGGACCAGAGCTTCTCCGTGTGTAGAAATAGTTCCTCCTTTGACTTAAATTACTCCGTGGCCCTCCTGGCTCCCTCAGCCTCTGGAGGGCCTGTTCCTCCAGAAAATCAGAGCAACATGGAGTTAGGGGAAAGCTGTGCCCTCCAGGGCCCCACCCCAAGCTTCCAAGTCCCCCAGTTCCCAATCTCAGTGTTCCATGTGGCACCAGCCCAGGCAAGCAAACGCCCTGGAAGGTTGTTAACAAAAAGGGGCTTTCCATTTAGCTTAAAGGTTGGATATGTTTGCCATTGTATTTAAATTGGTGTGGAAAAACTTTAATAACATCTTATTCTGTTTCTATCTGGAGCTCGAGTAGCTCTTAAAAGCCACCTCTTTAAGCATTGGTGGGGGAGCCCCATTGGGGGGACATTGTTGGTCCTGGACACTGGAGGGTGATAGGAAAGAGGGGGCATTTCTTCTCTCCCCGACTTTCTTCATTTTCACTGTCCTGGCTTGGCAGGCACTCCCAAAACTGCTTTATTGCCCTCTCCTCATTCAGTTCATGTACCCCCCGGGCCATTCCTCAGGAGACATTTGCCAACCCCAGACACTGGAGACACAAAGATGAATGAGACCTCTTTCCCAGCTAGAGATGCTCTGAGCCCCATGGACAGTGATCCTTCATGAGTGAACAGTGCTTTCTGGTTGACGGAGCACATTCACATTTGTTGTGGGTTTTCAGCCTCATGAGAGTTGGGGAGATGAGCCAAGACAAGCATTATCAGTCCCAGAAGAGGAAACTGAGGCTCAGAGAAGTTGCAGGCCCTCTCCAAGGTCACACACGTGGTGCTAAGTGGGGCCAGAACTGGAAGAGCCTTCAGGCCTTGGCCAACTCCGTAATTTCTGGCCGCACAGAGGCTGATAACTAAAGGCTGATAACTAAAGGAGTTGGGGAGGTGGAGGCAGAGTATCAGAGAAGCTGAGGGCTGGCCTGCAGGACCAGGTGACTTCTGTTTGCAGTCACTTCTGTCTGGCCTGGGACCCATATCTCCCTGGCTGGAGCCTTTGAGGTCAGGACATTGCTCTCTCTCTTGTCTGGAGGATGGAAACAGTACATATCTCCCCTTCAGACTAACTACTCTTTGGTCCCTGGGAGTCACGTTCTGGTGACCCTGGAGTCCTGAGTCCCAATTCCACCCCCACGCTCAGCCAGCTGAGATGAGAGGGACTGGGGCCGGATATAACATGAATAAGGTCTTGAAGAGTGAGATAAGATGGAGAGGGAGTTGGGGGGTGGGGTGGCCAATTACAAAGGGAACCTGTGGAGTAGAAACTGGTGATGCCATTTAACAGGTGACAAAGAATGTCCTTTCTGGCTGGGAGGCTGTCGAGCTGTGGGGGTGGGGAAGACTGAGGGCCGCAAGAGGTGGAGGAGGGGAGCAGCTGGGTCTAGGAGGTGGTCTGGCTGTGATTCTGGTGATCCTGATGATGGTGTGTGTCAGGTACTGTTGCAACATTCCTGTTGGAGTTGGGGCAGAGCGGTGCCTGTCCCCAAAGTGGGACCTTCTAAGTGCCCAGAACACCTGCTGTTTCTGACATTTCATGCTGGCTTTCCTGTTGCAAGAAAGTACAAAAGAGGCTACCCCTTGGAGTCCATGAGGCCTGGCTCTCTCCTTCGTATGGCTTTTCCCCTTTGCAGAGCATTCTGGATTCGCAGAGATGTAGGGTGAGGTTTGGCGTGGCTGATAATCAGGTTTTTCTAGGGGAACCTTAAGGAAAAAAGAGTGTGGGCCACACCTGTGAGACTCTGATATGATAAATCCAGGTGGGGCTGGCAGTCTGAATATTTGTTCTAGAAGAGCAACACCATAATACAAATACCTACTATTTGTTTGGCATTGGTAATCAGCCACCCCGTCAGGAGATGAGGGGCAATCAATTTCCATCAGCGCGAAGGAGTCTGGGAGGAGGCCAGCCGTGACATCTTGCTGCCTGCCAGGGATCCTCTTTACAGTCTGCACACTAAAGCCCCGCTCTCCAGGGAAGCTGGGCTGGGTCATTCCAGATTTCAAAGTTTTCTAACTCGTTTAAGATTTGTCCACTTAAGCAACAACACTGAAAAAAAATTGTCAGCCACTGTGTTTGCAATTCTCTGTAAAATGTATTACACGAGCCCCTGCCTTTTAAAACAGTCACACAAGCATAAATGTAACCTTTTCTTGATGTCCCACGGGTACGTTAGGAACCTTAATTAATGTATGGGGCTGTAATTCAGTGGGGCTTACGGGACTCTTGGCTGATACCAAATGGCCCCCTGAGGTTCTGCGTTTTTGTTTCTGCTTTTTAGTTTTTCCAGCTGTGCTTCTTGCTGACTGATGTCCCTTCTTGCTAGACACAATGTACCTGCCTAAAGCAAATGTCTCTTCACTTCCAATTTGCATTTATTATATGGGTTTGGGAAATGGATAACTAAGGTCCTTGTAATTGGGTAGGAGATCTGGTGGTTAACTTCCCATTATTCATTCCACACCCTCTCCCTGAGTAGCAGCAATGACATTTGGGCTTGACCTCAGCCTAAGGAGGTGGCCCGATTGGTTTAAGGGGACACTCTTTTCCTTCATTAGTGGTTGGGTCACAAATGGGCACACTACAGAATTTTGACTAATGGGATTTGAAGAGAGGTTCTCTGTTGATTTCTGAGAAACTTCTTCCTCTCTAGCTATAAAGGGCCACTGGAAGTCATTCTCCAAGTGGATAGAAATGAAGAGACACACAGCCCTGATTGCTCTTGGCAGCCAAATTGTAACTTTCAGAACTTTCTTCGGGAGAAAAACCTCCTGGGGATGGCAGAGTGGAACGTGGAATGACAGAGGCTGGCATAGTGGAGAAATTGGAAAGAACGGCCAGCTGGGTGGGCTTTTGGAAAGTCTACACTTCCTCTCGTGTGAATTATTATATTTGCTTTGGTTTCAGCCCCTTCAGATTGAGTAGGGTTTTGGGTTACTTATAACGGAAGCATACCAATGGGTAAATAGCAAACGTATGAAATAAAAGCGAGTGGGCTCTGGGTGAAGCCCAGAGATTGTACAACGTGTACCTGTCACTCTGTTCTGGTTTCTGTGTTTTGATTTTGAGGGGCTTCTTTCTTCCTGCGTTTGTCCAGGTGTCTAGTGACTGCTGCTCGTTCACCGTTGTATCCCCAGTGCTCTTCACAGGGCCTCGCGCTTACTAGACATTCAAAAAATTGTCAAATTGACTTAAACCCAGCAGTCCACGTATCTCTGCAGCGTGCCTTCTCCTTCTTTCGGGCACTCGCCTACCAAGTCTATTACGGTGTTAAAGACATACCACAAGCTCCTAACGCTAGTCATTTTTTCCTGGTGCCTTCCAGCTTACAAAGCACCGCCTTGGCCTTACCTCAGGAAATAGGTAGGGCCTGGATCATCGTCCTTTTACAGATAAGAAAACCAAAGGTCAGTGGATTTACACAAAGCTTAATTTTATAATTAGTTCTTAACAAATTTAATTTTTTTTTTTTAAGATTTTATTTATTTATTTCACAGAGGGAGAGAGATCACAAGGAGGCAGAGAGGCAGGCAGACAGAGAGAGGGGGAAGCAGGCTCCCCGCTGAGCAGGGAGCCCGATGCGGGCCTCGATCCCAGGACCCTGAGATCATGACCTGAGCCGAAAGCAGAGGCTTTAACCCACTGAGCCACCCAGGCGCCCAACAAATTTAATTTTGAAGTGGCATCCAAAGCCCTTCCTTTGAGAACAAATAACCTTGGGCTTAAAAAGGAGCCTCTCTTACAATACTTCTAAATGGGTGCTCCTCTGGTCGCTAAGAGACATAAATCACGTAATGATCAGCCACTGCGGGTCGGGTCTTCAGGATGGCACTGTCTCTACCTCCCACTGCCACCCGAAGAATTGCAATTTGCCATCAGCTGAAAGCTCTTCAAGATTCACAGTTTGAGCTTCTCACCTAGCTAATTGGTGCTTACTCTTCAAATTGGGTTGCTCTTCCCCGTGGGAGAGAAGCAGGAGTTTGCCTCCGTCTGCTCTTGTAAGTTTCGCAGCTAAAAAATGCAATCGTGAAACTTGAAGGTTTCCTGCTCCGGACACACGTCCGTCACGATGGTGGTCCACACAATGGCCTTTGGGAGCTCTGAAGTGGGTCTGCTGCCAAGGGAATGCATTCCCCTGTGTATAGCAAAACTGTGAAGGGCTCCGTCGGTGTTCAAGGCCCAAGGTTCATAGAAGAGTTAAAAGTGATCTCTACCGCATCTCCCTCGTGGCCTGAACCAACCCAGAGCCCCTGAAATGATACTCTCGAATGGCATCTTCCCTTCTCACTTCCCATCGCCCCATGGACCTAACCCATTTTTGTTTCCCTGCACTTGGACTTCTGCCGGGGCCTCGCTTATGATGCTTGCCATGCTGGGGTGTGCAGCCTGTTCTGAGTCCTGTCTCTTTGCTTATGGCGAGCTGATCTCTGCTGCACTTCCAAACAGCAATCGAAATTATCATGTAGAATGCCTATTTTGACATTATTTCAAAAATGACATTGTGCGTATGCCTTGTTTCCCGCAGGGTGAGGATTATGATTTACATTGCTCTGGTATGACACACAGCATCTAGCATTTACCTTATCCTATAGAATTGTAGAGTTTTCAAAGGAATGCGTTACCCAATAAATACCTGAGGAATGTCATCGCCTCCTAGAGTTCTACTTTATGGATTATCTGTGCTTCCTCCCTCTGCTGAGTACCTTGCCTGGCCACTCACTGTGAGACTGAATTCAGGACTCACGAAGCCTGGGCTTTTAAAGGGATGAGCGGGCGTGAACATAGTTTATAATGTCTGAATGCATTCCTCAGGACATTACAAATACATTCTGGGTGTCTGGTCCCCAGGAGTCTGAAGGGGAGAGCAGTGGGAACCGCAGAGTTTGACGGCATGGGGATAGTGTATTGAACACTAAGAGAGAAAGGTTTGAAGGTCCCCTGCTCTGCTCTGATGTCCCATCTGTTGATGAGGTGGAGGGGTTCCAAAACAATGGGGACACAGGGCTCTCCTGGCCCATTTGGGGTTGTTACAGCTCTTTGTGAATTTTCTGCTGCCACCAGCCATGTTTAAAAAAATGGCGGCAGGGGGGTGGGGCTGAAGGGACAGGGGGCCCTGGGTGGCTCGGTCGGTCAAGTGTCCCACTTTTGATTGTGGCTCAGGTCAAGATCTCAGGGTCATAACCTCAAGGTTGTGAGATCAAGCCCTGCCCTGTGTCAAGCCCCCAGCGGAGCCAGGCGTTGAGCCCCACATGGGGCTCCGGGCTCAGCGAGGAAACTGCTGGAGATTCTCTCCCTCTCCCTCTGCCCTGCTCCACCCCCTCAAATAAATAAATAAATCTTTTTAAAAAATGGTGGTGGAAGGATAGTTTCTTCTCTAAGGTCAGGGGCTTGGGTTCTCAGAGTTGTTTCTCTTTTTCTGCCTGACACTCCTGCTCCTACCCTGGCCTCCGCAGGAAAGGTCACCCTCTGAGATTCTGAGGACTATGGCCAGTCTGGGCCACCATGTGAGAGAATGAGATGCTGGTGTGAAGGGGAGACAACTGAGGGAATCCCACACAGACTCACCTGGAGTTCCCTTTCAAGCCTCTGTGTCTGGTTTTATGGCTTCTTCCCCCTCTCTCCCTTTCCAGGCCAGCATCACCGTTGCCTCCCCCTCCGGCAGCAGCCCAGTACCCTGAGCCTTGAGGGGGCTCTTGGAGACAAACTCCGCCCTGCTCCTCCCAGGCAGCCCTTTTATGGTTGGGCCAGCTCCTTGGTCACCACAGCCCCTCATGGAGGGAGCCAAGCCTCTGGGAGTCAGTGCATCCCCCACCCCCCCGCCTCTTTCATTTCCCACTTCAGCTCATGCTCCTGGGTTGGACCCGCCCACCACACAGGTGTCTGGAAGCGTGGGGCTGCTTTTGTTGTCAGGGTGACTTGGGAACTCTGTTGTCGATTGGTGGCAGAAGCCAGGGATGCTAGTCTCTGCAGGGCAGAGGGATGGCATATCCTTCCAAACATGCCATAGGCTCCTCCACTGAGAGCTTCTGATCTTCTCCAGATGTATGAGGTGGGGCAGTGGAATCAGAGGTCTGAGTCCCTGCTGTGCCACTTCCTAGTCACATGACTGGTTTTCTAGCCTGCTTCCTCATCGCAGCGTGCAGTGATAACCCTGCCCCTGCTTCACAGAGTTGAAGTGGACTTCGATGTGTTGATAGACATAAAGACTTAGGACAGCCCCAGCATTGTGAGGGCCAGAGAGGCATTCACTCTTCCTGCTGGGCCTCTGGACCACCCCTTGGCCTCAGGTCAAAACCGTGGTCCTGGCAGACACTTGCCTCATAAACAGCTGGGCCCCCAGGCACCTGGACTGAGAACCTTGGCTCCAGGTATGGGCACCTACCCAGGGTCCTGGACCTGAGCCCCCCACCCCGGGAACCTACATTTCCTTGACTCTGCTCCCCGTCCACCTCCTCCCTCCTGCTTTCCCTCCATTCGATCATTCCGGAGGGCTGCTCCTCTGATCCTCTCACTAGAAGTCTATTTCTACACTATTTCTCTTATTCTATCTCCATAGTTGTTCTATCTGTTTGTTCCTGTTTTTTTTTTTTTTTAGAACCTCTGTTAGGCTGTGGTACTCAAAATGCAGGTTCTTAGGCCCCACTCCAGAGCTTCGGAGTCAGGATATTGGGGTCCAAGACTCTGCATTTGGCTTGCTGCTGGTGGCATCCACAGAGCCAGCCTCTAGCTCCAGAGCTACAGTGTCTGTGTCTGCTCCTGTCCAGGAAGGGGAAGACCACTGCTGCCCCCACTCCCAGGAAGCACGAGGCCCATTGGCATGTTAGAGCTGATTACCACTGGGCCCAGGTACATATATCATCATTTTAAAATGTCTACTTAAAATTCCACATTTAGGGCGCCTGGGTGGCTCAGTGGGTTAAAGCCTCTGCTTTCGGCTCAGGTCATGATCTCAGGGTCCTGGGATCGAGGCCCGCATCGGGCTCCCTGCTCAGCGGGGAGCCTGCTTCCCCCTCTCTCTCTCTGCCTGTCTCTCTGCCTCCTTGTGATCTCTCTCCCTCTGTGAAATAAATAAATAAAATCTTTAAAAAAAAAAAATAAAATAAAATTCCACATTTATATTTTCCTTGCTTTTCCGTTGCTTTTCCTTTAGAAAGGTGATGTGGTGGGAAGGAGGCTCTTTGGGCTGGAACTCAGTGGCTTGGATTTCAAGCCCTGGTTCTAAACTAGCCTGCTGCGTGGCCTTGGCTGAGTCATTTAACCTCTCTGGGCCTAAACTTCTTCATTTCTAGCATAAGGATGTTAAACAGGTTGGAGCTGCCAAAGTTCTCTTCCAACTCTAAAAGTTTGTAAGTTTACAAGTCTATTTAAATGTGCTGACAGCTTTAGAATGGCTAATTAATGAGTTTTTAGTGGGAACACAATTAGGTGATAATGAAGGCCTCAGAAGTAAATTTCTCCACTTCTTGTAATGAGTTGAGTGGATGAGACTCAGATTGTGTTTTCACCTAATGGAGCCCTTGGGAAGAGGGAGCCTAGAGCCATGGGCTCCTACCTGGGAGCTCAGGGAGGCCGGAGTCAGGATCAAAGCCACACATAGAGGAAGCTAGGTGGCACTGTCCTAAAACAAAATGAGTCACCTCTCAGGGTAGGCTTAGAGCCATGTGGATAGAGTGGAACATTGGCAGCCCCACAGATCTGGGGAATTGTAATTCTGCCTTACATCCATATCCAGAACACGTTCACCCTCATCGTCTTGTTTAATCCTCCTACACCTGGTGAAATAGATAAGCTTGGAGCTTTTATCTCCCCCATTTAACGGATGAGAAATGGAGGCTCAGAAGAGTGGCTTAATCGAGGTAAGGTTAAGTTGCTAATAAGTGATCATCAAGATTCAGCTCAAGCCTCTTGATTCCAAAGCCCACGTCCCTTCTACCTTACCAGGCTAGCTTGTCCTGCTTGGCAGGCTATTTCTACTGGCCTCCCTAAGGAGGATACTCTGAGGGTCTGCAAGCCACTCAAGATACAGCATTGTGGACTGGTCCTGGGAGTGGGAAGGATCAGGTGGGAGATGACGGCATCCAATCTGTGATCAGAGGGCTCCTAGGGAGGCTCCATGGTTCTTGACAGACTGTGCCCTTGTGGCCGAGAGCTGGGCACAGCCACACCTGCCACCGAGCCCTGCATGGCAGTCCCCGGCACAGCAGTGCTCAGTGTTTGCTGGCCCCCTGAGGTTGCATCTGAGGGAGGAATGCCCTAAAATGGGGGTGTGAGGATGAGAAATCATGATCCACAGAGGCCAACAATAAGGAGACCCACTGAACAGTACGAACCCCCTCTGTGTGGTGTGGGGAGAGGCCCCTCTCGTGGCCTGGGATTGGAAGCAGGGAGCAAGCAGGTGAACTTCTCCAAGTCGCCAGCTAATGACATTGACTGCAGAGACAGAAGACCTTGACCTTTCCCTTCTGAGTGAAATAGGGTGCAAGCATTATGCAGAGATGCGTCTTCACTGCAGAGGGAGGGAGGGAGGGAGCATGCCAGCAAGCATTTGTCTGCATCCTGGCCTAGAAATGCTCCAAGTAATAAAATCAGGTTGACTTAAGAAATCCATCACCCCTCTCAGCCTCCCACAGGCACCCACATGCCCTGGTGGAACTAGAGAAGAAGCCTGGGGACCCAGCCACATAACATGGCCTCAGTCTCCTCATCTGTACATCAGGGGATGGGACCGAGAAGAGATACCACAAAGAAAGGGGAGAAGAGAGGAGGGTAGGGATAGAGGTGAGGAGAAGAAAGCCACGATAAAGTGAGAAACACACAGAGCTCGGAGGTTTGGTGTCTGCCCTGCCCCTGGTGAGTCAGAGCCTCTGGGCCGTGCCTTCCACACCGGAACTGTGGCACTGCGGATCCGAGGGTAAAACAAGCAGGTTACAAACCATAAAGTACCTCACAAATTAACATGCTGAATTCACAATAAAAAGCACTGAGAAGAGAGGCAGGGAAGGCTGGGGGCAGGGAGCCAGGGGACATCCTGTTATGAACCTCTTCTTTCCTGGGGACGTGGCTAGAGGAGAGGGAGAGGGGTGGGGAGCAGGAAAGAAATAAGCAAAGACGGACCAAGGGACACATAAGGCCTTCCCTTGGTGAGGCCGTTTGTGTTCCCCCCGGGAGACAGAGAATGCAGGCGGCTGCCAGTCGTGGGCTGTGTCTGCGTCTCCAGCTGAGGAGCCTTTCCCTGGGTGAGAACAGCCGAGGGGGGCTGGGCCAGGAGGAAGGCTCGGGCTTCGAGGTGTGAGGTGTCGTGGAACTCCCCGATCCGATCCGATCCGATCCGATCCATCAGACTTGAAACTCTTGACTGAGGGGGCTGGTGTGAGGGGGGCGTGGTAAAAGCCCGAGGCAAAAAGAGAAAAGTCTGGATGAAGGAGTTCTAGAAAGCCGAGCCAATATGGACCTTCAGTCCGCGTGGCCCAGCTCCACCCACGGTCCCGCCTTCTGCTGCTTGTGTCTGGATCTCCACCTTGGCATGAGCCAAGGCCAAGACGGGGGAAGCACAGGGCCAGGGTCAGGGCAGCCAGCTCCCCTGGCAGGCTAGATTTATGATTTGGCTGAGCTGGGGAGAGCGGGAGCCTGCAACAATCCAGGGTATGAAAAGCGGCCCAGGGTTTCCTGGTGGAGCCACTGTGCCAAAGGCAGGGGCATCCATCTGGCCTCTCTGTGTAGTACATTTATCACCCTGGAGCCTGGAAGCGGGCTGGCCTCCCCTCTGCCATCTGCGGCCGCAGCTCCCACCTTCAGCAGCCCCTCCTGCAGGGTCCTCAGCCCCAGCAGGTACTCCGAGGTGGGCAGCCTGCTCCCTTCCTTGGGACCCTCTCGCACTGGGCCCTCTAGCTTGTGCCTGTCCTAGCTGGTAGCTACTTGGCTTCCCCTGGGGATAAAAAGCCTTGGTGTCAGAGAGGTGACAGGAGTCCAGAGACGGCTAGTGTTGTAGTTCCAGGCTGTGTTCTGGGAGCTTTGGGGTTTCTCCCAGCTTCCTTAAGAGTTGCTGGGAGAGGCGGAGCATCCAGGGCCCCGGCCCCTGGCCCACTGGTGTAACTCTTCTTCTATCTGACTTAGATAAAGATATTCTAGAGAAGTTTTCCTTTGAAGAATGGGTTCTGCTGCTGGAAACAAAGTTTGAAGGCCCCAGATCTGGTCTCATTTCAAAGAGGAAGATACAGAGGGCCAGAGAAGGCCAGTACCCTGGCTAGTTGCTGGCAGAGTGGGGACTGGATCCCAAACCCCTTGGTTCCCCCATTGCTCCATGGTACTGGGCTGCCTCTTTTGAGGTGCTGGCCCGAGCACTCATGGCCTGGAAGTGCTCTCCTTTCCCCCTCCCTGTCCAACAGAGTCAGGCCCACCTCTTGAGCTTGGGTGCCATGCTCTCTTAGCTTTTCCTCTGCCAAAAGGGGCTTCAGGATGTAAACCACGTGTAGCCTAGGCAAACCCATTTCTGGTGTGAAGTGAGACATCCGTGGCCAACCCCTGATTACAACCTCTTCAGCCCTGGAGCTGTCTGCAGACCCAGATCCTTTGGTTATGGCCCCCATATCATCCCTGTTGGCATTGGTGATTATTGAGGGTTTTCTGGGAGAATCTGGTAAAGTTGGCTCTCTTCTATTTAGGCTCCAATTTGTCCATTTTGGCTGCGGCTGCTTCTTCTTCTTTTCCTTCTTCCTCTCCTCCTCCTCCTCCTTCTTCTTCTAAGATTTATTTATTTCTTTGAGTAATCTCTACACCCAACGTGGGGCTCAAACTCACAACCTCAAGATCAAGAGTCTCATGCTCCACTAACTGAGTCAGCCAGGTGCCTCTGTCCATTTTGGCTTCTGATTATTGGTGCTGATCCAGCCACTTTCTGCCTCAGTCTCTGGATTCTTTTCCAGGAAACCCCAGACTAACATTCGTTCTGGGCGGGTGGCTCTCTCCACCACCAGCACCACCAACTGTGCCCATTTCTCTCCTACAATTCTTATGGGTCCTGTTCTCCAGCATGGTTGCTCCATTTCTGTTCTGCCTCCTCTGCTGGGCTCACTTTCCCAACACTCCGCCCTTCAGCCTCTCCTCTCCAGATCTACACGCTGGCTCTGCTTCTTCTACACGCCTCTCTTCGTGTCTCAGAGCTGAGCCCTTCTCTACTCAACCCACCTGGAGGCCTTCTCATTGTAGGAGCTGCCTCAACCATCTCAGGATTCAACGGATGAAGAAAAGCAGAGGCCCGGCTTTCCTGCGGGGCTGATATGGGCCAGGCATGGGGGAAGCACCTTATATATTTTATCTCATTGGCTCCTCACGATAGTCCTGTTAAGTAGATGTTAACATTCCCCAGTTTTCATGCAGGGACACCGAATGTCAGAGATTTGGGAGTTTGCTCAAGATGCCACAATTAGTAAGTTTTAAAGTCCTAGTTGTGCCTAACTCATGAGCCTAAGCTGTTCCCCACAATACCAAGCTGCCTGGGTGGTCAGCTAGCGTGGTCAAGCTCATGACTTTTAGGTCTTGGATGGGTCCCTGGTGGTCTTCCTCCAAAGCACTCATCCTGTTCCATGTCCTTCACCCAGTTAGCAGCTTCCCCATTTTCCCTGATGGGAAGTTCTACCATGGCTGGCTTCTTCTCCTCCAGCCCAGGACTCCCCGGGAGGGTGGAGAAGAGGGATGTGGCTCTGCGATGCGAGCAGATGGGGAAATTTTCCAGGCTCTCCATCTTCGGGAGCATGGGCGTTGGGATGGGAGCAGGGAGGCCGATGACCAAAATGGGAACAGAAAAGGACCCGGGCTGGAGACAGGAGAGATGGTGCCGCTGACTTTTGTGAAACACTGCTTCCTCCAAAGTTGTTCCCCGAGAGTGTGAGGCAGAGGAAGCTGACTGCTGACAGCAGCAGCTGTGGAGGCGGCAGGAGCTAGAGGGGTGGCGTTATCACCCTGCGGGGCGGGAAGGGGGATGGCGTCTCCTGCCTGTTCTGGAATCTGTGTCTCTCACCACCCATCCCCCCCCCCACACCCAGGAGGAGAGAGAAGGACAGACACCCCAGGAAGATGCCCACACCCTGCCTCTCACACTCCTGCTCACATGCACACCCACGCACAGACACACACACACACACACACACACACACACACACACACACACACGATCGCGCGCGCGCGCGCGCGCACACACACACACACACACACACACACACACACACACAAACTCTCGAGGTCTTTCATTCTCTGTCTCCGTAAGCATCGCCCCACTGCTGTCTGGTCCAGCCAAAGTTGAAGTATTTCTGGGATGAGCAGTCTACTCCGCGAGGATAAATCATCCTAAACCATCCTTAGGCGCCTTTGAAGAAACTCAGGAGACAGAGCCAGCCCTCGGCGGGGTGGCCGGGAGGACAGCCCGGGAGCTGGCGATTGGTGTGTCACCGGCTGGGGCGGCGAGCGGTTTCCAACGCTTTTGTCTGGTGCTGGGAGCAAGGCTCAACAGTGCGAGGGACAATCAGAGCCACTCAGGCGGGCTGCTGCCTTGTGTCCTGCTTTCCCGGTGGCCAGACCGGGCTGCCGGAGCCCCCAGGCAGGACCGAGATGTTTCCTTCCTAACCTGAGCACAGAAGTCTGGGCTGATTTTACCAGCAAATGTTTCTGAAAGCAGTGGCAGCAGCCTTGGTCCCCTGGACTGAAACATACTAAGAGGGACTCAAGTCCTGGCCCTTCCCAAGGAAGCCCCAGCCCCTTTCAGAGAGCTGGGAGCTGGGCTCGCCTGTGACCCTGGTTCTGCCTGCCGGCTGGAGCACTAGCACCTCGGGTGAGAAACAGGTGCCGGGCTGCTTGCCTGGGCTCTGACAGACAGCCGGGCTGCTGGGTGCACAGTGCTGGCGTCCCCAGGATTGCTTCTCCTGCCTGTGCCATGTTTGGGTCCTGTGTGTCACGGCTGAGCTGCTAGGGGTGAGTACCTGGACAGATGTCCCTTTTCACATTCACTGGCCATGCCCATGTGAGTCAACGAGGCTAGCTCTGCAGCTTTATTTTCAGAGAATAGACATGAATTTGCCTCACCTCCTGCCAGCTGCGTGGGGTGGAAAATCTAGGGAGCAGGGCCAACCCGGGGTAAGGAGGTGAGGTGTCACGCACCTGGGGCCGCAAGTATTTTCCGGAAGACTGAGGGAACCCTGGAAGGAGAATCCTGTCTCACTGAGTCCCCCTCCTGGTTGGGCAGAGAGGTGTCTAAGAGCATGTGGAGGAACGGCCGCTCCCAAGTGCCCACTCCTCACAGGTGTTTCAGGCTTTGGGGCCAACTTGCTCTCCTACTGCCCAGGCCCTGCTGGTTGAATGGCTGAGTGAGGTTCCCCTCTTCTTTTCTGCCCTGTGCCTCACTGTGCCCGCCCACCCTGACATCGCCACCCTGGGGCCATTGGAGAGAGCCCCTCGGTTCTCCTTGTTCTCGTGGACGCTCGGCTGCTGAGGGCCAGACAGTGGCCAGGACTGCCAGCACAGGGCATTGGGACGGGGGCAGGTCTCCGGCTCGAATGTGCCAAATGAGACACACGGCAAGGCTGGGGGAGATGCAGCCTGGGGACCCAGGGGCTCTCTGTTATAGCTCCGTTCCCTACCGACCCCTCTACTGGGTCTTGCTGGTTACGGATACGTTTTCAGCGTGGGCCACCTCTGAGAATAAGGAGGTCTGGGAGGCCGCCCCATGCTGCATGAAATCATACTTCTTATATTCCTTTTTTTTTTTTTAAAGATTTTATTTATTTATTTGACAGAGAGAGAGAGCAAATTTAGGGGGAGCAGCAGGCAGAGGGAGAGGGAGAAGCAGGCTCCCCACGGAGCAGGGAGCCCGATGCGGGGCTGGATCCCAGGACCCCCGGATCATGACCCAAGCCAAAGACGGACACTTAACGACTGAGCCACCCAGGCGCCCTGATTCTTATATTCTTATAGTCCTACATGGGCCCTCCACTGTCTCTTTGGATTCCACAGTCAAATGCCCATTTTCTAGCATTCCAAATGTGTCAGTGATCATGTTTTCTGCTCTCTTGTGATTGCACAATCTTTGCTTATAACTGCATGAGTTTCATACAGGAATGTATTTGGACATGATGACTTCTGAGGTCCCTTTGGGGAACATCTCCAGCTTTCTGGAGATTGTGGGGGGGACGACTCTGTACCCCATGTCCCATTATACCCCAATCCTTTGGGGCCTGTCTGAAATCCAAGGCATAGTTGGAGGACTGTGATTCTGACTCATTTGAGAATTCTGATCTTATGATTCCAAAATCATGGCATGGGGCCTGGGCGGCAGCGTGTGGTTAGGGTGGGTTTTCTCAATGGTGGTGCCACTGACATTTAGGGCTGGATAATACTTGGTGGGGTGGGGGGGTACCGTCCTGTGCCTTGTAGGACGTTTAGCAGCATCCTTGGGTTCTCCCCACCAGTAGCACCTCATTTGTGACAACCAAAAATATCTCCAGACATTATCAAATATTGCCCCAGGGACAAAATTATAACCATTGAGAATTGCTGGTTCAGGTTAGTGCTGCTCTTGCTGTGTTCTCTCCTTTGGCCTCATGGGTGTGGGTCCAGTGTGGCCAAGTGAAGTGAAGCCATTTCTGGCCTGGGAATGCAGACACCTGGGCTCTGGGCTTGGGTAATCTCGCTTACATTCCCACCCAATCTGGCCGGAGAATCATTTATAGCCCTTCCCTGTCTCCACCAACTTCCAGATCTTCCTAGTGGAAACATTGTGGTGAGACTCAGAGGGGACTGGGTAGGAGCCCCCAGAAGGGATGGGGTCTGGGAAAGAAAATCCCACTGCAGGATATCACCAGTTCGTCCTGACATTTGCCCAAATGCCAAAAGCGGCCTGGAAGCCAGGATGGGTTCAGTCCCCAGGGCCAAGTGTGAATGCACACACACTTGCTTGCAGCTTTCTGGAGCCTGCACTGAATGAATGATATGGTGGCGAGCCCTGCCTTGGGAAACTTGCAGAGTGAGGTGGACATCCTATATGTACCAATAAAGAAATAAACCAATCCAAAGGATTCTGTGCCTTGTCTGGGTTAAGTTTCATCCTTCTAGGCAAATTATTTCTGAGGAAGAACAGACAAGGGGAGAAGAAAGTTCTTGAGTTTCTTGTTTATCAGAATCTCTGTGGGGTCATGGTGGTCTTGCTCTTTATCAATCCGGGAGGACTTCCTGAAGGAGGAGCTATTTCAGAACCTGTATTGTGGGTGGGAGGCAGCATGGTGTGTGTGTGTGTGTGTGTTTGAAATCCTTGGACCTTTTAGCTGACAGTGACATTGGGGGGGCAGGTAGAGAAGTTGGCTAAGGGTGTCCTTCCTTCCTTGAGTAACCAAGGTGCCAGCCCTTTTTCTCCATGCCTCCCATGTACTCTGCTGAAACGTCTTCCGAGCTGGATAGTAGACTCTCTCGCCCCCAGCACAGAGGAGGGACTTACAGAAAGCCCCATGCTGCAGAGAAATTATGGCCAAATTCTAATCTCTGGATAGAGCAAAGAGGTGCTTCAGGTGGCACAAACCGGCAAGTCATTACCTAATCAGCCTGCTGGGCTTTGAAATGCCTCATGTGGTCCATTTGCAGCAGATTATGTCTCGTAATGAGGCTTGATTCTGGCGGGTTAGTTTACAGTCCCCCGCTGAACAGCATCTAAACAGCAGGGATGTGAAGGTGGCTGGGCGGTGGCCCCTGGCATCTCTAGTCCTCCCGGATGAGCCACAGTGCAGCGTCCTCCCGCCTGAGTCTCCAGGGTCTCAGCCAACTACGTGGACTGTTTTCCCCAGCAACTCTTTGGGAGCCTTTGACCTTCCCTTTTCCTGGCCCCATGTCCCTCAGCGAGCCACTTTTCTCTGACAAGCTTGATAGGCTTTGGAGAAGGGGAGAGAAATCTCATTACATGGGGGTTCTGGGGGCAACAAAGAGCTCTGTGACCTGCAGCTTTTGAACCTATAGTGTTTTGGGAAGGCTCTGAGGTTTGTGGTGTTGTGGTCCTAAGACGGAGCCAGGTCCTCACCTACCATTCTGTTCTGTTCTGAGCTGGTGGGTCATAGAGAAGCCCAGGGCCTGCAGGCAGGGCCAGGCCTGGGTTTATGAAACTTCCAGGACTTCCATGAAACTCATCCACCGTGCAACAGGGACAGAGAGGTCACTCAGAGGGACAGAGGCCCTCGTTGCTCCCACAGAGGGCGCACGCATATGTATGTGAGACGTGGCACAAACCAGGAAGCCCGCCTGGGGTCTTGGGGGGCCATTTCAGGGTCGGCTGACGGGGAGAGTCATGGCGTAGCTCTGCACGTGGGACCCTTCCCTATCAGTGAGCCCTGGCAATGTTAGGCAGCAACCCAACCCAGCCGCCTCTGGCCTACCCGCTGCCTCTGTGTGGCCACTGGGAAACGGCAGGGCTCTGAGCCCAGGAACTGGATGGGTGGTCACGAGAAGCTTCTGAGAGGGTCACAGATTCCCAGCCCAGTCCCCTGAGTAGCGGTCAGACGCGGTCAGCATGTGTGCTATGTGCTGGGCAGAGGCAAACGATTTTTTTTCCATGGGGAGCAAGGAGAGAGAGATGTGGAGAGGGCAGGTGGAAGGGGCTTCTGCCCATCCCATGCCAGTGAGCAACAGGAACGCTGCTGGCCAGGCCCAGCCTGGGAGTGACCCTGAACGCTGAAGCAGATGTGTCTCCTCCTGAGGAAGTATATCAAGGGCAGAGCCCCCTGTTCCGGGAGCAAGAGGCTTCATTCATTACAGCGTCCATTTCGTCATCCACCTTTCACGGAGGTCTCGCCAGCCCTGTGCCAGGTGACCCCTTCTCGGAGCTCACAGCCAGGGGGAAGATGGAGGCTGGTGGAAGCATGGTGGCCTGTACACAGCTGTGCGAGCCCACTTGAGGTCCAGATTAATTGGGTTTTTGGCTCTTCTCCCAGCAGAGCTTTCCAGGCCCCACCCCAAGGCTTTTGGGGAGATAACTGAGATGCAGGGTCAAGTCACAGCGGGACTCGGTGGAGCTGTTCCCAAACTGCCAAGTCCTAAAGGGGCTTGTTAATCTCTGCCCCCCGGGGCTGGCGGAAGGCTCCTCGTGCCCCTCAATTCTCTGCACTCGGTTAATTGCTTTCTACAATCTGTTCGCTCCCTCTGGGCCTTTCCTCCCCCTGCTGCCTGTCCAGCTCTGGGTCTGTCCCTTCCTCCCCACTTGGCCATTCACACCCTCCAGGGGGACCCACATGGCTGGTGTTTCTGTAGAACCTACCCGAACACATGGAGGATAGAGAGGGGCTGTGTTAGCTTTTCACTGCGTCCTGTGTTTTTCCTCTCCTTCAGCTCACCTCCACGTTCCCCTGTTCCATCGGGGGGAGGGCTCCGGGAAAGGGTTCTACCATTAAAGCCCTGATGCTTGTCCCTCACATATAAAGTGAAGGGGAGTTTTAGCTAGAACGGGGGTCCTCATCGTGAGGTCTTCAGACCAGCAGCATCAGCAGCGCCTGAGCCCTTGGTAGGAGTGTAGATGCTCAGCCCCAGTCCCGCCCCCCCAATCAGAAAGGCAGTGGGGTTGGGACCCAGCAATCTGTGTTGGACAGGCCCTCCAGGTGATGCTGGTTCCGCCCACATTTGAGGACCACAGCTCCGGAACAATTTTGGGCCCCTCTCCAACCACAGTTCTATGGCTGAGCTCATCATTTCCCACCTGGCAATAACTAGTGACTTGCAAAAATCCAGTAGCCACGTTCTGGAGCACGGCCAGTTATCCTGAGGGCGTCATTAAATTCTCAAAATGACAAAAAAAAAAAAACCCACCAAAAAAACCCCCCACATCAAATCGAAACAAAGCCCACTATTTATACCCTTCGTTTTCTCCAGAAAGGACTTAAAGCGGTTTGCATCCCAGGGTCTTTGAGGAGGAGCCTGCAGAGGAGAGCCACAGTCTGGTGAACAATAACAGGGCACCTGCAAGGGGGGGAGGGGGAAGGGGCACGTCCCTGAGAACCGCCGTGGTGGGCTGCTCCCCTCTTTTTCACGGCCCCACACGGCAGTGCACACAGGCCTGCCCCAGTGACTTTAATAACACTTCCCTCCCCAGAGGAGCAGAATGCCCTAACATCTCTCTCCCGCTGCTGGCATTTAGCCTGTTGCTGAGTTAATTCAAGCAATACTAATAACCAGTTTGCCGGTGAGAAGACCTCTTGCAGACCCCTAAATCCTACTCGCTGGGGTGCTGATAACAGCCTAGGAATCCTGTCTGGCCACCTGCAGTCATTCACAAAACAGCACGGAAAAGGTCTGGCGCTAGACTGGATTCTGTGATGATACCAAAAGAAATAGAACTTTTTTCCCTGCCCTCTGTGAACCAACGGTCTAGCAGGGGGGCTGGGGGGGGCATGCCGCCATCCTCAGCATTTAATATGGGCTCCCTCCGCCCCCCTGCAGGCCTTTCCCCTGGCCCAAAGCCTCTCTCCTTCCTTGGTGCAGACAGCTGGCATCAGTTTCCTGGAGGTCCTCAAACCCTCGCTGGTTAGGCTCCATCGGGTCACGCCCAGCATCCCACTTTGCGCTGGTTCTGTGAGCGGCCCGGCCCCAGCTGAGACCTTTCCCGGCCTTTCTCTGGTCTCCAAGGAGCCTGCAAGAAATGCAGCCTGAGAAAACAGCCTCCCTTCCCTTCCCCCACTGCTCTGTTCTCCTTGCCCGCTCCCCCCACCCCCCAGCTCCCCAAGGCTCCCCCAGGCCGTCAGCTCCTGCCCTCCCACACTCATGTTTTATGCAGAAACATCCCCATTCTCATGGAAAGTGAAGCAAAGTTGGGGAAGGAATTCCAAATCTCTTTTGAAGGGGGCAGAACGAATGCAGGCTTATGGGGGTTAACCTCAGCCCAGAGTGTTTTCCTGGCCCAGTGGATGCGTGTGTGTGTGTGTGTGTGTGTGTGTGTGTGTGTCTCCCCCTTGTTTCCCTTCTGTCCACCGTTTGCAGGGGAGGTGGGGAGTGGTGGGGGAGAGGACCAACACACAGACACCCACGCATGCACACTTGTGTCTGGAGCTGGCCTCACCTCCCAGTGCCCCATCCTGCCTCTCCTTCTGCTTTCTGGGAAGCACCAGAAGAGTCTTATTTTGGATGTAAACATTCTCAGAAATTTGGGAGACATGGGGAAAAGAGATGGTATGTTTTTTCAAATAATAGAAAATGAACATACATACAAAACTTTCCTTTTTTTTTTTTTTAAGGTTTTATTTATTTATTTCACAGAGAGAGACACAGCGAGAAAGGGAACACAAGCAGGGGGAGTGGGAGAGGAAGAAGCAGGCTTCTTGCTGAGGAGGGAGCACCACAGGGGGCTTGATCCCAGGACCCTGGGACCATGACCTGAGCCAAAGGCAGACACTTAACAACTGAGCCACCCAAGCTCCCCATATAAAACTTCCTTTCGGCGAATTTCTCAAAATCAGATGCTCCTTTGTTTTGAAACATCAGAATGGTTGTAGATAATTGATTTTTTAAAAATAAAATGAGCTTGTTGGGTATGTCAAATTGCTAGTCTATCCTGCTAATAATTCCAAGTTTCCTGTGGTAAAAGCACGCGCCCTTTCAGAACCCTGGCATCTCTTCTGATCGTTTTTTTTAAGAAGTAGTCAAACCTTGAACAGAAGACTCCATCTACAATACACTTAGAACAAGACAAAGGACAGTGTTATGTTTCCTGGACTTGCTGCTGGGAGAAAGCACTTATTTTCAGGAAGGGAATTGTGGAAAGAAGAGGGAGACCTTACCAATCTCACTGGACACAATTTGCTCCACAGCACTTTCTCTAAGCAGCTAGGTTCTCTGAGTCCTCATCTTGAGTCATTCTGGATTCTTCCAGGGCTGCGTTCTTAGGGTCTTTCCAGAGTCCTGGAAACTGAAGAATCGCCTAGATTGAGATTATCGGCTCTCCTTTTTCACCTGTTAATTTATCTCTTGATCCGCATCACATTTTTCCAAATATGGCTCCATGTGTGTCATGTGCAGTAAGAGAGTTGGGGGCAGACTGGAGCATGTTGGGGGCACTTGCTTGGGATCCTCCCCCCCGCCAGCTTTCGCTAGACCCAGGCCCCCCAGCGATGCCCACTGTGGGCAGTACTGAGCAGCTGAGGCAGGTTTCCGTGGCCCTGTCAGCCTCTGTGGCTGTTCCCCTCCCGCCTGCCCACGGATCCGCCTCTGAATCCTGGACTCAGGGCTTTCACAACAATACGAGTTGCTGAGGACAAAATTTTTCCCATCCTTGATTAAAGCAATTTATTTTACTTTCCTCTGTACTTATAAGTGGAAATGTATTTGGATTCCCAGGAACAATTGATTTTTCTGGAGGTCGTTTAGAAAGGAATGTCAAACAAGGTGCATCATTATATCCAGAAGAAAAGATTGATGTAGTTCGTTTTACATAAAATCTTACTGCATAATTTTTAGAAATGGTTTGGAACATAAAAATGCTCCATCCTCAACACTTTATTCATTCTGAAAAAGTTTTAGAATCCAGAGATATATTTGAAATAATCTGTTTCAAAGAAGTCCTTGGGACCAAACTGGGGCGGGGAGGGGGAAGGATTATTTTTTTTCCCTTATGTGTTCCTTCTAGGCCTTCACATTTACAGTCTTGTCCCTGGGGAATCTCCTGTGTTGAGCAAATTTAGAATGAAGTCTACCTTCTTCGTTCCTCCTCTGTAGCTTCCTTTGTCATTATTCTTAAAGAAAAACATTTAGGATGCCTTCAGAATTCTACTATGGCTTTTGGTTGGAGCAGGGGAGCCCAAGAGTGTCAGAGAGGGAGAGAGCAAAGAGATTTGACACAGGCCCAAACCAAAGACCACAGATGGACATAAAAAGACACGGATGGGGGGACACCTAGGTGGCTCAGTCAGTTAAGTGCCTGCCTAGGGCTCAGATCATGATCTCAGGGTCCTGGGATCGAGCCCTGCATCAGGCTCCTTGCTCAGTGGAGAGTCTGCTTCACCCTCTTCCTCTGTCTCTGCCCCTCCCCACACTTGCACATGTGTGCGCATGCTCTCTCTCAGATAAATAAATAAAATCTTTAAAAAAGAATTAAAAAAACATGGATTGTCAGATTGGCAGCCCCAACTGACAAGTGACAAAGAGAGAGGACTTTTGTGTCAAACCTGGACACCCTCCTAGCAATGAGCCTGTCCCCAGGCCACAATGGGAGTGAGGATCTCCAGGTTCTTTGCCAGGCATCTTCCTCAGCTATGGGAGTGGGGAGGTTGGCCAGGCAGACTGCAGAGGAGCAGAGGAGCGCCCACACTGAGCCCTTGGACCAACGTTTGCAGCTTCCGATACCTGGAGGTTGGCCCTATGTGAATGAGCCTCCAGGGGCCCCGTGGGGAGAGGCAGCCAATGAGAAGGGCGTGGGGAAGGTTAGTTAGTTGGAGAATTAGGGCAAACCCTTTGAAGCAGAGCACGGTGGGATGGTAAGGGTAGCTTCTGTGTGCCCTGCCAGCTGTTTATCAATTTACCCTTCTCCATGGCAGGGCCGCTTAGGAGGCTGATGAATTAATGTCTTTCTGGGGCCAAACCCTGAGGGTGACCTGCCCTTGCCTCTTTGTCCTCCTTTCTCTTTTCCCTTCACGGTCCCTGCACCCCCTCCCCTTCTTCACAGCGGTGGTAATGGGGGGAATAACAATAGCCACATTTACTGAGCAGTTACTAGATGCTGGCGGAGATGAACTGCCTGGGTCTTAGGTTCTTTTGGTCAACTTGAGTGCTTCCAAACTTTAAAGGTCAGGGAGGGCTACGGGCCCCACTTCACACCTCACTATCAGGTTACCAGGAAAGGCAGTCTCAGGCCACATTCTATTTCTCCATATTGATCAGCGAACCAGCACGAAACAGTCTTACAGCCTGTTTTGGAAGTTTGGGGATGTCCCCACTCTCTAGAGGTCCTCTTCAGTGGGCCAGCAGCACCTCGCCTGAAATGTTCCCTTGAGACAGATGTCACAGGATTTGGCTAACCATCTGGTGAGGAGGTCTGAACCTTGGAGGAGATGCTAACAAAGTTGGGGTTTTTCACCCCCAAGAAGAGCTCATGGGAAGGGGGGCCTGAAGGATGACTCAAATGACTGATTATTTTTAACACTAGGATGATTTATTTTTTCCTTTTAACTTTAATTGAGATATTATAAAACAAATATAGAAAACCACAACATAGGTGTTTGTTTTATTTTGGTTTTTTTTTAAAGATTTTATTTATTTATTTGACAGACATATATATCTTCATATGAACTTCATATATGAAGTTTCTTCTCTGGGAGACAGCGAGAGAGGGAACACAAGCAGGGGGAGTGGGAGAGGGAGAAGCAGGCTTCCCGCTGAGCTGAGCAGGGAGCCTGATGCGGGCAGGGCTCAATCCCAGGACCCCGGGATCATGACCTGAGCCAAAGGCAGATGCTTAACGACTGAGCCACCCAGGTGCCCCAACATAGGTGTTTTAGTAGTGGGTTATATTAAAGTTAATGCCTCATACCCCACCCAGGTGCAGAAAGAGAACACTGGCCACCATTCCAAAATCTTCTCTGCATTCCAGTCTCCATCTCCGCAAAAAGGTAGCTTTGACTCCGTGTGTGTCTTTATGGTTTGTTTTTGTTTCCACAATGATCTATTCTATGAAAGAGCTGAGGCTTCAGCTTCCTGAACCCAGAACAACCCATAATTCATTGGACCTACAGACCGCACAAAGAATTTAGAATACTAGAAATCAGTGACGTGGAGCTAGAAAGAGAGAAAATCCTTGCGGTGACTGAGATGTGGTTCTGGCTGGGGACGGGGAAATAATGATCGCCCCAGTCCTGGGGCTGCCCTCAAAGCGTTAGGCGGGCTGGATGCCCCACTACTGCCAATAATGACAACCAGCCAGTAACAAAAGCACCAATGTCAGCAGGACACTGAGGAGGCTCCGAGGCGGGGAGATGGAGACAGGTGGCACTTCTGCCCACAGCCCACTGGCTGCTCTTAGAGGTCGCCTGGTGTCGTGACCCCTCCTTCTGTGATCAGAGGCACAGTCTTCCTCCTGAAGCCTTCTAATCCTGCCGTAGCCCATCAGAGAGAGTGACTCTTGAAAGAAAGAATGACCAGCTGGGGGACAGGCCTGGGATCTGAGCCCACCCCATTCCCGGGTGACCAGGGCAGCTGAAAAAACACACTCTGGCTCCAGGCCCAAGGGACACCAGGCAAGGTGCCTGGAGGAAATGGGGCAGTGGAATAAGAGGAGAGTGAATGGGCTCCCTGCTTTCCCTCCATTCAATGTGTGGTTTCCATGGGGCCCCAAGTGTGTTTACAGGCAGCAGACCTGAGTGGGGGGAGGAGGGCTGCAAGGCTGCAGGGACAAGAAAAGGAGGACTAGGGGGCAAGCAGGGATGGTGGGGGCACTTGAAAAACCAAATGAAAAGTTGGCTGTCGAATGCTTTTTGCCAACCATAGTCAATTCTTAATTATCCCCGTAATGGGAGGGAGCAGTGGTAAGAATGATTCAAAGCAGCAAATAATCCCAAACCATTTAAGCTACATGATTTTTAAAAGAGAGAGAGGAGATTTCCCTTCCTAATGATGTCTGGCTCAGGCTGATGTTAAATGAGGGAAGTATTAACAGCGGGCTCCCCAGGGATCAAGGCTAGAAGCAGTCTTATTTAACATGTTTATAAATTATTTAGAGTTCACATTTCATGATTTTGTGAACGGGTGCTGGGAGGGGGCTGTAAGTCCTCCCAGAAGCCAGAGGAAACCCTCTTCCAGGAATTAGGCACTCATTGGAGGGAATCCCCAAAGTGGGAAATGGAGAAGAGATTGGAGGTGTTAGGCTAACCAAGCCAATCTCACGGGAGGGCCCTGGTCAAGAGGGACCCCTTCCCTGCCCTTCCCCACTCCCCCACCCCCACCAACCCAATGGCTAAAAAAAGAGGAGTATGAGTCTCTGCTCTAGAACATTGAATGGCTCCCAGCTTCTCCCTGAATTAAGTGCACCTAAAGCCTTCTATAGCATGGTCCCAACCTCCTCTCCCATCATTCCAGCCATGCTCCTGACATTAGGAAAAACAGCCTGCAGGGCCTGGCGACTTGCCAGTCACGTGGTTAGATGCAAAGCACTTGGAATTGTACCCAGAATTCTGACTCAGAGTCTTCCCATCCATCCATACCATGCTGGATCCTGGCTGACTTCCAAAACCACACCTCAGTTCCTGCCTCTTCTCTCTCTGCTGTCAGGATTCTATTGATCTCAAGTGCCCCCACTTCTGAGGAGCTGTCCCTGCTCTAAAAGTCCTCTCTCTCTCTCTCCCTCTGCTCAGAAAACTGGTGACAGATGTGACTCTCTTACGGCTCATGTCAAGCTTTACCTATGTGACAGCCTTGGTGTTCTTGTCTTATTCCAACCAGACACCGTGGAATTTCTTGCTTTAGTCTGTCCTCCCTGCAGAACCCGCGGAACCCTGCCTTGCCATTGGCATGTGCTGTCCAGGGGTTTCTTGAGTAGAGAGAGCGGGAAACTCCCCTGGAATGGGTGTAGCAAGTTAGAGCTGACTGTCATAGGGCAGGTCTGCTCTCCCAACATGGTGCTGTGATTTCCCTACAGAGCCATTGCCTGTCGGTTTTTCCAAGAAGCCATCCAAAGCCAACTGTCTACACATGAGCTCGGGCTTGGGTCAAGGCCACCTTTTGTTGCACATGGAGCAGTTAGTTCCCATGACTGTATGTCTCCCAAAGTGTGGTGCCCAGTCCCCTGCCTCAGCATCACCTGCTGTCCCCAGCCCACTAGGAATCCTTACAGAGCCTGGGACCAACATTATGGCCAGCTCATCATATGTCTCTAATGCACAAGGAGGTCTGAGAACAGCTTCCAAAGGACAGGAGGGCTGCCCTCTGGGATTTGTGAAGGTCATGTTGGAAAGAGTGTGCGAGCACATGTGCATTTGCACACTTGGACCTACAGGAGCCAAGTGTGTGCTCATGTCCAAATTTATGGGTGCCACTCCGGGAATTGGGCCCCTTCCTACATCACCATGCCCCCAAAGAGCCACCTGCTGGCATGCCTTAAAAATATTTTGGTGAGGGGACACCTGGCCGGCTCAGTTGGCAGAGCATGTGACTCTTGATCTTGCGTCATGAGTTCAAGCCCCACTTTGGGCTTACAGCTTACTTAAGGAAGAAAAGGGGCACATGGGTGCCTCAATTCATTAAGTGTCTGTCTTTGGCTCGGGTCATGATCCCGGGGTCCTGGAATCAAGTCTAACATCCGGTTCCCTGTTCAGCGGGGAGCCTGCTTCTCCCTCTCCCTCTGCTGCAACCCCCAGTTTGTACTCTCATGCTCTCTGTCAAATAAATAAATAAAATCTTAGAAAAAAAAAAGAAAAATTTGATGAGACATGCGTGCCACAGCATGGATGAATCTTGAGGACATGATGCTAAGTAAAATAAGCCAGTAACAAAAGCACAAATACTCTATGATTTCACTAATACGAAGTTCCTAGAGTAGTTACATTCATGCAGACAGAAAATAGAATGATGGTGACTAGGGGCGCTCAAAGAGGAGGAAATGAAGCGTCCGTGTTTGCGGGAACGGAGCTTCAATTAGAGAAGATGAAGAAAGTTCTGAAGATGGATGGTGGTGATGGCAGCAATGTGAATGTACTTAATGCCACTATAGATTTAAAAATGGTTAAAATGGTAAATCTGTGTATTTCACAAATGTGTATTTCAGCACCATAAAAAACTTTACAATAATTTGAGCCATTGCCCTGCCCCTGGGAAAAGCCCTGCTAGCTAGAATGCTCCGCCCTGTCCTGGCCTTGGAACTCTCCAGAGAAGGTGGAACTGCATTCATCACGCCCCGCCCAGCATCCCACACCCCTGGAGACAGGGTCCTTCCTTGGGTCCTTGGGTCCTTCCGATCCTCACCACAGTAAGTCATCCTGGGACAGGAGGGGTTTGTGTCACGCATGAGTCAGAGACTAGGCTAACAAAATGGAAGGAAATGACACTCTTTTGCACAGGGGACGCCAAAGGCAGAGTCTCCGAGTACATGTGGATGACATAAGAAGCTTCCAAGTGATGAAATGTTGGGTCAGCTGGTGTGTATGGCTCCAAACAGTGTCAGCTTCACTTTACCCCAGATGTGTAAGGCTATACATTTAGGGAAAAGTAAGTAAAGTTATGTCCCCAATCGGGAGTTGCCAGTGGCCTGACCTAGCCCAGTCAATCTAAGAAGCTGTTGGAAACATTCTCACAAAGACTTTAGACTAATGTGCTGCTTTGGACAAAAAAGAACAGCCAAACAGCCCCGTGTTACAGTGAGGGTGCTGGAGACAGCACGGCTTTGGGGTCTGACCTCGGCATAAGTTGGACATGTAGCCTGTTGCTCCTTCTTGAAGGGATTGTCTTCCCTACTGGGATTCCAGGACGGGAAGGCAGTCATGAGGTGCGGGCCATCCCCACTGTGGATACCCTCTCCTTATTAACGCTGTGGCTGAGGTGACATATGAACTTGATCTTCAAGTCCCCAAAATCAGAATGAGGATCTGGTAAAAGGTAGCTTTAGCACAAACGTGAGCAAGTGTTATTTACATGGCGGGTGGTAAGCATCTGTGGAACTTACAACCCCCAGAGGTGGCATAAACTAACTACAGGAATAGACTCAAGGAGAGCACGGAAGTGTTCATGGATGACAAGCCATAGCGGGTGGTCAGGGGCTGCTGGGCTGCAGGGCCAGCTTCTGAGGTCTGTGTCAGGTGGAGTGGCCTTTCGCCCTGGAGACACCCCTGAGTGCCCTCAGAGAGCTGGATCTGCCCCACGGCTCCAGTTCTGATTTTCCTTGCACTCTCTTTGCCTTGTTTTGGCCTCAGAGCGCAATGGCTGTCTCTGGTCATCCCCTCCAGGTGATAGCCTTTCAGAGACTTGCAGATTTTGACTGCTCCCCCCACCTCCTATTCCACTGATATTTCATTCCTGTTCCAGTTTGTAGAGTCCCAGCCCATTACCTTTTTTTCGAGGTGTTCCCTGCCTCCCACATCTCCCTCTGAACCTCCCACTCCTAGGCGCTATGCAATGGCAGGGTGAGCCGAAGAAGTTAGAAGCATGGGGGAGAGCCGGATGACTGGAGATGAGGGAGCATGGTGGCTTTGAGATCATGGGCAAGGGGCAGACGGAGCAGCCCAGGCCCGGAGGACACAGTGACAGGTGCCCAAGGGGCCTGGAAGGAGGAACTGTCATCAGCCTGCCCTCTTGCCCTGTTCTTTCCCTCACCCTTTGCCCAGTTGAGCTGATCACGCATTTATGGAGTACCTACACACTCCATGGACTGCCGAGGGTGAATGAGTCTTCCAGAAAGGAGCCCCTGTCCCTCCTCTGTACGTACCCCTGCAGAGCCTCACTCTGGGCCGTGTGGCCGAGGCCTCCGTTCCCCTCACTCCTGTCACTCTGCGAAGCTGGTACTGGGAAACAGGCTGATCAACTCCCCGAGTTTCTGTCTGCCTGACCCCCTCCACTCCCAGGCTGTTTCCTATTTAGCTGTGAGGTTTTCAGGGACATAACTTTGACCCATGGTTTATGGGAGTCCATTAAAAAACAAGCTGTGTTATAATGGGCCTCTACGGTCTTGGATCGATTTTCCTCCTTTCTGCAGGGAAGGAAGATCGCTGACTGGTTTGGATGCTGCGATCCTGCAGCCCAGCACCCTGCCTCCCCCCAACCCCCGCCCCTC
>LNAC01000449.1:20455-57827 GCA_002007465.1 Ailurus styani | reverse complement strand
CCCGGGGCTGTGAGCATTCAGCTGCTCACTTCCCCAGCTGAGTGAGTGGTTCTTTTCAGGGCCAACCAACTGCACACGGATTCCTGAGCCATGATCTCATCAGCTCATGAGAGCCCAAGCACGTACACTGACTCCCACTGGAGATTGAGGGGCATTCTAGGGTCCGAGCGAGGTGAGGGGAGGAGGTTCAGGGGCTCGCCCTTTAG
This sequence comes from Ailurus styani, assembly GCA_002007465.1. Taxonomy (NCBI): domain Eukaryota; kingdom Metazoa; phylum Chordata; class Mammalia; order Carnivora; family Ailuridae; genus Ailurus; species Ailurus styani. Next base: position 57,621 of record LNAC01000449.1, on the reverse strand, counting down.
TTTAGGGCCAGGGCTGGTGTAGGCAGAAGTCTTACCATCTGTCTCCCATGGCTGTCTGCCCACGCTGCTGCGGGCCCCCACCTGGGCCGGGACTGGCTGGCGGGCTCCCGTTCTGCCACGGCTGCCTCCACACCAGAGCCCTCAGGACACAGTCTTGCAGGGGTAGTCTGGCCCTGGCTTGGACACCTTCCTGCCCACACTGTTGACTTCGGCATTCCTTTAGTCGGCGAATATTTATTGAGCTCGAACTGTAGTGCTTCCCAAAGTGAGACCATGGAGCTTTTGGATTGGAACCATCTGGAATGAGGGTTAAAAGTCTGGCTCCTGGGCACTATGCCAGACCTAATGCATCAGAACCTCTGGGTGGAGCCTGGGGATCTGCATTTTAATCAGTTCCTCCAAGTGATACTTTTGTGCCCTAATGTTTGAGACTAGCTGGCTGTGATGGTTAATTTTGTGTCAATGTGGCTGGGCCACAGGGCCCACATATTTGTTCAAAAATTATTCTGCATGTTCCTGTGAGGATATTTTTGGATGAGATTAACATTTAAATTGGTAGACTTTGAATAAAACAGATTGCTCGCTATAATGTGGGTGGGCCTGGTCCAATCAGTTGAAGGCCTGAATAAAACAAAGACTGACCTTTTCTCAGCGAAAGGGAGTTCTGCCAGCACACCCTGCAGATTTTGGGCTTGCCAGTCTCTATAATCACAGGAGCCAATTCCTTAAAATAAACCTCCATCTCTTTCCTACACACACACACACACACACACACACACACACACACACACACACACACACACCATGCCCCCTTTTGGTTTTATTTGTCCAGAGAAACTTGACTAATACACTGGCTTGCTGTGTGCAAGCCCCTGGCCCTCACATCACAGTCACACCTGGGCAGATGTTAGCTTAAAGCAGACCACAACCTGGCTCTACCCACCAGTCCTGGCTTTGTAGGCACATGCTCTAAATTACCCGACAGGCTGGCTGAACAGAGCAGCACTGCTGTGGCCCAGGCCCTGACTCTTCTCTGGGCAGAGGGTCCTGACCCAGCTGCCCTCCATAGAACAGGGCTTAGATTTTATTGCTGGATTCAGCAAAGAAAAATACAGGATGCCCAATGAAATTTGAATTTCAGATAAGCAATGAGACCTATTTTAGTAGAAGTGTGTCTCACACAATGTTTGGGACATACTTATACTAAAAGACTATCTGCAATTCAGATCTGACTGGGCATCCTGTATTTCATCTGGCAACCCTGTGATAGCTCTGCACACTTTCTCTTGAACCTGGAGTCAGCGATTGGTTCTTGTTAATTGTATTCCCTTTACAAAGGGCTTTCTCTGATGTGATCTCCTTCCATCTTTGCAGCGATGGGGAGGCAGAGCAGGCATGCTGGCCATTATCCCCATTTCACAGTGGGAACTGATGGTAGGAAGCTGTCAGAGGTTCCCAGCTGAGATCAGAGGAGCCCTGGCTACAGAGTGGAGCCACCTGGAGGGATTTTTAATCACTCCCATGTGTTTGGGTGACGTGTATGATGTCTGCAACTTACTTTGAAATGCACCAGAAAATAAAATGGATGAATGCATGGGTAGAGGGATAATGGATAAATACGTGATAAAGCAAATATAGCAAAACACTGATGATGGAATCTCAATGGTAGGTATACAGGAGTTCACTGTACAATCGTTTTAACTGCTTTGTGGTTTTGAAAGTATTCCTAAAAGATTGGGAGGGAAAAAACCCTGGATGCCTAGGTCCCACCCCAGAGCAATTAAATCAGGATCTATGCAGGTGAGGCCCAGGCAGCAGTCTCGTTTCAACGCTACCCAGGTGATCTGAGATAACCCATGCATCCTCCCTGTGTACCAGGCACCACCTGCAGGCTCCAGGTATCCTACATCAGTGGTCCCCCGCTTCCCAGTGCATCCGAGTGTGGAGGGCTGGTTAAAACAAATGACTGGGCCTCATCCCCAAACTTTCTAATCCAGTAGGTCTGGGGCAGGGGGCTGAGAATTTGCACTTCGTGTAAGGTCCCGGGGATGCAGATGTTGCTAGAGCCGGGACCAAGCTTTCAGAAGCACTGCCCACACAAACACAGACAAACACAGGGTGGATATGTGCTAAGTGTAGTATCAGCCACATCCCGCATCTGTCAGCAGAGGAAGCCATTCACTGTGGGGGGTCAGAAGAGGTTTGCAAAGCAGTCGGCATTTATGTGAACCTCGAAAGATGGGGAGGTTTTCAGAAGGAGAGTGCCTTCTGCGTGGCGGGAGCAGTAGAAGCAAAGACGCGGCCGTGGGCCAGTGCATGAGGGGTAGCTGGATCTGGGGACGGACCGAGGGAGGCGGGGTGGAGAGGGAATGGCCCGAGAGGAGGCAGGAAGGGTAGCTTGTGCCAGATGACAAGAGCGTTCGGATTTGATAATGTGGGCAGTGGCAAGCTGGTGACGGTTTATTAGCAGCAAAATGATGTGACCAAATCATTGCCATGGACTGTTCGTTCTGGCAGCTCTGTGCAGGACAGATTGGAGAGGAGAGGGAAGATAGGCAGCGTTCTTAGGAGGCTATTGTGAGCGTCTGCAGTGAGCCGCGTGGAGCATCCACATAATCACAACACTGATAATGATGATAAAATGGTGGCTGACATTTATCGAGTGCTTTCTAGGGGCCAACCAGTGCTGTGTGCTTTCACAAACGTTTCTTTTTAATCTTCACAACTGCCCTGCTTGGTCATATAGATGAGGAAATCGACTCGGAGGGACTAAGGAGTGCCCAGGCTGGGATTTGCACCCAGGGCCGTGCGTTTTGTGTGGGTGCTCCCACAAAGGCGAGGAGAGCGGTGGGGAGGAGGGGTCCGGCAGGTCCCTGTCTGGGTCCTCACGTCCCCAGGGAGTTATCAGTGGTCCCTGGCTCAGGGCCTCGTGCACTTCCCTGCCGAGGCTGAGGCCCGAGCCGGGAGAGGCGCAGCTGGACGGGGGCAGCCGTCACCGTCCCTCCCCACCAGCCGCAGTGCGGCTTTGCTGACGAGCAGAGGCTCAGCAGTGTCCGCCTCCACCCTAGCCCCGGGCCCAGCGCCCACTCTCTGTCCCTTCTTGTCCAGTGCTCCCCACAGCTGCCTGCATGCCACACCTGTAGGCACTTAACTAAAGCTTCTAGGAGAAAAACGACCTTGCTTCCTATTCCCTTCTGCTGTCCTTGGGCCTGAGCAGAGGACACTCCCAGGCACCTCCCCAGAATTCTTGAATTTCAGGTGTTCCTCCCATCGGCCCCTTCCACGGCCATTGTGTACCCAAGCAGTTTCATTACTGGAAAGGGGATGGGTGTGGGGGCAGGACCTGCAGGGTAAGTAACAGATAAAGTCCTTACAGAAACATGCCTGCAAATAGTAAGCCTGTTAGCTGTTATTCTTATTATAACGGCTCCATGAATGCAGAGCTTGGGGACTTTGGCACCAATGACCAGGTTTAAAGAGAGACATTCATTAAGCACTGGAAGGGCTTTGTCAGATCTTGACCATCTTTCTGTCTCTAAGAAGGGCTGCTTTTATACCAGGTCAGAAAGAGCTCACTGTACTTCTCTTAAAGACCCCCCTCTTCTCTTCCCATCCCCTGCCCCAGGGCTGAAGCTCTCTGTTCTGCCCTCCACCAAGTCCCAAGGCTTGCTCACCTCCTGGACACTGTCCACCAGGGAGGTCTTTGAACACGTGCCCTGCCCTCCCCCTCCCCCCACCCCCCGCACCAAACCAGAAGGACCTGGGCCTGGGGCCTCACTGAGGCTCTTATTGTACCTGCAGAAGCCTTGTAGGCATCTGTCTGTGCATGTGCACGTGCACACGTGCGTGTGTGTGCGTGCACATGTGCACACATGGATGCACACAGCTGAGTGTGCATCCGTGTGGATATTCCCCTATTGAGGGTGTGTGTTTGGTGCAGTGGTAGTGGTACAGTCCAAGACCCAGTCTTCATTCGGACCCATTTTTCACCTGTTTGTGCAGGAGAAATGGGGCTCACCTGGCAGGGGAGGATGATGCAAGCATTTCCTGGAAAGGCTTCTCGCGAGGGCTAGACAGTGGGATTGTATGTGCCCTGTCTCTGTCCCAGGCTCCCCTCCCCAGCCAAACACCTGTGAACCTTCTTCCTCCCTGGGCTGAAGTGTGTAGCATGTGTGGGGAGCAGATGGGGGATGGTGTCCCTGGGCTTTTTCTCCCAGCTTCCCTCAGCCAGCCGTGTGCTGCCAGATGGATCTGGGTGCTGGTGGGGTGTGCACAGGGAATGGCAGCCAGCTCCCAGCCAGCCCGTGGCCTTGTCCGATGAATTGGGACACAATTATGTTCCAGAAGTTCGGGGATCCGAGCTGGCAAGACCCAGACCGACAGGAACTGAGCGTGGTAAAGAAAATCCTAAGCCCTCCGGCAGGAAACCTGTCTGGAGTCATTCCCTGCCTCCCCCTCCCCCAACCTGGGCTCTACACTGGCTGCCCTCCCTGGGATTTTCAGCCCACCAACTCTGCTTGAGCATGAACTCCAGCCTCTGAGCCCTTCCCCATTTTATTTATTGCACAAGCACCACCATAACAGCAATAACATAAACCAAAGAAAAAGTCTCCCTCCATTTCACGACCTTAACAGATGAGCTGTTCAGTTTTCTTTGTTCCCTTCTAGTCCCTGTCCATATTATATCCCTCCCTCCTTCCTCCTCCACCGCATCCCACTCCTTTCCTTCCTTCCTTTCTATAAGAGGAAAAGGGGGCAGATTCTAGCACTTTGTGCAGCCTGCTAGGTTCTGCCCCAGTCACCCGGGGTAGGGGAGAGGACACGCCTGCAGGATAGAGGTATGGGTGGCATCCTTGGCTGGTGGCATCTCAGAAGCTGAGCTGGACCAGCTTGCACACCCTGGGCTTGGCAGCTCATTGGCTGGCTCCCCTTAGGGGTCTTGGCAGCTCTGACTGGGAAGCTGGGGGGAAGGCAGAGAGAGGACAGACATGTAACCTGAACATAGGCAGGAGTCAGGGAGGTCAGGGATCCAGGCTCTATGACTAGCTGTTGTTTCTCTCTCTTGCCCAAGTCTCAATACTGCTCAGTCCCCAAATTGCGTATTAAGAGTGATCTTTCTGGAGATGCTGGGATTCAGTCATTTCCAGCTCCCAGATTTCTGAATCAAGGTGGACACTCGGAATTACCACTCATCAATGAGTGTAGGCTCTCCGTTTCAGGGTCCCAGGCCCAAGTTGCTCAGAGCCTTATGCTGTGTGAGCCATCAAAGCTTGACTTGGGGAGAAGATCAAATCCAAGGTCTGGAGAGGGCACAGCGGGGGAGGGTTGGGGTAGGTTAACTTCACACTCTGAGCATTCGGATCTGACCCCTCTTAAGGCCTGCAGACTTCACATCTGACGGGGTCCTCGAAGTGCAGGGGGCATGTGTCCTGCTCGACCCCAGGCTTTCCACTGAGCCATTTCACCTGCGCCCAAGCCAGCATCCTAACCACCCTCACCAACTCCTGGGGATGTCTCTCCCCAGTGCTGGACCTCTTAGCGCAGGAGTAGGAGTGAAGCTAGTGGGTTAAATGAAGAGCGGCATAAAGTCAAAGCGTAGCCCAAGGCACAGAGAGTGCAAAACGGCATCCAAACTGTGAACAACTTGTATTTGGTTCAAGTTGTGAGGATGACGGGTCTAGGCTGAGTTTTGCACATGTGCAGTCGGGGGAGGGGAGAGCTCAGAGTGTGCTGGATGGCAGGGGAAACGGTCACCACCCTTCCCACAGGGCAGCAGAACCCCACCTGTTGCTCTGTGGTCTGAAGTTGTGTCCGTTTGGACACACCACACGTACAGTCAATGCACACTCCTCATGACACCAATGCACAACTCCCAAAAAGTCTGCTACTGCTGATTTCCTGGAAATACTGAAGAACTAGTTTTGTAGAAAGGTCTCACCAACTGCCACCCTAGTCCCTTGCACCACGCACGGACAGCAGAGTGAGAAGCTTACGTTGCTGCAGGAGGAAGACAAATGAGACGTTGGAAGGACTTGCTGTCTGGAGAGGTGAGGACTTTTTCTCCCGCCTGTCTAGACTGCAGACGTGACCCGGCCCCGTGAGTTGGTCAAGAGGCATTCGTTGAACATTTACTCGACTCGTGGTGCCACCACCTCCCTGGCACTTCATCTTCCTGCCGAGTCTATGAAGTAGCTGTCATTACCGCTAGCGTCGTCGTTGTCATGATCCCTCTTTCAAAGAGAAGGGAGGCGGCGGGGCACCGTGATCCTGAGCACAGCGTCTGGACAGGCACAGCTCATGCTTTTGTCCCCACACCCCACCTGGCTGCCCAAAATCCTCAGGGAAGGCTTCTTCGGCAGAAGGATGAGACTGTCCATGCAACTGTGTGTGAACACCCCCTCATTGGGCATTCAGGATGGGAGCCTCCCATTCATTCATTCAACAGACATCTGGGCTGGGGATCCAGAGAGGAATATGACATTATTCTTGTCAGCTCTTAGCAGACCTGTTAATAGTTTTGCTTCTCAGCCCACACTGGATTCCAAAAACATTTCCGATCAATTACCTTGAGCAGAATTATCACCTGCCACATTTTCCTTCTCCGAGCTGGCTGCTTTATGAGTCTCTAAACTTTCAACCATGAGTGGGCACATTATCTAATATCCCTTCAGCTAAGAGCAAGGATCCCCCACCTTTTGTTCTACCATTCAGTCATTCTCTCACTCAACCAATAATTCAGGGTCTACATGTCAGGTATTGTGTTAGGAGATGGGAATGCAGTGCTGAGCAGAAAAGACAGGATTCCTGCCCACAGGAGTTTACAGACATTAGCTGGACAATTCCCTGTCCTGCTCTGATGCATTCCCAAGGACTAAGGTGTTTTGTTCAGGAGTGGCTCCCTCAGGCATGGCTTTCCTAGGGTCCTAGAGTGCCCCAGACTCAGCTAGTCCTGTCTGCTGGGGATGCCGAGCCACTGGGCAGTGCCCGAGGACCAGGTGTTGGTGGATCCTTCCCTTTGGAAGGAAGCAGAGGACACGTGCTCGCTCTCGTGGTCTCCTGGCTCTTGATCCAGCCCTTCTTGTGAGAGTTGCCCCCAGTGGACAGGCTTAGTGGGGCCTCTGAAAAGAGGAGGCCATTCTCCTCAACTCCCAGAAAGAGGGCCAAAGAGGGACCTTGTTTCTTTATGGAGTTTGGTGGCTTGACAAAAGGGACACTGTAGGTAGACAGATGTGGATTCCAGGCCCAGAACTGTCGCTTGCTAGCTGTGGGATCGAGCGCGTTGTGAACGTCTGTGCACCCCGGCTCCCCAGAACGACGTGGGGCAGTAATCCCCACCTTGCAGGACCACTGCAGTAATTAAATGTGATACTATTCACGAAAGCTTCTGGAATGTTCACCATTTATTAGAGGGGTGGCCACCCTTCCTTCAGTGTCCAAATGACTTTCGGCTTCTTAAGGACACGATTGCCTGTGGAGTTGACACTTCCTGAGAAAAGGCTCGAAAATGCTAGAAAGTAAGGAAGTATCAGGCCCCTTGTTGTAGGCCCACAAGGCTAGAACAGTGGTTCCCGGACTGTGGGCCTGGACTCAGCAGCCCCTGGGAACTTGCTAGAAAGGCAAAGTCTTGGGCCCCACCTCAGAACCACTAAACCAGAAATTCTGGGGAAGGGGCCTAGCCATTGATTTTCACAAGCTCTCCAGGCAATTGTGATGGCTGCCGAAATGTGAGGAACCTCTGGGCTGGAGGTTGCAAACCGCCTGTCAGGGGGCCAAATTCTGTCACAGATGTGTTTTGTTTGGCTTCCGTCATCAGCTGGAGCTGAGCAGCAGCTGCGCCTGAAGAGAGGCTGCGCCCTTCTGAAGGGTTTACAGTCTTCGCTCTGCCGCTCCCTCCTGTGTCCCACCAGCTGGCTTCCCAGCCCCTGGCCGCGGGCATCTGGGTTTGCAGCCAGGGCTCTAGGTCAGGGTCTGACTCACAGAGAGGGAGTCGCTCTGTTTCAGCTGATCCTGAACGTCAGGAGGTCAGGAGAACGTCCTGGGGTGCTGAGCCCCCCGGCCCAGCACGCAGTAGGAACAGGGCAGCCTGTTCTCTAATTCCCAAAGCCAGCAGGTCCTGCTGGTTTCGCTTCGGGATTTGGTTTGAAGTGTTGTGAATTCCCAGCACATCACACACACCCACACTCAACTGTAGGTCCAAAAATACCTTCCACAGCCAAATTGGGATGATTTTTACATTCCCCACTACCTTGGATTATCTGCCTGGCTGCTCTGTGCCACCCCCGCCACTGGCCCAGCTGATGAGCAGTGACTGGAAAAGGGATGGGTAACGTGGAAGGACAGAAGGGCCCGAAGTGGGCAGCTCAGCTGGGGGCGGGGGCTTTGCCTGTCCCGGAAGTCTAAATCCAAGTGGGCTCCAGGAAGTCTGGGAGGACCGGGGACTGTGGTGTCTGGGGGATGGAGCAAGGGGAAGGTGGAGCTGGGAGCTCTCATTGCTGAGGCTGGAACAGATAATCATGACTGAAAATGGACCCACAGCCCAGCATGGAGTGGGATAGAATGGGATGTGGGTAGGAAGCTCTGCGTGGTGGGAGAGGGACCGAGCTGGACTCAACCTTGGACACAGGGGTGTGAAGGAGACTCAGGAAGCGTCCCTGCTCTGCACCCCCGCCCCCCACCGCTCGGGGCCAAACCAATGCCCACCTCCCTCTGGAGGGAATACACCTCGATAGCAGCCCCATCTGGAGACAGGAAGCAGGCTGGCTAAGAGCACAGGCTTTGACATCCAAGAGATCTGAGGTCACATCCCAGCTCAGCCACTTCCTGTGTGACTCTGGACAAGTGACCAACCTCTCCATTTTCTCACCTATCAAAGGTCCGGAAAGGCATACGGTGAGGATGAAATGTGATAACACTTGTGAAACAATTAGCACGCTGTCATAGAATAAAGAACACAATAAGCTTAGTTATAATTATAATGATCAGACAGCAGAAACCATGTATTTTCACAGGAACCCCAGGTACTGAATTTGGCAAGATGGCATCACTGGTGAGGAAACTGGATTCAGATGTAAGCACAGATAAATGAGCAGAAGATCATGTAATTCTCAAAAGAGAGGTTCTGCAAAGAAACAGTGTCCTTCCCTAATCCTTGGGGCTCGTGGCATTTATTAGGGCCCTTGATTAGTGTTGGCTCCTGTAGCAGAAGAGATGCAAGAATGTCCCGTTAGTGGTGGGGACCAGACACTGATGAGGTCGCTAGGAAATGTTCATGTGAAAGGACCCCTCCTCTCCTCAAATCCGGCCGCTGTGGAGTGGGGGAGGGTCTTTTTTGCCTAGAGCCAGGGGGCGATGGACAGAATTACCTCAGATGTCCACACAGACGTTATTAACTTCAGGAAGATCCCAATTTGCCTGATTTCCCCCTGCCCTTTCTCGCAAAGAAATGGTATGTCCCATTGTGTTTTGACGTGGGGTTTGGGATGGAAAGAGCTCCCCTCTCTTCCAGTCTAAAAGGCACAGTACTGGGGCGCCTGGGTGACTCAGTTGGTTAAGCATCTGACCCTTGATTTTGCCTCAGGTCATGATTTCAGAGTCCTGGGATCAGGCCCACACCGGTTCTGTGCTCAGCTGAGTCTGCTTGTCTTTCTCCCTCTGCTCCTTCCTGGTCCCCGCCCCCACCCCTGCTCGCTCTCTCATTCTATCTCTAAAGTAAATAAATATATAAAATCTTTTAAAAGAGATAAATAAAAGGGACAGCACTGGGAGGGCTGGACCCCTCCAGCCCTTTCAGCCCTCACCCCACCCCACCACTAGATCACCCCCAGGATCACTATTCTTTCTGACTCAGGTTCATTGCTTCTAGGGAGACCAACCCTGGAAAAAGGGCCTGGAGTGGGGGATTAGCATCCATGCATTTCTGATTCTGTCCAGCTGTGTAAATGGCTTAGCAAAGACTAAAGCAGCCCATAATTATCACAATTATAATGAGCAGGGACAGCACGGATGTAGAAGTATAATCCATATTAAACTGCAAAGGGGAGTTACACTATCCCCCCGGGCTCTTTCTGCCTGAGGACTGTGCGAGAGTCTGTGAGCCTGAACGTTCCTGGGGGCCCATCCTGATAATCGGTGACACGGAGACCAATTGATGCTTGGATTTATAGCTTTCCAGGAAAACATCCTGGGGCCTTGGAGAAGATTCACGCATTTCCTTGGAGGGAGGGAGGAGTGGAGCAGAGCAGGACAGCTTGGAGGATGAAGGTGCCCACACCAGCTCTGGTCAGGTTCCAGCCCTGGAGGGGGTTGAGGGCGGGTCTGGCCCACGCTGTCTTACCAACAAGGCAAGGGGAAGATCCCCATACCAAAGGGTTTGTGAAGTTTGGTCTTGACCCCAGCACGCTCCCTCCCCCAGCTCCTTGTCAGCCCTCCTCTGCAAAGTCTCTTAAGGGCTTGTTTTCCAGCAGATTGTTGGGATTCCTAAGCAAGTGGTTGTCGGGGCTGGCAGGGCTGGCAGGGCAAGCCCTTAGGAAACACCTGGGAGGGTGTGAGGGAGGCGGGACAGAGCAGAGGACAAGGCCAGCTGAAGACACACGCTGAAGACACACGCCACCAGGGGGAAGCCTGCTGATCCCCCGGGGAGCTCTGGAGCCTGAATTACGCACCAGAAGCTGGTGCACCCAGGACAGGGGGCTGGTCTTTCTACTTTGGCATCAATTGTGATTGCCTACTCATCTCCCAGACATAACTCCAGGAGGAGATGGCCCTGGGCTCAAGGCCAGCCTCTCAAGAAGGTTGCTGGGGGGTGGGGGATGGGCACTCTGGCCCCGGAATGGGGGTCTGGGCAGGGTGCCAACAGCACCTGCTACACAGCTATTCCAAACCCACACTCGTCCTCTCCTCTTTCTCTTCTGTGAAAAGCCACATTAATTAAACTCAAGTTCCTCATGTATTTCTGAAGACCATATAGAGGTCATTTGTGGGGTGGTTGGGAAGGGGCGAGTCTAAGGTTCTTCTCTATCCTGAAGTCTGTAAGGTTACACTCAAAAGTGAATAATTATTGGGATAATTCTTCCAAGACTAATCATATGTAAAGGCTTATTTTAATAAATACTCTTACAATGAAATTTCATGCTGACTTGATTCTCGAAAGGGCACTGCGAAACAGCTTTGTTGTTGTTATTCCCGTAGCACAAACTGTTGCTCAGAGTGGTGAAGTGTTTTACTTAAGGTGACTCAGTTAGGCGAAGTAGTTAATTTCTAACAGTAAAATTTCAGGTAACACTACAGACATCTGGGGACTATTCTTTTTAGGAGAGCTCTTTCCTTAAAAGAAGTCTTTAAATCATCAACCTCTTAGCACCCCCTCCAAAGCATCAAACTCAAATGAAAATATTTATCAAGTGTCTTCAGTGTGCAAGCACTGGTAGTGTCTGGGGACTTTAAAGAGATTGTGGCATCTGCCTAATGGGCTTTCAGTCTAACCAGGGAGCCCGATACATAGCAAACAAGGAGGTTGGATCAAATGCAGAGTAAGAGGATAGGTGGGCATCACAGGAACTGGATGGGTGGGGGGCTCTTCTGAAGGGGAGAGGTGTTCCAGGCTGGCCTTAGAGAAGTGTGGGTCTTGAATGAGCTAGATTCAAGCTAGCTGCTAAATATTCCCTTCCTGCCAGCTGGTTGTCACTGAGAGACCTGTGCCAAGCAGTGGCACATCCATCCGTTCCTCCATTCATTCGCAAACACGTGCGTGTCAGCTGAGTTCCTACTACATGGCAGGCTCTGTGCTTGGCTCTGGGGAGGCAGGGAGGAGAGGGCTCCGCCTGAAGCTCACCATCTAATGCAGACACGGTCCACCCTGCTGTCATCTTTCCAGTCCCTAATCCTGGCTCCTGAGCCACCCAGGCTCGGAAATGCTCTGAACAGCACTGTGTGTTCTTGATGTCACTCACCTCTGAATAAGCAAGGGATCAGCTTGTTACCTCCCTAGAAAGAAGAGGTTTTGGAGGAGGGAGTGTGTCACCTAGAAATGCTTTTGGCGCAGGTAACAAAAAACACCACCAGAATAACTAAACCTAAAGACATAAGGTTAGAGGTGACTGCAGCTGCTGGCCTTTGTGCACTGGCTCAACATCATCGGGATATGCCGTAATCCTCTTGGCCTGTCTCTCGCAGTGTCAGAATGGCTGCCATAGCTCAAGACATCACATCAAGGAAATCACCAAGGAGGGTGGCGGGATGGAAGGGGTTGGTGCCAGCTGAGTCTAGTCTCTTATAAGGAAAGCAGCACTTTTCCAGAATCTGTAGCTGACTTCTGCTTATTTCTCGTTGGCTGGAACTAAGCACAGAGCCACCCCTAACTGCATTAAAGTTGGGAAAGCATCTCACCTGGGGCTGGGAGCATTGCCACTCTGCAACATGGGGGTGTTACTGAAGGTGGTGGGGGAATGAATGTCAGGGAGGCACCCACAGGTGTTGCCACGGGAAGAGCTGTGGACTTCTGCCCCGAGCTCCCGCCAAAGACATTCGTGGACTCATCTGAGTCCCACCTGCTGAACCATAAACCTGCTTCTTCCTAGCCGGTCCTCTTCCCCTTCCGCACACGGGGACCCTCACTGCCCCACCCCTCCCCCCGCCCCACTGCCAGCCATGACCTCTCATCCCATTCCCCGCATCTGTCTTCTGCCCTCCTGCTTTCTGCTTTACTTTTTACCCACCATGAAGCCCCCTTGGGAAAGGAAAACGGGAGGGAGGATGAAAGAGGAGGGAAAGTGTTAATTAAAGACCAGATGTTTAACTCTGTTAATTAATGGCTCTGTTACCTGAGTGGCATCAGCCTTCTCTTATCTATCTCCTTCACCCTCACTACCCTCTCTACCTGGAATGCCCAGCATTGGTGCAGGGGGCCTAAGACCAGCAGAGGGAAGACGGAGAGAGTGGCCCATCGTGACCCTGAGGAGGTGGTTCCCTTGTCCAGGAGGGGAGCACAGACATGCTGGTGTATTGGCACTGGGAATGGAGAGAAGGAAGAGTGGGAGAGGCTGAACCCCTGAGGTCACAAACAGACATGTTTTGTGTAATGCACACAGGGATTTCAAAAAATGCAAGTAATTGACAGCATGTAAGCAGTAAGGGAATTTCACATAAATCCAGATGTATAGACTCTCTTTAGAAATGGACAGATCAGGGCCCGTGTCCCGAGAAGGCAAGAGTCAGCTGGAGAAGAGGGAGCTGCGTCCTGGCTGCCCTGTCCAGATGGGGTCCGTGCCTCCCCATCCTCCACTGCCCCCTCCCTAGCCACCTAGCTCGTGTGCCCCTGCTGCCCCTGAGGACTTCTGGGTTTGGGATCCGCCACTGATGTACAAAGACAATGGGCTGGATGGGGGAGATGGGGGGGGCGTCTGGAAATGCTGAGATGTGAGTCAGGATACCTGGGAGCATCGTAGTTCCATTGACAGAAATGGGGGACATGGGAGGAGCAGGTGAAGGGAGGAAGTTAATTTGGGGCAGGCTGCAGTGGACCTGTCTGTGTGACCCGACATGGAGATGGCCATGTGGTCTGGAGTTCGAAGAGAGGGGTGGAGATTTGGGGCGCTGACGGTGCAAGTGGGGTACAAGTGGGAGCGCTGGCGGGAGGGAACGGAGCTGAGACCACCCTGGGAGCAGTCAGAGTGAGAAGAGAGGGAACTGAGAATAGAAACCTGGAGAAGCACACGTCTGGGAGAAAGAGCTACAAGTGAAGGTTAAGGCCAACATAAAGGTTGGGGAGGAACATGGACAGTGGAATGACAGAGAAGTAGGAATGGTGTCCAAGATTTTGATGCCCCCTTCCTCTATGTTCTTTGCTTTGAAGCCCGAGGGCTATTTCCAGCAAGCTCTACGGCCCCAGGGAGGGAAATGGGGCTAAAGCCCTTGTTCCTCCTGGTGCCCTGTGTTTGCTGGCTCCCCAAAGACACGTGAAATCAACCACTTACCTCGGGGCTGTTTTACCCTTTTGAGGCCATCCAGAGTCTTTTCTCTAATAACTTTAGAAGGAAAGGCTTTGTCTCTCATGGAAAGATTCAGTGTCATCCCAGAAATGACCCAGTAGGCAAGCAGCCGCCCGACTGCCCCGTGCACGTAAGGAGGGATGTAAGCTTCTCTAACCGACACCGACGCACTCCTCATTTCCACCCTGAAAAATCTGTCCTCTCTAAGGCGAGGCAGAAGGCCCAGGGTTGTGGAGTCAGGCCCGTCTCTAGCCTGTGGCCCTCCTTCCTCTCTACTGTCTGTGTGTTTGTACGTGTATGGAAGGAGGACGGCTTGCTGGCTTTCACGGGGCAGGGCTGGAGTCCGAGCCACGCCCCCTGCCCCGGCAGAGGTTCCCTCCCTCTCTCTCTGACACCCCCACCCCCACCCCAGCGCAGAAGGCAGCAGATGTTACTGGTCTCACTTCATTTCAATAGATTTACAAGCATGCCTTTATGTGTTACTGAAAAATTGGGTGTAAATCCTATTTTAAGAACACAGTGGAACTCATTACTTGAAGAACACATTGGAAAATCCTTTTGGGAAGTGAATAATAATCACCCTTTGGTACAACTTTTGCGCCAGTATGTAAGAATTTCTTTATCTGAAGTGCAGCTCACCTGGAAGGTCTTTCCCATGATCTCCTCTTTGCATTTTGTGACCATCTTCTTTCCCACGGGAGACGCTGTTCCCCTTCCCTGTACGTGCGGTCCCCCATCTCTAGTCCTCTCTCCCCAACCCCCCTCAGGCTCTCACATCATGTCCCCCGACTGTTCTCTCAGCAGTACCTCTTCCCCCCACCCCTCCTCCCCCAGACCATGGACCATGGCCTGCCGGTGACTCTTCACTGGGTGCTGCTCTTCTTTCTTCCAAATTTCAGGCACAGATGTGTCCCTGGTTGTCAGAAATGTTTGCCACGTGTGAACAGTTGGGTGGGAGTACATAGGACGGGTGTGGTAGGCAGAATAATGGCCACCAAAGATATACATGTTCTCATCCCTGGAACCTGTGAGTGTGTTACCAGAAGGGACGTTGCGGATGTGATTCAGCTAAGGACCTTGAGGCGGGGAGAGGGTCCTGGATTACCCTGCTGGGCCCACTGTAATCACAAGGGTCTTTCAACGCAGAGATTTTTCCCAGCTGTGATAGAGTGGGGGGTAAGGAAGGAAGAATGGCTGGAGGGAGGCCATGCTGCTGGCTCTGAAGATGGAAGGAATATGGGCAGCCTCTAGAAACTAGAAAAGGCAAGGAAATGGATTCTCCCCTAGAGCCTCTGGAAAGGAATACAGCCCTGATGATTTCAGCCCATCGAAACCCATGTCCGACTTCTAACCCACAGAACTGGAAGAGAATGGATGTGCTGTCTGAGGCCACTCGGTCCGTGGTCATCGGTTACAGCAGCAACAGGAAGCGGATGTGGTGGCAACCCCATGGTCTGTCGGGAAACCTGGCTGCACCCCAAACCTCGCTTCTTTTGCCTCGTTCACCTCATATTCATGGACTCACCTGACATTCTCCTTTCACTGAGTGATTTCAGCTCATTCCGGGCTCTGCCTCTTTGGATGCCCTGTGGCTCCCGTCCGTCTCCTGCTGCCCACACCTCATCCCTGAGCCTCCCAACATCCCAGCCACACAGCCAAGGTGTGGAGGGACAGGAGGGGGCTCGCTTGGCCCTGGTCAGGGGTCAGGGTGCCCTGCGGGAGAAAGAGGGAGGGGCTGGCAGGGTCTCACGCTGAAGGGAGATCAAAGACCTGATCATCTGGGGGGGTCTGTAGCCCACCTCCCGAGATCTCCTGGTCCTCCTCAGCCCAGTGGATTTTAGGAGCTCTTTTTTTTCTTTCTTTTAATTGTGGCCACATACACAGAAGATAAAATGTACCATCTTAGCCGATGTGAAGCATAGGGCTCGGTAGGACGGGTACGTTCACATTGCTGGGCAACCATGACTGCCACCCATCTCCAGAACTCTTTCCTCTTGCAAGCTGAAATCCTGTACCCATGAAATAACAACCCCGTTCCCCCGTCTCCCTGGCTCCTGGCAACCACCACTCTACGTTCCCTGCCTACGAATTCGGTCATTCCAGGTACCTCATGTAAGGGAAATCATACGGCGTTGGTCCTTTTGTGTCTAGCTTATTGTAATTCAGCATCAGGCCCTCAGAGTTTATCCACGCTGCAGCAGGTGGCCGAATTTCCTTCCTTTTTAGGCCGAATCACATTCCATTGTATTTAGTGTACCATTCGTCTGCCAGTGGACACTTAGGTTGCTTCCCCCTTTTGGCTGTTGTGGATAGAGCTGCTGTGAATGCGGGTATACGAATACCTTTTGGAGTCCGTGCTTTCAGTGTTTTGGAGTGTGTACCCAAAGTGGAATGGCTGGATCAGATGGTGATTCTACTTTTAATTAACTGAGGGGGCGCCGTACTGTTTTCCATAGCGGCTGCTCCATTCTGCATTCCTGGCAGCCCGTTTCAGCCAGGTTTCGGGGTGCAGGCCCATGGCATTAAGTATGCTCACACGGCTCTGCAGCCATCAGCACCCCCATCTCTTTAGGAACTCTGGCTCTCTGCGTGTTGGAGGAACCACGCTCAGGAGCGGGAATGGAAATGGGCCCTCCTTTGCAAAGGTTTACGTTGAGCCAGTGAATCTGTCATTGAAACCCCAAGGAAGCCCGGGCCTTTAGCTGGATTTGCCTTCTATTTTTGAGTTGTAGGCATGTTTTCAAATGCGGTTTTCATTTTATACAGCAACTGAATATCTGATAGCAAAATATTTCCATGGAGAGAGCTTGCCCATGGGGAGGAGAGAGAGGAGGCTGCTCTAATGAATAGATAAGCTTGATTTGTGTTTGGCAACATCCTTAGCATTTAATTCCAGCAATTAAAGTAGGCAAGTCTCCTTTGTTTTCCTTTTCCTTGCAAAAACAATAAAATATTACAGAATGTTTCGGGGGAAAAATCCCTACTCATTGTAATACGACCATCTCCATTCCTAATGCTTATCTGTGCCAGGCATGAACGGAACATTCGTTCATCTTATTTCACTTGAGCTGCTCTGCAACTATAAGGCAGCGTGCTGGGTCTAACCTGTGTAGCCCCCTCACACAACGGTTCTCTCCTCGTGCATTTGGTCCATCTTCCTCCACACATGTGTCCTCTTCTACAGAGCTTGCTTGCTTTCCCAAGTGATATGAATGTTCCCTTTTGCATTCTTGCTTTCAGTTCTCACCTTGGCTGGACATCCTTTGTTCCCAGGAGCAAGCCCAGGCTCCATGATTATAAAGACAGAATGACTGTGGGCCATGCGTTAGAGGGGTCTCATTTGCAAAAGATCGCTGGAGCAGCCTGAGCCCTGGTGAGAAGCTCACGAGGCTATGTCAAATAATGCCATTTTCCTGCGTGGTGCACTGAGACTGTGCAATGGGCAGGCTCTGGAGCCCAATGGCCTGGGTTCAGATCTGGCTGCCGGTTTTTTTTTTTTTTTTTTTTTTTTTTAAAGATTTTATTTATTCACTTGACACAGAGAGAGAGACTACAAGTCGGCAGAGAGGCAGGCAGAGAGAGGAGAGAGAAGGAAGCAGGCTCCCTGGCTGAGCAGAGAGCCCGACGCGGGCCCCGATCCCAGGACCCTGGGATCATGACCTGAGCCGAAGGCAGCGGCCCCAACCCACTGAGCCACCCAGGCGCCCCTGGCTGCCGGTTTGACCTTATGCAAGCTACTTGACTGCTCTGTGCCTCAGTTTCCCCATCCATGAAATGGGTATGATAAGAGTATGTGCCTCTGGGGGTGATTGCGTGGATTAAATGGCAAAATAAGCATAGAATACCACCTCGTATATGGTAACATGGTCTCTGTTGTTGCTATTTATTTAGTCTTGGTTCTCCCACCACCTCCCTGAGCATTCTTGAGCTAGATACTCTCCCTCAAGCCTCAGTCTTCTCATCTGTAAAATATGGTTGAACTAAATGATCTTCAAGAGCCCTTCCTGTTCAGATTTCTGTGGTTGCCTTTTTCCTTATATCTTCCCTCTGGGTTTAACTGCAGTTGGGGGGGATGTGGGTGGGACCACAAGAAGGAATACCCATCACTGATGGGGCAAATACACAGTCTGGAGTTTGCTAGGAATAGGCAGGGGAGAGGAGAACCCAACCAGGACCTGTCCTGGCCAGAGAGCAGAGAGCACCTTGCAAAGGCAGGGAATGAACTTGGTCCTGGGAAAGAGGATGGGGGTGCTCACTCCCAGGTTCCAGAGCTGAAAAGTGCTGGGAAGTCTTTCCGAGCCTCTGTCCCTCCCCGACCTGATCCCAACCTTCCCTCTGGGCCCCAGTCGTCCAGATGGTCTAAATGGGAAGAAAAGAGGAAAATCCGTATCCAATCTGCTCTATTCAGAGCAATGGGAAGGAATCTGCATCTCAATTTTATCTTTGTGCTGAGCTTGGCTAAGCTTTGCCCCCCAAGTGGTGAGTGATGGGTGGGTGGGAAGATGGTATTGGTGGCCCCCATGGGGGGGTGAGGGATCGCCCCCACGCCTTCCCCTCCTTACCAAACCGCAGACAGAAAGCATTCTTTCCTGCTCTTGGTTTCCCTGTTTCCTCTTCTTTTCTTTCCTTCTCTTTCTCTCCCTCTTTCCCAGGCAGGCAGCCAAGTGGAGATTTTGAATGGTGGCAAGAAGGGAGGGGTCAGGAAGGAGGACCAGAGGTGAACCCTTCCTGGAAGGTCCTCAAGGGCTCCTGGGTGGGGACATGAGGTGGGGACAGAAAGAAGCGTCTCATTCTCTCCCACCCGGCCTGGCCCCTGGCTGTACAGCGGGGCTGGGGGGTGGGCTGTGGCTGTCAGCGCTCTGGCTGGGGTCTGGACTCAGCCCTGTCTGTCAGCAGCCTCTGGAATTTCCTTCTCCATAGCCACTCAGGACCTGGAAAACTGGCTCCCACAGCCCAACTCACAGGAGACTGATTTGCAGCAGGAAGTCAGTTTAATAATTTCTAACCAGAAAGTGCTCTCCCTGGTTGGGAAGTCAACTCAGGAAACCAAATTAAACTCTGAAGGCCGCTTGGAGGGTGTGTGGAGTTAGGGCTCTGGAAGGGGCCAGGAGGGCTGGGACCAGTTCTCCTCGAGGGAGGACGTGTGTGTAGTGGCCCACACTGTGGGCTTCTGCAGCAGACAGTGTTGGGTTCAAATCCCTCCTCTCTTATTAACTGGCACTGGGACCTTGGGTGTGGTCCTCAGCCTTGCTAACCTCCGCTTCCTCCTATCAACTGTGAAGGGTGATCTTGGAATGATCCCAAAGGCATCTCTCAGCGATCTTGCCAAATGGCCTTGAGGTCTTGCAGGGAAAGAGCTTAGCATAGTACCTGGCACTTCTCAGTACGCAGCAGCCGTGTTTATGTAAGCCCTCATCCTTAGGGTCATAGGTTGTCTTTTCCTTTCTGATTCCACCCTTTTTATCAATCAAAAGAAAAGGTGTCCTCCGTCTCTCTGGAAACGATCCCCAGCAGCAGCATGAGTGGTCTCCATTGCTGCCTTGATGCCGCTCTGGGACACAGCCTCTCCCACCTCGTCCCCCAGTCCCTCCCTGCTTCTGTCCAGGGCCACCGCATGCAATTGACCTGGGGTGTCCCCTGCAGGGTGCAAGCGGGGCCCGAGATCCGCCATGCTCCGGGTGTGGGGCTGGGGTCTCTCAGAGCGAGAGGCGCCCACTTCCGTTCTCTGAGTTGCCCTGCAGGCCGGTGACCGCTCTAACAGATGGCTTTGCTGCCGCTGCCACCTGACTTCCCAAAGCACAGATCTGACTGCGTCCTTCCGCTGCCCAACTACCACCTAGTCCTCCTTTTCAGCAGACGGAACCCTCCTGATGCTGTAGGTTTTCTTAAGTTTCGCCATGATTTGGCCTCGGTCTTCCTCTCCAGACTCAGCGCCCCCACCCGGTTCTCCAGCCTTGCTGGCTTAGGTGAGGATGGTCCAGGGCCGAGTGCTGTTTGCCATTCTGTCATTCTGGGACGCTCTTTGCCCCTGATGGCCAGGGAAGCTCCCCGCCTCTCTCCTTCAAGGAGTGCTCCCTTCTACGGGAGGCATCTTAGACCTTCAGCCCCCGGGATTCCTCTCTCTTCCCTGTTCCAGGGCACCTTGCACCTGTTTGCAGACACCCCCTCATATCCCCTCTTCCTGCTCATCCTTCATTCAGGCCTCCCTCTCCTTTGCAGGACTGTCACCTGCAGGACACTGGGACCCCTTTGTCTGTCCCTGTACTGAATGGCTTGGTGAATGAAGATGGTCTCCAGTGTGGCATTCAGCTTCTCGCCACTGCCGGAAGGCCTGGGCAGTTAGTTGGCCAGCAGGCAGTGGGGGCCATTTGGGTTCTATAGGGGTGGGGGAGGATTCAGTGTGTTCTCTCTCTCTCTCTCTCTCTCTCTCTCTCACACACACACACACACACACACACACACAGACACTCCACCCCTGCCTCCCTCATCCTTTGCCCCAGAGAGAAGAGTAAATGTCCTTCTGTCCCTGGGCCTCCCAACAGCTCTGGCCCTGGCCCTCTGCCCTTCCTTTGCTTTCCTTCCCTCGCACTCCATCCCCTCCCCCGGTAGCCGCTAATCCTCCTCCCACTGTCTGTGCTGGGAAAACGAGCCCTGGAGAAGTCCCATGGAAGGCGAGGAGTCCTCAAGGGGGTGGCTGTGTGGGTGTGCGTTTTCTCTCACACACAAGCACATGCATCACACGCCTCCCAGCATCATTAGAGTGAGCCCATATCAAGGACCACGGGGAATTGGGGCAGCAGCGGGAAAGAAGGCAGTAGAAGCTCTGGCCCATGATTCGGAAAAATGCTTTCCTTGTCACTGACGGTTTCCCAAAATAGCAAGAGTTGGCTGGTGCCATGGCTCCCTCTTCTCCACTCCTCGAGAACCCTGCCACAGGGTCAGTGACACGTGGCTCCCAGGCAGGACGGAGTGCAGGCCTCTGGATCCCCTTATCTGTCTGACCCCAGGCCCTGGGCTGCTGTGTCTGTCTGGTGATATATTGCTCCTTGGAGAACGGTCTCCTCTCCTCTATTACACTGCAAGCTCCTTGAAGACAGGGACCATACTTTTGTCCTGCCCGTGCTTCCCCTGTCTATCCAGGCACCCGCACATAGTAGGTGTTCAGCTAATGCTCAGGGAAGTATTGTATAAATGAACGAATGGATGAACCTGGGAAGACACTTCAGTAACTAGTCAGGGTGTTATGTATATGAATTCATACAAGTGGATTTCATAAAGGGCCTACCCTGTGCCAGACTTAGTTCTCAGGCAGCGAACTCTAAGCCCCATTTTACACGTGCAGATCTCCACAGGCCTGGTGGCCTCCTGAGCTCAGGACTACAGCCCTCAAGAAGATCAGGGGGCCTCTGCTATGCACTGTCTGTGGAGAAATTCCCAGATTATTTTAACGTCAGGTCAGGCAGATATACTAGAAATAGAAATTCCTGTTTGTCTGAGGCATATTTGGTTATAGGAATGAAAACCCGAACCATATGGGATAGGAACGGTGCCTGGCTGGTGATAACGAGACCTGAAGAACAAGGGCTTGAACAGATGGGGAGTGAGTTATTCAACAACAACAACAGCAATGACAGCCAACCCCCGTATTGTGTACTTTAGGGCAGGTACGGTTCTTTCAGGAGGCGGGGAGGGGCAGAGAGAGAATCTTCAGCAGGCTTCATCCCCAGCACCGAGCGAGATGCGGGGCTTGATCCACGATCAAGGACCTGAGCCAAAATCAAGAGTCAGATGCTGAACCGACTGTGCCACCCAGGTTACCCGGGAAGGTGCCGTTCTAAGCCTCATTCAATCTTCACAACCCCTCTCTGAGACAGGTGTCACGAGTCTCCCCATTTCACAAACAAGGGAACAGGCACAGAAGTGTGACGGGCAAACATCACAGCTGGAAGTCTGGAGGGCGGCAGACGAGAGCCGACTGATTCTGTCTCCCTTCCAGGTCCCATCTGCCCTCCTGAACCTCCATATCACACGGCTCAGGGAGGCCAGTGTGGTACTACCCATCCATCCCAGCTGTCGGCCAAATGGGGAGAAGGAAACCCTCCTCACGTGCTTCCCCACAGGCCCCACTGACGGCTTCCTCACATGTCGCCCTGGCCGCCCGTGTCTGGTCCGGTCCACTGGCAGAGGCTTTGAGCAGGGCACCTTGCCTGCAACGCCCACCAGTACAGGGGCTCCTTTAGGAAGGAGGAGGCGATCGTGCAGCCAGGAGTCAATAGGGTGAGGCGACTCTGGGTCTGACACGACTCTGGCTGACTTAAGCAAAAATGGAAGATTCTATTACGGGGATCGGGAAGCAGGCTCATGGCTCACGGAAGTCGGAAAGCGCTAGAACTGGGGACTGGAAGTCTGTTAGCATTCCCGAGAGTCTCTGCTGTCTGTCTCCCGTCACGCTGTCTGTCTTCAGACGGCCATCTCATCTGCTCCCCCACTCAGCCCACATGACAGGTGGAAGACAGCCACCCCACGGGGCCCACGTTGCTCCTCGAGGTTTCCTCCACAAAGACTGACTTGAGCCTGGGGTGGGATGGGGGCCACACGCTCAAATGGCCACGGGGGAGCATCTGATTCGTCAATTTTTTTTTTTTTAAAGAGAGAGAGAGAGCATGAGCAGGGGGAGCGGCAGAGGGAGAAGCAGGCTCTGAGCTGAGCAGGAAGCCTGATGTGGGGCTCCATCCCAGGACTCTGGAATCATGACCTGGGCCAGAGGCAGACGCTTAACTGACTGAGCCACCCAGGGGCCCCCTGATTGGTCTATTTTGACCGCATGACTATAGTTGGTGCAAGTGGCTATGGCAGGGTGGGGATGAGTGTACGTAAGCCTGGGAGCAGGGGCTGCCCCTTTGACCTGTGGATGGAGGGGAGATAATTTCCAAGGAAGAGGGATCCTCAGGAGTTGGAAATTCACCCCCCCCCACACACACAAGTGTCTTGCACCCTGCTCACGAAGACCAGTCCTATAGTGCTCAGTGATGTGGGGATTAACTGCCCTTCTCCTTTATTCAGGATGCCATCCTTGACTTCGGCTGACATTTGCAAGGCTGCAAAGCCTGGCTTATCGGGCTCTGCCCTGACCATCAGCACCCCACACTCCGGCCCCATTCCTCGCTGCCCTGCTCCTTCTGCCCCTCCTTTGCATCCCTCTTAGGGTCTGCTGGCTTCCTTACCAAGGGCAGAGGCGGTCCTTGAAGGTGATGGCAAAAGAGGCCTGTGCATGTGTCCCCACGGGATCCCCGAAGTCAGCACCTTGGCACACGTTTGCATTCCTAAGACTCGGAACGCTCATCAGAGTAAAGGCTTTTCCTGTCTCCTCCCTGCTTAGCGTTCAGTCTGTCTCCCTCTGGGGGGCTGTCTGGTCTGTGTGCAATGTGCATGGCTCTCCCCCCCTTCCTCCTCCCTCACCTGAGCGGAGCTGCTCTGGAATGGGGGTCCTGCCCCCAGCCCTTGCCCTCCCCCTTCCCGTGCGGCATTCCCTTCCCTTCTCCTCGAACAGCGGCCGTGCGGTGCGTGCGGGGGCCCAGGTGGACCAGGTGATATTAATCTAGTAATTATTGATTCAGGAGGGACTTGGAGGACACATTCACATAAAAGCCATGATGTGACTGGAACTTCTGTTGTGGAAATTAGGTACTTGAAGGCCTGGGCCTGGAGGAAAGGATGGGGTCAGAGGAGGGTGGGGAGACATGAGGGGAGGCCCGTTGCCATAGCACCTTAGGAGAGGGGCCGATGCAGGCGAAGCCCCGGCTACGGTCTAAAAAGAGGGTGTTTGCCTCTGTGTCGAGTATCACCCGTGAGATGTTGCCTCGGTCAGGGTCCCCCCAGGAAACAGAGGGCACACTCAAATCGGGAAACGGGCGGGCAGTTTAATAAAGGAACTATTTACGAAGGTCTGGAAGGGGTTTGGGAGCCATATGGGACTGCTCACTGGGCTCTACCCTGCAGCTGCTAATCAGGAAGTAGCCCCAGCCCCAGACCAAGGGAGGAGGGGGGGAGCCTGCGATTGTTGAAACTGGGGGCATAACTCTGACCTTCTGGGGGGGGATGCGGCCACTCGCCCTGCTGCCTCCCTTCTCCCTCCTTCTTCCCATCACCCCCAGGGCCTCCATCGGCCAAACAGAGGGAAGGAGTCCCCTGTTGCAGTGCAGGCGCTGAGGGGGAAGGGGGGGGACAGAGTAGAGGGACAAGTAGAAAGCATCTGGCATAAGTGTCGAAGGGCAAGAGGAAATTCCATAGCCGTGCCCAACCCCACGAAGCAGGAAAGACCCAGTTTAGCTCTCAGGAATAACACCATGTCAGTGGCCATGGGAAAATCACTCCAGGGAGTATGCCTGGGCCAAACCTCCCTCCTGGCGGTTGTCTGCAAAGAGGGATGGCCAGGCTCTCCTGGGGAGGAGCACAGAGTCCCACGTTTGCACCCAAGGCTAAGGGGACCATGGAGGTGCTCTAGGGACCAATGCCCCATGGGATGCAGGTTGGGACAGGGTAAGGCAGAAGGGGGCTCTGCTGGGCGCACAGTCTGCAGAGTCACCGGGGGGATTTCCTTGAAGCCTCGAAGCAACACAGTGACAGGTGTTAGCCCATCTCACACTCGTGTGCCAAAACAGGCAAGAAGAGAATCATCCTGCTCTCATTTTCTACACCTGAGTAAGGTAACAGCAATAGGAAGGGAAGAGAGAGGAGGGGTTAGAAGCAAAGGGTCTTAGAGCAGGAAGGACCCCCAGGGGTCTCTAGTCCCTGTAGAAGTTTGTCGGAATCCCCTTTGGGATCACTCACTGCCAGGCCCCAGGACACCATCCCCACTGCAAGTGATTCTGATTTGCTCCCACGTCCAGCCAGGAATCTCTGACCTATGCAACCTTATATTTCACAGGCAAGGACGTGACCCCAAGGAGGTCACTCAGTGCTTTAGGGACCTGTGAGGGATGTGATGTCGACAAGGCTTGGTGACACATTGGAAGGGCCAGGGAAGGAGAGAGGTGGGAGCTGATTCAGAGGGTCTGAGTCAGGCTCCAGACAAAGTGCTGTGCTCCCCCACATTAGACGTTTTAGGAAACTAAACCTAACTTTTAAAAGGTCTTTAAATTTTTTATTGAATGGGTAATATTAAACATATTTAATAATCAAAAGCAAAAATAACATAAACAGGTGTATGTTGAGAAGCCTCGATCATGATTTTGCTATTCACAGGTAACCTGCCTTACAATTAGTTTGGGTTTATTTTCCCAGTGTATGTTAATGCTAATACAAGCAAATATAAATATATTCTCATTTCTACCTTTTTTTTTTTTACACACAAGATTGCATGCTATTACACTGTTCTGGATTGTGGGTTTTGTTTTGTTTTGTTTTGTTCACTTAATATACCTGGAGATTTCTCCCTACCAAAATCTAGAGAAAAATCGCCATTCTTTTCTAGAGCTGCATAGTATTCCATTACAAATATATGCCATCGCTTATCTAGGTGGTGTCCAGGGGCTAGCTATTTGGTCGTTTCCCCGTCTTCTGGTATTTCGAAGAATGCCCCAAGGGATCACCTTGCACGTAAATCACTTTGCATATGTGCAGGTGCCTCTTTAGTCTATTTCTGCTTCTCCACGATCTCTGGCAAAGGAGCAGGTTTTACATTTCACTTTACAATCTGTCGCAGATGGGTACTTACATAAAATTCAATAAAAGTGAATTACTGGAGTAGTGAATTGACAAAAAAAACTAGGAAAAATACAAGCCCCCAAATTTTATTAGATCCAATGGACATAAAAATTACTGCCACATTACCATAAAGGTTTTTCAACACTCTCAAGTTTCTGTGTTTATCTTACCCCAAAGTCGTCACAGGTTGTGGATGGTCACTGATCCGTGGACCACACTTTGAGTAGCATGGGTTAAGGCTCCCAGAAATCAGGTCGAAGGATAGATGCCCCCGCCATTTTGCCAGACTCCTGTCCATGGTGGTTGAACCGTTCTGCACAGTGGTATCTACAGGCACCCTCTTTCCCGCAGCCTCACTGAGAGTGCCGTCGAACTTGGATTTTTGCTAAAGTGATAGGTGAACAGTGCTTACCTCTACTAAGTTTTAAATTGAATTGCCCCCATTATTTTTCTTTTAAAGATTTCATCCATTCATTTAAGAGAAAAAGGACAGAGAGCATAAGCAAGGGGAGAGGCAGAGGGAGAAGTAGGCTACCCGCTGAACAGGGAGCCCGATGCCGGGCTTGATCCCCGGACCCCAGGATCATGACCTGAACTGAAGGCAGATGCTTAACCATCTGAGCCACCCAGGCACCCCTGCGTCGCTCTTATTATGAGTAAAAATAGGGTCATTCATATTTTTAAGCCCTGTTTGTATTTATATTCTTTGTCCATTTTTCTGAAGGATTGTTGATCATTTCCCTCCTGATCCCTAGGAATTATTTATATATTAGGGATATTAGCCCTTGTCTGTGGTATGTATCGCAAATGGTTTTTCCAGTTTGTCGTTTGCCTTTTTTATTTTGCTTGGTGTTCATTTTGGGGGGTAGAGGGGCCATGCAGAAGTTTGGGGTTTTATGTAGTTAAATTTGTTAATCTTTTCATTAACAGCTTCTGGATTTTGAGTCATGGCTCTCTAATCCAAGGTTATAAAGAATCTTGCCACATTTTCTTCTAGTATTTCTATGATTTTATTCTTAATGCCTAAATCTTGTATCCAGCTGGAATTTTCCCTAGTACGAGGTGTGGGTTATGGATCCAAATTTATCTTTTTACGAATGGCTACCCGCTTGTCCCAGCTCCACTTATTAAAATCCCTAATACCACCTTTATCATTAAAACCAATTTTAAGCCATTTGGGATCATAATAGAAAAGGCTCTATAATTTGTCAGTTTTATCCAGAATACCATTACAAGGGAAATTAGCTCTCAAGATATGATCTATAACTTTGTGTTACGAGGGTGAGGTAAACTCTAAGTCACATAAGTAAAATATAAATTTATTTAGGCCGACAAATAGAGCCCCAGGGGGCTGCTCACAAGCATGGAGGAAGCAGGGAGAAGTGGGCACTGCTGAGGGAGCACGTGGTGAGATGGAGTGTATTTGCCTTGCAGATCCTCCCCAGCCTGCCTCCAGGAGCTAGGACTGCGGAGGGGCCCACCATGGTGTCCCCGGGTCCCCTGGCCATCACCCTGTTGCCGCCCAGCCTCACACTGCTGGTGTTCCACCTGTGCAGCTCCCAGGATGTCGCCACTGAGCCCAGCAGTGAGCAGCAGCTGTGCAGCCTGAGGGAACACCCCACCGTGGCCTTTGCAGGTGAGCGCACTCGCTCCTGTTTCACGATGCCTGGGTCTGGAAGGACTTAGGTCTGGACTCTTTGGCTGTCAAGTTCCGGATGTTCCCGTGGGGCTAGATGTAAGAAGGATGGGCAGCCCTGGCTGGAGGGCTCTGATTTGAGTCTCCAGACAGTTTATTTAAACTTTCATTCGTGTTCACCGAGGGGAGGAGGACCCCTTTCTCTGGGATTCCTGCTAGAATCGGGGGAGTGTGTGCTGTGGTTGGAGTGCGCAAGGGTCCGTTGGCCATCTCAGCTCTAGCTCTTTGGAAGCGTGAGCTCTATTTCGTAGCTTCCCTGGGAGGCAGAGTGAAGATGACTCACGCTTAGGAAGTGCCTGGAGATCTCTGGAAGCTTCCTGCTGCTCTAAGACACTTGCAGGGATGCCTGTCTCCGGGGCCCTGGGAACCCACAGGGAAGGGAGCCTTGATGACTAAGACTCCCTTTGTCTGTCAAGGGAGGGCATGAGATGTCCTATCAAAGTGTTTCGCAAACTGGGATTTGTGAATCACTGGACGTATTCTGAGGGGTCTACAAATTCTCAGTAAAAGTTGCTAAAGTGAGTATCTTTGTATTCAGTGATAATCTAAATCCCAAACAAAACACAAATACCGGAGCATCCCGGATGCCCCCCTGTACCCGGTGGCCAGGGTGGGACTCCCCGGAGGGGCCGTGATCATATCAAAGCTTCCGGAACCGTCACCTGCAGGGCAGCTCACGCTGGAATCTGTGGGAATCTGTGGACGTAGCTTCAAGGGGTCCCCAGGTTCTTAAGTCTGACAAACACCCGCCCTGTTTCCACATCACAACTGCAGCAGGGAGGCGCAAGGACGGCCAATCTCCTTTAACAAAGGGGAGGGCTGAGGTATTGAGCTTTGGAGAGACTTGGAGGCAGGCGTCCAAGAGCTCTTTCTAGTCCCGGTGGTGGAGTGATCGGGCTCCACCTTGAGGGCCCCGGGGCAGGAGGATGAGAAGCCGTCCTCTGGCATTCCACACAGCTCGCTGAGAGGGGCAAGATGGAAACTGGAGCAGAAAAATAAATGCAAGAGTCTGGGGCTGGCGTGGGATTAGGGGGCGGGGCGGGTTGGGGGGTGGCAAGGTGGGGAGGCTGGGGTGGTTTAGAAGCGTGGGATTCCCAGCTGTGGGCTGGCTCCGTCTCAGGGAGGAGAATCCGCAGCTGTCTTCTCAGTGCTGTCTTGTTTGAGCTGGGATCCAAGGCTTTGAAGGCTTAAGTGGATTAAAGTAAATTAGCAATGTCCTTAAGCCTACAAAACACGCGTACACTCTCAGACTTCTGATGGCTCCCAGAGTTCTGGTGCCTGTCACTGAAGGGAAGGACCAAGTGGGAGACAGAGGGTTGGGATTCTGAGGGCTGTCCTCTTGTTGGATGCCCTGTGACAGCTCCTGATGAACCATTTCCTCTCAGGGGCCTTGCTGAGGGACATAGTTGGCCTGGCTCTTTCTGGGGGCAGGGACAATGGAAGGAGAGCATGGGAATTCCTGTCCTCCCTGTGCCGCCCCCCCCCCAGGCTGGTCTATACCTGTACTGGAGCCAACTGGGGAGGGAGGGAGGGGTAGTAGAGAGGTGGAAGGTGTGTTCCTTGAGTGCCTGGCTTCCTTGACACCATTTTTGATCTGCGGGTGTGTATCACTTGAATGAAACTAACTTCCTGCCCACCCTCTTTCTGAATGGAGGAGTGAGGCTCCGACTGCCATAGAGTGACTAAGGAATCCCCTTCGCCCCAGCAAGCAGAGATGGTCCATCATCCTAGACTGACAGCCCTGGGGAGAATCATCATCTCTGTTTTTCCTCCCCAGACCTCCTGGCCTGCCCTCCATCCACCCAGTTCTCTACTCTGACAGCTTTGAGTTTTCCTAACCATTCACCAAATTTTTTATTGAGCCCTGCTTGACACCAGGGACCGAGCTAGGTACTGTGGGACTTCAGAGAAGAGTGAGAGTCCCCTTTGGGGACTCGAATACCTCTTGTTCCTTAGAGGTCACTCCCTTTGGTTCCCCAGTGCTGTTGATGCTGGATGAGGACTGCATCTCTCGTCTCCTCACATCTTTTAGTACCGCTGAGCACACACGAGGTGACAGACTGTGTTCTAGGTGATGCCACATTCCAGAGAATTTGCCGCACGACCCAACCTAGTGCCAATCCCCAGCTCCCAGGATCCCCTCAGATGTTACATTTTATTTCTGACTGATCAGTAGGCTTCCAACCCTATAGCTGTGAGTTCTCCTCTCCCCTGACACCTGCCTGATCTGTGAGTGACCCTAAATACCCTAGAGGAACTGCCAGTTGCAGAACCTGACAGGCATTTTTCCATTTTGTGAGGTTAAATTTTCTCCTACAGGTTTCTTTTAAGGGGGACCCACCTGTGCTTGTCTTTGACTTGCACATTCTTCCTTCTGCCAGGGCATGGCATTTATCGGAGGCAGGGAGAAGCCAGTATGGAGTTAACACTGACAGTGGTTAATCCACAAAGTGGGTAATTGAATTGACTATAATTAAAATCACAGGCGCGTCATGGAGAATGTCATTTTTCTCTTAAAGTCGCCGTCCAAAGCCTTCACTGCACATGGAGCTCAGAACGTGCTTGGTGTTTTAAAGACAGCCTTCCCTCTGGTCCTGTTTGCCTGTTTAATAAGAGGAAGCTGGCTCCTTTCCCGAGACAGCTCCCCCAGGATCAACATGCTG
The DNA here is from genome assembly GCA_002007465.1 of Ailurus styani. Classification (NCBI taxonomy): domain Eukaryota; kingdom Metazoa; phylum Chordata; class Mammalia; order Carnivora; family Ailuridae; genus Ailurus; species Ailurus styani. The sequence goes on along the minus strand of LNAC01000449.1, from coordinate 27,571 downwards.
CACCCGCCTGCATCTCCCCCCACCTCGCCCCTTTCCCCTTGCCCTTGTCGGTGGTCCCTTTGGGGCTAGGGAGAGGGACAGAAACTGCAAGGGGCTGCCACACTCCACTCCTACCCCTGCCCCTCCCTCCTGTTACCAGGCATCCCCCCTCCTGCCCTGTTTCATCTTCCCTTCCCCTCCCCGCCCCAGGAAAGGGCCTGAGTGAAGACCCGGCTGAGAAGTCCCCAGACAGTTTCTCCTGGCTTGCTGCACACCAATCACACGACCTCCTCCCCTGTGCAGCTGTCCACATGTGGAAGATTCCCATCGGAGGGGAAGAGGAGAACTGAATGAAGTGTGACCCAGTTGCTACTGTTGGGGAGCACTCAGTCTGATGGGGACAGGCAAGCCCCTCATATTCCCGCCCTGCCCCCCACACACAGAATACAGACCTGAGCACATTCAGAATGACAGAAACATACAGTGTGAATAAAACAGACAAGGTCGAGGGAACATGGAACAAAATAAACTCAGGATGGAGAGATTACAATCCGGGAAGTCTTCCTGGAGGAGGAGGACCCTTGGCTTAGTCTCTAAAGTAGTATACTAGGGCGCCTGGGTGGCTCAGTGGGTTAAAGCCTCTGCCTTCGGCTCAGGTCATGATCTCAGGGTTCTGGGATCGAGGCCCGCATCTGGCTCTCTGCTCAGTGGGGAGCCTCCTTCCTCCTCTCTCTCTGCCTGCCTCTCTGAATACTTGTGATCTCTCTCTCTGTCAAATAAATAAAATCTTAAAAAAAAAAATAAAGTAGTATACTATTCTGCCAGGATTTCTGAGGGTGGCCCTGAGGTCTACTAAAAACCCAGCCTACTGGACAGATCTGCTCCTTATATCGGTATTGCTTGGATGGTGTTGCAAATTCATGACAACCCTAGCTAACCTGTAGTCACCTGCTGAGGGCAGAGGCAGACCCAAGGGGTTTGCTACATTTTGCTGCAGTTTCTTTCTTCTTTTTAATCGTGCATATCACAGTTTTCTGAAAAACATCCAGCTCACAAAACCTCGAGTTCTCCAGGGAGCGATTAAGTGTTTGCCTATCGTGCAGAAATGAAGGGCTGCTTTTACTCTGTAGTGGAGGGATAATGAGCAATGATTTATTTCCCTTGGATTATGCATACACACACACACACACACACACACACACACACACACACTCCTCTGGACCTTCTGTGAGCCAGTTGCCAATGCACTGTGGGGAGATAGCACAGGGCCTCACATTGCCCCCTCATCTTCATCCCCATTGACATAAAGTTCTCCGCCCCATGGCTCCCTCATGGTTGGTCAGTTCCCTCCCACTCAGGAGGCTGGGACTGAGGGGAGCTGTTAAGAGATTGTGGACCCAGATGGGAGAAGTGGGTCTGCAGTGGGAGGGGAAGCGGGAAGTTCAGCTAGGCACTGTGCCCCAGACATACTTTCCTCAGAACCACTGCCCATCCATCCAGAGGGGTGTAAGCTCTCTGCCTCCCCCCCAATCCCCATGGTAGGCTTTGGCCTTCCTTGGAGACAAGAATAGATACTGACCCCCCATGTTCTGTTTCTCCCACCTCCATGGAGCCTCGTCTGAAAACTTGATTCTTCCTATATAGAAGGGAGTTGAGAATTACTCATGCATTCACTTGACTCCTTCCAGGTGCTGGGCAGAGCCTACAGATCTAAGGAGCAAGATCCTCCCTACCTCCCAGAGAAAACAATAGGGCTAGACCCCCAAGATGGGGGCTTTGGTGGCAGTAAAATAGAGAACATAGCCTGGCTTGGGGGAGTCAGGGAAGGCTTCTCAGAAGAGGTGGGATGGGGGTGAACAGGACTGTTCCATTGAGGGAGCACAGAAGGGCAAAGGTTTGCAGGCTTTGGTGGGAGAAATCTGCACAGTGTTCTACTTTAATGTGACTAGGGTGGCCGTTTGAGGGGGACGTAAAAGATGAAGCATCTTTCTCTTGGCGGGTCACTAAATAGTTAACATGCCAGGCTTTCGAACTGGGAAGGCAGTGAGTCCAGAACCCAAAGCCTTCACAGGAGTTGCAACTTTTCCTTGGGGCAGCTGGGAGCTATTAAATGGTTCTAAGCTGGAGAGTGACGTAACCACATTTGCATTTCAGAAAGCTCCCTCTGGTTGCCTTGTAGGAAATGGACCAGAGGGGCATGAGTGGAAGCCAGGCTAGAGAGGATGCTCTTGGCACCAGTCCAGGCAAGAGACGCTAGTAGCTTGGAATGGGAGTGGGGTACAGAGGGTAAGAGGGATGGATTTCTTGGAGATGGAACGGTTGGGATTTGTTGAGTGTTTTTAAGTGCTGGTCTACGGGAGTCAAGGATGAATATGGTTTTTCCTTTAGACGGGTAGGGGTCAGGGGGAGCCTTTCTCCGAACTAGGGAACACAGCAGGAAGAGGGACAACAGCCCCACTCCCTGTTCCCCAGCCGGCTGCTCACAGAGGGGGCAGGTGGAACCCAGGTCTCGGGAGTGCCCCTGCCTCACTGCTCCCTGACTTCATGTTGACTTTAGCCCTTCCATTCTGGGGTTGGATGCTGGTGCAGCAGTAACCAGAATGGTTGCCTCTCCCTCCACCAGATCTGAAGCCGTGGGTCTTTAACTTCACCTACCCTGGAGCCCGGGATTTCTCCCAGCTTGCCCTGGACCCCTCCCGGAACCAGCTCATCGCGGGAGCCAGGTAAGGGGATGTAGGAGGGCTGGCGCCACGAGTGGCGGTGTGCTTAGAGCTGCGTGGAGGGAATATTATTCGGGATGAGCCCACTACGGGCAGACCCTCGTCTTGGGCCCAGGTTCCTTTTCTGAATGTCTGTCTCCCACAAAAGGAAGCATTAGTTGGAGCAAGGGTGGAGGGCAGAGGTGGGGGGTGACCTCTAGACCTCCAGATCTCGGCAAGCCATACTCCTTCGCGGCTGGTAGTTACTGAGAGCAGAACACCTGCCAGCCGCCTTCTACCCACTGTCCCTACCCTGCTGCCAGGACTGCCCTGTCTGCGTCCTCCCTGGAGCTCCCTGCAGAGAAGGTGCCCCGGAGCCCCCTGCTGGCTGACCGGCCGCCTGCACCTGGGATGCTGGACGCGGCCACCAGCTTCTCCTGGGCAGCCCTTCGCTTCCCTCTGCGCTGCCTGATCTTGTTGAAGCCCACTGTTCTGGCTCCAGCGAGCACTTGTGGAGACATTACGGAGTGGAACAGAAAGAGGCAGTTCTCACAAAAGCATGGAACATCAACTCTAGAAGGGGAGGGAGCTTAGCGATGTTTATTCCAGTGGGTCTCAAAGCTTGGTGCCTGGCCGGCAGGAGCAACAGCACCTGGGAACTTACTAGGAATGTAAATTCTTGAGCTCTACCCCAAGCCTACTGAATCTGAAGCTGGGGATGGGGGGCAGCAGTGTTTTAGCCAGCCCTCCAGATGGATTTGATGACTCAGCTTTGAAAATCACTAGTCTACTCCAACTGCCCTTGATTTAAACATGAAGGGGCAAGGGACAGGAGAGGGGGAGGGGAGCTTCCCAAGATCACATGACAAGACGACAACAGCGTACCACACATGCAGGAAAGCAGCTACAGCATGTAGTGAATGAGGCATCTAATAAATCACCTCATCTTCACGGTCGCCTCAGGCAGGGTGTTCTGTGATTATCCCCATTATATGGACTGGCAAGCTGAGGCTTGGAAGGGTTAGGCCAACTGTCTGTGTTCACTCGGCTCTTTCTCATCCAGTCTGTGGCTTCCCCACATGGGAGCCACACCGTGAGCCTGGCTGTGCCCTCAGAGACAGGGCAAGTCAGGCCTGGACTTGGTCTCTCGCGCCCCTCACAGCAAACGAAGTGGGTCCTCACTTTCCTCTCCCCCTTTCTCTAGGGCACTTCCCTTCCTCCTTTTCTTCTACTAGACATTTCCGCCATTCTTCCTGACCCCCGGGTCTCTGGCATTCAGGCTGGGGATATTCTTCATTCCTGTATACCCTGCCTTGTTCCATAAGGGATTTAGGGGTGGGTCAGGCCGCAGAGAGTTCTCTCCGTTCTCATCTCCATGAAGAGCAGTCTGCAAAAGATGCTGTGATGAATGATTTTTGATGGGATAAAAATTAATAAAGTGATGTGATGTTTCTCCTAATTTTTTAAAGCTGTGAGCAGATGCCAGTGTTCCCTGAGAGCAGAGCCCGAGCCCATCTGTCCTCAGGCCAGGACGGAGGCTGCGGGGAAGCTCTGCAGGGCAGGGACTGGGGAGGTCCAACAGAGGCCTGGAGCCAAGGTCACTGGGGAGGCCTGCCCAGTCCCAGGATAGCAAAGAAGCTAAGTGGAGGCTGGGCCTGGAGCCACAGCTGGGGAAGAGAAGCCTCTAGGCTGAGGTGTCTCCTTCAGGCCCCTGGATTCATTCAGCAGGTCCCCCCTTCTCCTGTTCGCCCACTCCACAACCTTCCTCCTCAATTCTCTACTCAGTACAGCTAAGGTAGGCCAGAAAGTTCTAAAGCAGTTAGTTATTCCTGAACACCTCAGGAACCAAAAGAGGAATGGCCAAAAGACGTTAAAAGGAAAGAAAGAAAATTCTTAGGGAAAACCAAGACTTTACATCGCTTGACATTAATAAAGCCTCTTAACCTGCATCACACCATTCCCCTGTCTCCACAGCCCTGTGAAATGAGAAAGACAGGCATTCCTTTCTCCATTTCCCAGATGCAGACCCTGAGGCTCCCAGAAGGTGAGCCAAGCTGGAATTCTCCCTGCTTCTGCTGCGGAGTCTGTTCAGTGGGCCTGTGGCCACTTTTGCATGGCACGCTGACCAGTGGCCCTGCCACCTCCAAGTTCGTGATGGGCCATAGTGGCCTTGTAGTTCCAGAGTCTAGGCAAAGTGGTGTCCTCTGTGCCCGCCGTCATGAGTGCCCGAGGGGTGGCTAACAGGTCACCGCGGTTATCTGTGTTATTAAACATCAACGCTGTTATTTTTACAGCAGTTCTAGGTTCACAACGAACTTGACAGGAAGGTACAGCTGTTTCCTACATACCTCCCGCTCCCACGCAGGCAGTCTTGTCCACCAGAGGGGTCCGCTTGTCAGAACTGAGAAGCACGCTGACGCATCATTATCCCCCAAAGTCCGTGGTCAACATCACGGTCTCTTGGTGGTCTACATTCTGTGGGTTTGCACAAAGGTATAATGATACGCACCCGCCATCATGGTGTCGTACAGAGTAGCTCACCGCCCTACAAATCCTCCGTGCTCCACCTACTCTTCCTCCCACTCCCCAAGCACCGATCTTCTCCTGTGCCCCTAGTTTTGCCTTTTCCAGAATGTCATGTAGTTGGAATCATATGGTGTGTAGCCTTCTCAGACTGGCTTCTTTCACTTATGCATCTAAGCTTCCTCCATGTCTTTATCATGGCTTGATAGCTCACTTCTTTTTTGCTCTGTGGAATGTTCTGTTATCTGGATACACCACAGTTTATTGACCCGTTCACCTGCTGAAAGGCCTCTTGGTTGCTTCCAAGTTTGGGCAGTTGTAAATAAAACCGCGATACACATCCACGTGCAAGTTTCTGTGCAGACACGTTTCCTTATTTAAGGTTTTCAAGCAGCAGGTTGATGGGATGAAAACAGCATTTGGGGCCGATGAGGCCGGCAGCCCTGTGTGGGCCGGGTGGTTCGGGGCAGGAATCGGGAGGGGACAACGCGGTGATCTGGGCAAGAGGAGACATGCGGTCCGGGGAGGTGGCCTTGGGGAAGTCAGATCCAGAGTCCCTGCAGGAGGGACAGCAGGAGATGAAGAGGCAGACGGGACTTGGAGGGGCCTGAGGCAACGTGTTGGGAGAGATGGCTGGTCTGTCTGAGGAGCAGGGAGCATCAGGGTGGAAGAAAGGGGCTGGCTCGTTTAGGTTCCTGCAGGAGCTCCGTGAAGCTTCAAGTTTCACAGAAGTGGGTTCCCTGGCTGGGAAGATGGTGGTGGGGCTGCTCCCTGGGCTAGCCAGCACTGCCAGGGAGCAGAGACAGTGGGGGCTTTGGGGGTAGACAAGGCTGGGTTTTAATCCCAATTCCTTGGCTTGCTGTCTCTGCGACTTGGACATTGATCCAACCTATTTCCTCGTCTGTAAATGAAGTTTTCTCTCTCTACTCCTGGGGTTGCTGGAAGGTTAAAAGAGCCAGTGGAGATGAAGCTCTCCCTGGGGGTTGGCCCACCATAGGCCCTCTGCACTCTGTACCCCGCCCCCCATGAAACAGGATCCAGGAACCTGCTTCCCAGGGACCTACCAGCAGAGCCAGCTTGACTTACGATTTTTGTCTCTGTTTTCACAGGAACTACCTCTTCAGACTTAGCCTTGCCAATGTTTCTCTCCTTCAGGTACATTTGCCTCCCCTCCTCTCCCCTGCTCCCCTCCCTTCTCCTTCCCTTCCCTTCCCTGTGATTTCCCTGTGATTTGGGAGCCAGGGCTGGGGTAGCAGAGGAAGCAAGATTGAGAATTCAGCCCTTAGGGGCAAAAACAGGACCCTCAAGGGCGTGGACTCAGGCTGGCTTCCAGGTAACTCTGGGAAGGTAGCTGCAAGTGGGGGTGAGGTCACATAAACACGGAGGCACACGGGGGGCTCCTGCATCATGGAGAGGGGCTGTTGCCACAGGACAGAAGGAGCATCCGGGTATGGGTGACCAGCTGGCCCTCTTTGCCTGGGAACGAGGGGTCCCAGGGTGCAGGAATTATGGAGCTAAATCTGGGACAGAATTGAGCAAACTGGAATGGTTGGTCCTTCTGAGTCCTACAGGGAGGTCTGAGTTTTGGCCTCGAGAGAAAGGGTATCCCTGGTTCCTTTCTTAGATTGGCCTGAGTAATCCCATTCTAACTCAGCATTTTCACAGAGCTGTGATTGATTTATTATCTGCTGCCAAGAAGGACTCCCCAAGCATAATTCCTTAAGTGCTCTGAGAGGCATTTTAATGGGACTCCTTGATCCAGAACATTTACCCCAGATTGAGAAACAGATGCCAAACCACCTCTGCAGAGGCAGAATATTCTAAAGAAAAGAAGTCCATCTCTTCCTCAGTGAGGGAAAAGACTTAGTTCTTGTGTCTGGAAGGCTTGAGCGTTTATTTCATCAGAACTGGGGGG
>LNAC01000449.1:4166-20176 GCA_002007465.1 Ailurus styani | reverse complement strand
AGGCGGGGGCGGGGTGCTGTAAGACAAGCAGTGTCCGAGCTCTAGAGCTCACTGTGTAGCCAAGACAAGATGATGAGTGCTGCCTTGGACCTTATTACAGGATGGTTATAGGAGTTGGTCAGGTGCTGGGCTGTTTGGTACAAGATTTCACTGCAAAGGGCATTTGGGGGCAGGGGGCACCTCTTTGGTGAGCTGTTGTGACATTCTGGTCTGGTTTCTTCTAGCTCCACCTAGGTGTCTACCCACAGGGGCAACATTGTAACTGGTTGCCAGAGGGGAGATGTGAGGAGCAAAAAAAGTCCAACATCAGAAGGCAGGGACCCCCAGGAGAACTAGGACAAATCGAAAGGAAAATGCCATGCATCCATTCATGGGTCCATCTATCCTTCAGTCCTTACCTTAAGCAGCCAAGCTGCCCTCCATCCATCCAACTGCCCACCCAATAAACATTTATTGAGTACCTACCCATGGAAAGCTGGGTCTGGTCCCAGGCGTGGTACTAGGCATTTGAGATCCAAAGGCGAATCAGACTCAGTCACTGGCCTCAGGAATAAGCAGAGGAGATCACGAATGATTCCCTGTCCTGGATGGGGGGTCTGAAGCATGATCCTGGGTCTGGGCCATGACAGCATCTGGTGGCCTGCCAGCTTGGTCACAAGCAGCCCGTCCAGAACTTAGGTACAATTTGACAGCCACAGAAAATGAAGCCAAGCCAAGCCCAGCGGGTCAGGGCCTGGGGGAAGTCGGTGCAGAGGTGGTTGTTAGTGGGTGGGAGGAAGTGGATCCAGGCGCCCTGCCCTGAGCTCAGGCAGTTGGCTTTTTGTTAGGTTCCCAAGGTCTGCAAATGAAGGTCTTCCAGGAGCAGTAAAGCAGTCAAAGAGAGGAGAAACCAATGCACAGAAATAAAAACAATGTGGTGGGAAGCATGCGGGGCAGGGTGAATGCTAGATTCAACCATAGCCCAGAGGCACAAGGAGCCCATCAGGCTCCGCATGGTCTGCAAAGCTTTCTTAGAAAGCTGCCTTTGGGCTAGAGCTTGAAAGATGGGGTTTTCCATGCAGCTGAGGGGGTACAAAGCAGTGTGAGTTAGCATGGAGCGCTGAGGGGCCCAGTGTGCAGGATCATGGGGTGTGAGTGGGAAAGGGGTGGGAGGTGAGCCCTGGGGAAAGAGAGGGGCCACACTGCGGAGGGTCTTCACTGCAGAGCCGAGGAATCTATGTTATTTCAAAGGCAGTTGGGCTCATCAAAGGGTTTTAAGCAGAGAAGTGGCATGACCAGTTTTGGTGTTTAGATCACCTGGCCTGGTGCAGGGAATGGATTAATGGAAGAGCCAGTTAGGAGGCAACTGCAATAACCCACGTGAGTGGTGGGCAAAATGGAACTAAGGCAGTGGAGTGGGGATGGAGAGAAGAGGGAGGAAGATCTTAAGGGGACAGAAACACACAGGGTCACAACGTCAAATGCACCCAGCACAGTCTTCTGCGTGAAAGTGACCCCAGGAGCTGGAGAAGTTAGCAGCCCTGGAGGGCTTAGCCAAAGGCTTGACCCCCAGGAGTGCCATCCAGGTGTCTGGCTTCCAGAGCTGGGTAGCATAAATCAGGTTGGGACCGGAGCTAGCCTGGCTCATGGCAGTGGCTCCCCTTTGGCTGCCCACTAGAATCACCAGGAGAGACTTTAAAAAAACACTGATGCCTGGGTCAGAGGTTCTGAGAGATTCTGACTTAATTGGTTGAGGTACAGCTGGGCTGTGATTTTTTTTTTTTTTTAAAGATTTTATTTATTTATTTCACAGAGGGAGAGAGATCACAAGGAGGCAGAGAGGCAGGCAGAGAGAGAAGGGGAAGCAGGCTCCCTGCTGAGCAGAGAGCCCGATGCGGGCCTCGATCCCAGGACCCTGAGATCATGACCTGAGCTGAAAGCAGAGGCTTTAACCCACTGAGCCACCCAGGCGCCCTGGGCTGTGATTTTTAAATCCCAGGTGATTTCAGTGTGCAGCCAAATTTAGTATCTTTTCTGTAGGTGCTGCCCAGCTGGTTTGGCTTCCCCGGGTGTCCTTGACAGCAGGTCCCAGGTCCACACCTGATCAGATGTTAGGACTCTCTGGCTTGCTGATGAGGCATGCCATTGGGTTGGTTCATCCCTCTCTGTGTTGATCTGGCCTCAGCCCTAGGAAGATACCTTATGCCGACCCCGTAGCTCACACCCCGGGCTCACGCTGGGGTGGGTTGCAGCTTGAGTGGCAGCAAATCAGCCACAAGTGCACCAGGAATTGGTTTTACCACCTTCCCAGGGTGTCTCTTTGGGGCCTGATCTCAGGAGTCCAAAATGGATTCTCCACGACAGAACTCAGGATAGGAATAAATACTTTTCATGCCCACATCCCCACTGTAGTGGGTACCATCTGGCCACAAAGTGGAGAGAGAGGGAGAGAAGTTGGAGTGGGCTCTCTAGCATTCCCTGGAGGGGCTGGGGGTGAACTCCGGCCTCCAGTCCCCTGGTCTGTCATCTGGACTGGTGAAAGAGCCCTGACTTTTGATCACAGAAGCCTGACCTAAGCAAGTACCTTTCCGTTGCCCACTCTGGGACTTTGTGTCCCTGCTTATAAGCTTTCAGTCCGCAGCATCTGCTATCCCAAAATGGAGCGGACCACTGCCCACAGGAGGGAGGAAGGGCCCAGCGCCCCCCCCNCGCCCCCCCCCCAGCTTCCTCTACTCTCCATATGCCCGGGGGTACGCATGGCTCTAACTCTCCTTTACAGCCAACTGAACCCCCCCCGCTGGCCCCGAGGTAGGATTTAACCAAACTTAAAGCTCTGTGCTTTATTGATAGTTTAAATAATTAAAGAAAAATCTAAATACAAACAGTTTTTGCAAACTGGCGTCCATTAAAAGGACTTCTAAGTACCTAACCCCTATTAAACAATTTATGTAAACGACCATGCCATCAGTAAAATAAAAACACTGAGTTTGCTAAAGGGAGGGGAGATGTGTGAAGCAGCACAGAGGGTGTGTGTGTGTGTGTGTGTGTGTGTGTGTGTGTGTGTACTTATGCTTTCTGAACAGGGAGGGGAAATCAAATCAGCTCATCTGTGATGGTCATTTATCAGGGTAACTTAAACTGGTTTGGGGAAAGAAAAGGTGACCAGTGGTCCACAGTGTCAGGGGCTGCTATGAGTGCAATGAGCTAACTTGGATTTGGCAATTTTCTGCCCGTTGCCAGATGGATTCCAGGGGATGAGGTGACTGGCGGCCTAATTGCAATGGATTTATGATCTTGGGCTGCAGGATGTCTGAAAGTGCAGAAACGCGGACTGCTCTGCCCACACGTGTCGGCCTTGGCAGTGAAACTGATTCCGAGCTCTCTTCTAGTTATCTCTACATTCTCCAAGCTAGTCTGGCAGCGATCAGAAGATATTTTGATGTTGAGCCATTGTCGCTGGCGTCCAGGGGAGGTGCTGGGTCTGCAAGGAGATTCTCCAGTTCCTGGCCTACTTGCCTGTTCTCTCCCATAGCAGAAAACTGTGCAGTTACCAGAGATCGCCTTACTGGAATTTCTGGGACAGTCCTAGTTTAAGGCTTTATGCATGGCACATCGCTTGATCATACATGTCTATCTCCGCGTCTTCACAAAAACCCACTGAAATGACGGTGAAGAATTTTTAAAGGTTCAGATCGACAATGACAGAGAGACGTCAATGGAGAAGAGAGTAAAGACATTTCAGGGAGATGGCATGTGGATGGACAGTCATTACTGATTTAGAAGAACAGTTTACAGAGGAAAATATGGCAGAGAAGTAAGCTAAACCCCCCAAAAGGGCTCAGAAATTGGGATGCTAGGTATTGTGGAATGTGAGGATGGCATATAATGGTAAGAAGGGGAACTAGTTGAAATTGTCTAAATTGAGAGGTTAGAATCCAGGGCTCTCCTATCCCATTCCACATGGCAAGCCCTTCATCCATTTTACCCCTCCCCCAACAAAGGGAGACTAAGACCCTTTCTCTAAAGATCTAACTGGTGAGTCTCCAAATTTAAGACTCCAAGAAGGCTAAAGGACACTAATGGGGTATGTGGCTAAACCAGCGTTTCTCTCCTTTCTCTCTTTGTGCAATTTATTTATTGAAGAAACCTGGTCACTTGTCCTATAGAGTTTTCCACAGTCTGGATTTTGCTGATTACAATCCCAGTGGTACATCTTTACATGTTCCTCTATTCTCTGTATCATTTGTAAATTGATTGCTAGATCTAAAGACTTTATTCAGTTTAGATTGCAGCAAGATCGCTTACTTTGTAGGTGTTATTGTGTACTTTTTTTTAGGACGCATAGAGTATTCTGTTTTTTTCAATGTTAGCAGCCATTGATGATTATTTCCCGGATCCATTAATTCTTTAGATGTTACAATGTATGAGCTGGACTTCTACAAAGAAAAACTTCTCATCTCCTATTTGGTTACCCAACCATGCAGTCATATAGGAAAGGCAGGAATAATTTTGATACTCTTTCTTTCTTTACCACTTTTCAAAGAATGAGCTGTTTTGCTAGTGTCTGTCAATGATCAGTCTGTCAGTGATGATCAGTTAATTTTATTTTTTTCTTCAGTAGGGGGCCTCTTCAAGTTGGTTCCTGGGTCCTCCGACATGATGACTCTGGTTGCCTTTGGTTACATCCTTGCCGTTTGGTGTGAGGAGATGTTCCACACTCACCTTTTTGTACATTCCCTAACCCCAGACCTGGAATTAGCCATTACTCTAAGAGGCTGGTTCCCTTCAGTGGGAAATGGCTAGTTGATTTATTTTTAAATATAAAGAAATAGGCAAAAAGCACCAGACCTAGTCTCTAAAGGGAAGGAGAAAGATAAGAAAAACCAAGCAAACAGAATGAAGAAAGCTGTAAGAAAACAGGGACAATAAGAGAAATTTAAGAAAACATTTTTAAAAAGAAATTAGAAAAAACTAATCAAATCTTCTGAGATATAAAAATGTTTTATAAAACAACAAATTAAAAATATGGAAATTTAAAATGTGATTGGGGAAATAAAAATTGAATCGAAGCATTAAAAGATGAGGTTGAAGAAACATCTTCCAGAAATTAGAACAACAACAACAAAAATAAGTAACAAAGAACAGGGAGAAATAACAGAAAATTAGAGGATCAACACACAAAGGCCAACAGTTGATTGCTTTAACGAGCTCCAAAAAAGGGAACAGAGGAAAAGGTGAGGAAGAAATTAAAGATGAAATTACACAAAAATATCTGCCAACACAGAGGATGAGGCTTCACACTGAAAGGGCCAAAATGGATATGCACTAAAGCACATCAGTGTGAAATTCAGGATATTGTTATGAAAGAGAAGATCCAAAAAGCTTCTAGAGTATAAAGAAAAAGAAAACGGTCATTAGAAAAGTTGGGGAATAAGAATTACATCAAACTTTGGGGTGCCTGGGTGGTTCAGTCAGTTAAGCGTCTCTTGATTTTGGCTCAGGTCATTATCTTAGGGTCCTAAGATCCAGCCCCACGTCTGGCTCTGTGCTGAGTGTGGAGCCTGCTTAAGACCTTAAGATTCTCTCCCTCTCCATCTCCACCTCCTAAAAAAAAAAAAGGAATTACATCAGACTTCTCACAGCAACACTGGAATCTAAAAGACAATGGAAGAACAAATGCCTTTAAAATTCCGAGTGAAGATTATTTCCAACCTAGAACTCTGCATCACAGCTATCAATCAAGTACGAAGATAGAATAAATCAGACATGCAAGAATTTTAAAAAATTGATCTGCCATGGGGAAGATGGCTGGCTCAGCCCAAAGAGTATGGGACTCGAGTTTGAGCCCCATGTTGGGTGTGGAGATTACTTAAATAAATGAATAAATTAAAACTTTAAAAAAATTGATCTCCTATGTTCCTTTTCTTAGGAAGATACTGGAGATGTGTTTCACCAAAATAAGCAAGTAAATTAAAAAAATGGGAAACATGGGATTTAGCAAAAAGGAAAGGAGGGAAGGTAAGTCCCAGGATAACAACCAAGTAGGAGACCCCAGGAGCTACCAGTCCACTGTGGGGCAGGAGGCTGGAGGCTGGGTCAGGAGGGAGAGGATAGGAACAAATGGACGATTTGAACCATTTGTATTTACAGTTAGTAAAGGATATTAAGAAGGATTTGTAAAACTTGTTGGACATTTGGGGAAAAATTAATGGTAAGTACATTGCAAAACAAGCAAATGAAGAAAAACCAAGGCAATTATTCAGTCCAGGAAAACAAAAAGTTGGTCAAGAAGGAAACCTCATCAGAATGGGCATTATTTCATGGATTCTTAGATGCACATTTTCACATTTTAATGAGTCTGAAATCAGGCCATGTCTTTCTGTTGATGGCGTCTTACAGTCACCATCAGCCAGACTGTTGTCCTGATTGAGTTGTCCTCGCCTATGCAGGCGTGAACTTGGTCATTATTCTGATAATAGCAACCCATTAACATTTCAGGCCACCAACCATTTTAGGATCATATGAGGAAGGAATATGAGTCCTGATTTTTCAGAAGACCTTCTGTGGACACCTCCTGGTAAGACCAAGAAAATACCAGCATCCAAACTTGCAGAATGGGATCCATAGGTTGGAAGAAAATTCTGGAGACCAGAGTGGAATACTCTTTAAGAATTGCTGCATCACTGAAGCCCTGGGTGGTTCAAAAAAATGATCCTCTAAAACAAGCAAACAAAACAAATGAGCGCTGACAACTGGAAAGTGACTCAGAAGAGTCAAACTCTGAATTCAAAGAAGGTTTAAGAATACTTCATTAAGCTTGTTTCCATTTTTCTTTTTTGTACACACAAGATTGATAGATGATAAAAATTGTATGTCTAGGGCGCCTGGGTGGCTCAGTGGGTTAAAGCCGCTGCCTTCGGCTCAGGTCATGATCCCGGGGTCCTGGGATCGAGGCCCGCATCGGGCTCTCTGCTCGGCGGGGAGCCTGCTTCCTCCTCTCTCCTCTCTCTGCCTGCCTCTCTGCCTACTTGTGATCTCTCTCTCTCTGTGTCAAATGAATAAATAAAAAAAAAAATCTTTAAAAAAAAAATTGTATGTCTAAATAAGAGCACTTTCAGTAAGCTCACATTAAAAATTTAAGTAATAAAGATTTGATTGGCAGTATATTTTCTTTCTTGGTATTTCATATTAGAGTCAACAGTGTTCTATATTCAGTGAAATCCAGGGTACTGGTTGGTAGTAGTGAACAATTTTTATATATTCGTAATAATGTAAATACTAATGTTGATTTTCATTTAAAAATAACTATAGTAACATTTTAAATAGTTAATATTACATAAGTACAATGAGAGGGTGGGGAGAAGGAAATGTATGTGTGCTCTGGGGTGGGGGAGAATGGGATGCGTGACTGGGAAAAATCTTTACCTCCATAACAGGAAGTCAGAAGAGAAAGTCTGAGATTGACACATATTTTTGAGAAACTGGATTAAAAAATTAAATTAAAAGAAATTCTATTAAAACATACACACAGAAACAGCTAAAAGCATTGAAAGTAGCTGTCCTCGGGAAATGGGATTGGGGTGGAGGAGGAGTGGGTTGTTGTTGTTGTTTTTAAATAATTTTTCCTATCATTTGACTTTTTTCAACTCTGTACATCATTACTTGGATATAAATAATTTTTAAAATAAAATAAAGATTTTCAAAATGACTCAAACAAGCCTGTTCTGTGCTGTTATCATTATAAATATACATATCCTTTTCAGGCCATATGTTCTAACTTTGGGCTTGAGAAATCTATTCACTGTGAGAAGCTGCAGGATGTAGCAGAGAGGGCTCAGCTCTGGTGTTAACTGCCTGGGCTTGTATCTTAGGTTTGTTGCTTACTGGCTTTGTGACCTTGGGCAAATTGCTCAACTGCTCTGAGCTTCATTTTCCTCACCTGTAAAATGAGCAAAAGTCTACATGTTTCACTGGCGGTGAGGATCCAAGAGAGAGGTGTTGTCAAGTCCGTGGCACAGTGCCTAGCTGGGTGTTCAGCTCAGGGTAACTTGAACTGCTTTTGATCATGCACAACTCTCCCCCCTATCCACCCAATGGAACTCCCACCCCCTTATGAGCAAGGCCCCTGTGGCCACCAGCCCGCATTCCCCCGCAGAGCACTGTCTGGAGCTTCAGGCCCAGACCTCTGCAGTGTCTGTGGGCCATTACTCTTGTCGGCCCCAGGGGCACCGGAGTTGCTTGTTTATGTGCCTCTTTCTTCTCACATCAGGCTCAGCCACGGAACTGATGGGGGCCTGAGGATGACAATGGTTCCATTGTTCTCGCCCAGATAATCCCTATGGCTCTGAGGCCAGATGCCAGAGGTCCTTTGCCCTCCAGGATCTGGGAGCAGAGGACTGCCTGCGCTCCAGGCCTGGCATGGCAGGAGGAGCCCAGCCTGCTCGTAGGGCTGATGGAGGCCTGACCAACTTGTCCCCCCCCCGCTCCTGAATCCAGGCTCTGCAGGAGTCTCCCTCTGCCCCACAAAGCAGCCGCCTGGGAGCTGTGGGTGGACAGCAGCCTGCTGCTTCCTCTCCTGGCACCCTTCCCCTCCCACACCCCGGCCCTGGAGCTCTGCAGGCTGGAAGGAGCTTTGTGAGAACTTAAGAGCGGGTCGGCTTTGTTGTTTGTTGTTGTTTCTCCCATTTGGATAGAAGACCTGCTTGCTCCAGGCTCTCTCTCCCAGGACAGGTAGGCAGTTTATGTTTATACATGTGGCCCAGAAATCTCACATGTGTAGATTTCTCCCAGAAATCTACAATGAGCCGCACACCAGGGCTGTTGGTGTTGCCTGGGCAGGGAGGGTAGCGCTCCTCCCTGCCGCCGCTCTTCAGAGGCTGGGAAGGATGTGCGAGAGTAGAGATGGAATGGGTAAAGAGGAAGGGGGTTCCTAGGTGGGGAAGAGCCCTCTCCTAATGCCGTGGGTACTGGGGAACACGAGCCAAAGCTGCACCCCCAGGCACCCCACGGTGCACCCGTGATAGAGCAGGAGTCATGCTACAAGGGAAGCAGACAGCACAGCGTCGGGGAGGGAGACAATCACAAAATGGGAAGCCCGAGGTTCCGAGACGGTGGGATAAAGAGAAAAAACACACAGAGCCTCTGAATCAAGAACGTGGGTTCCAGTCCCTGCTCTACCATATGGCAGCAGCAAGTCACACAGAATCGGAGTTTCTTTACCTGTTAAGGAAAAAAAATACTTTGCAGGGTAATAGTGGGAAAATGAAATAGATCTGTCTCTAAGGTTTGCAGATCTAGCCTTTCCTCCCTCCCCACCTCCTACCCATTTGAGGGCCATCTGGCCCATAAGGGAGGCACATTTTCCATCTCCCACTATGGTCCTGAAGGTCCCCCTTGGCCACTTCCAGCTCCCTGGCTGGCCTGGGGGAGGAAAGATGGGGAGGTCCTAGGACAGAGCCGCGTGGGGATAGTTCAGCACGAAGACGTTGTTACTGCAGGCCTCCCTGACCCAAGCAGGTGGGGACGGTGTTGGACTGAGGGGATATCCTCCTTAAGGTCTCTGCGTAAGGAGAGCTGGCAGCCCTCTGAGTCCACGTGGATGTAGTGAGGGGGATCCTTACCCCACTGGCTGTCACTGACCCTTTCCCAGCTTCCGGTCCTCTCCCAGCCCTGCCTGCTGCCTGCCACGGCAGTGAGTGGCACAGCTGTGTGACATCTGTGTGCTCCTCCCACAGGCCACAGAGTGGGCCTCCAACGAGGACACACGCCGCTCCTGCCAAAGCAAAGGGAAGACCGAGGTAGGTGGCTCTGGTGGTCCAGGGGCCTGGTTCAGAGCTGGTGGGAGGCTTGTGGTTATGGGGATGAAGAAGCACCATGTGGACATGGGGCTGCCTGTGGAGAGGCCCAGCCTGGAGGAGCAGGGGGCTCTGGGGGCAGGTTAGGAGGCAGTGCTAAGCATCGGAGCGGGCAATGATGCAGGCTGACCTGGGGGGTGTGAGGGGAGGGGAGGTCCACAGAGGCAACCTGAACTTCAGAGCATCAGGGACAGAGGGGAGGGTTCTCAGATGTCTGCGGTGCAGCAGTGTGAAGGAAAGACACCCAGCCCTACACGGGGTGCACGTGTCCCTGTCTTATTTCTCTATCTCCGTTGCTTTAGGAGGAGTGTCAGAACTACGTGCGAGTCCTGATTGTCACTGGCCGGAAAGTGTTCATGTGCGGGACCAATGCCTTTTCCCCCGTGTGCTCCAGCAGACAGGTGGGCCCCCCTCAGGGAAAGGCAGACTAAAGAGGTCACAGACGGGTGCCTGGGTGGCTCAGTCGGTTGAGTACCTGCCTTTTGGCTCGGGATCGTGGTCCTGGGTTCATGGGATTGAGCCCTGCTACAGGCTCCCTGCTCAGTGGGGAGCCTGCTTCTCCCTCTCCTTCTGCCTGCTGCTCCCCCTGCTTGTGCTCTCTCTCTGTCAAATAAATAAATAAATAAATAAATAAATAAATAAATAAATAAATAAAATCTTTAAGAAATAAAAACAATAAAGAGGGCACAGAGAGAGTGTCTCACCCAGGCACCACACAGACTTGGAGTGGGGTTACCAAATTTAGTAAAAACAACAACAAAAAAAAATGCCCAGTTAAATTTAATTTCAGATAAACAGCAAATTATATTCTAGCATAAGTATAGCCCATGCAAGCATTGGGACATACTTATGCTAAACAGTTATTCATCATTCATCAAAATTCAAATTTAACTGGGTCTCCTATATTTTTTCAGTCAACCTCACCTTGGAGGGTCCTCACTTGGAGGTGGGTCAGGGAACAGAGGCTGATGGAGCTCTTGGCACAACCTCCTCCCTCCATGATGGTGGCTCTCTCAGAGGGACGACTGAGAGACAGGAGGTTGGAGACAGGGAAAGGCCCGGGGAGACCAGGGACCCAGCAAGAAGCAAACTCTGGGCTTGGGGGGGAGGGGGAGAACATGCAGCCCCTGGGTCTCAGGGAAAAGTGCCCCATCTCCCCATTGTCCCCAGGTGGGGAACCTCAGCCGGACCATAGAGAAGATCAATGGTGTGGCCCGCTGCCCCTACGATCCACGCCACAACTCCACAGCTGTCATCTCCTCTCAGGGGGAGCTCTATGCGGCCACCGTCATTGACTTCTCAGGTCGGGATCCCGCCATCTACCGCAGCCTGGGCAGTGGGCCACCACTTCGCACGGCCCAGTATAATTCCAAGTGGCTCAATGGTAAGGGGGCACAGCCCCGGGGGTGGGGGGTCTCCTGCCAGCCAGCCTGCCCTGACCTCTGTCAATCCTCCTTCCCGACCCACTTCTGAAAGGGATCACACTTGCTTCTTCAAGAGACCCAGAATTGGACCGATGTTTGCCCAAGGACCGTAGTACATTGGAGATGGACTTCTGATGAAATCACAGATGTACCCAGAACAGAAGGAAGGGAGGCTATGAGGGCTGAAGAGGAGTTGGGAATTCATTAGGAGAAAGGGTTATACGAAAGAACAGATTGGGAGAGGGTGGTAGGAGTTTCCTTTGCCTTGGAGTTGAATTCCTGCTTCTCCACTGACTGGCTGTATGGCCTTGAGCAAGAACTTGACCTCTCTCTGCCATAACATTCTCACCCATAATCAGAGGATAATCACAGTACTTACCTCATAGGTTGTTAAGAGGATCATATAAAGTACTTATAATAATGTCTGGTGTGCAGCAAGGGCTCAGGAGCTCATATTAACTATTACTACAACTTCGTAGTGGAGGTGGGAACAGGGTTAGTTGGAGCCCCCGGGACCCCCAACTGTCCAGGGGTGTCAGGATGCCCGTCTGGGAAGACGGAAGTCAACTGTGTCCCTGTCCTCGCTGCTGGCCTGACCCACCCCCTTGTTCCTCTTCTGCCCCCCAGAGCCAAACTTCGTGGCAGCCTATGACATTGGGCTGTTCGCGTACTTCTTCCTGCGGGAGAACGCGGTGGAGCACGACTGTGGACGCACCGTGTACTCACGGGTGGCCCGGGTGTGCAAGAACGACGTGGGGGGCCGCTTCCTGCTGGAGGACACCTGGACCACATTTATGAAGGCCCGGCTCAACTGCTCCCGCCCGGGCGAGGTCCCCTTCTATTACAACGAGCTGCAGAGTGCCTTCCACCTGCCTGAGCAGGACCTCATCTACGGGGTCTTCACCACCAACGTGTGAGTCCCTGGCCCTCTGCCATCCCTTCCCTGCCTCGCGGACCGGTGGGGGAGGGCACGTCCCTCTCTCTGGGCCTCTGTTTCTACTTCTGTAAAGTGGGGAGAGCAACAGTGCTCCAGCTGGTCTTTGGGTGAACTCGCTCCCAGATCCCACACCCCTCTTTGCTGTGGCTTGCTGCCTCTGGAGGGGAAGCACTTTTTCTGGATTGCTGAAGGGCCGGCCGGAGCCAGATCTGAAGAAAGTGAGTGGAGCTGGGTTATGGCTCCGTACAGGAAGAAATAGCTGGGAGAGAAAGGAAAATAGTTTGCCTTGGATGAGGGGAGGGCAGCCCCGGGAGGGTGCAGGAGCGGCCCTCTAGGGGCAAGCTCAGACAGAGTTCTTTCTGGTCCCTTCCAACCTCAGGACTCCACGATCCTGCTAAACCTAACCAGCAGAGCCTTCTGGCAGTCCTGACGGCACTGGGAGACACGGGCTGGGAATCGGAGCGCCTTTTGTTTCCTGGGTGTAAAGAAGGGTAGCCCTCACGAGGCCCTCCTCCCCTCACCTCCTTCTGTGTAAAGCTGACCCAGTCGGGGGGTTTTCATGTACAGAGTGCTGAACGGGCAGCAGAGACCGAGGAACACATTTGTTGTACAGAACGCTGTGCGGGGTTCTTGGTGAGGACCTCGGAAACATGTGAGCCTAGAGTGCCATGTGCTTACCCTGGTCCCAAGTAGCAGGGACTGGAGGAGGGCCAGGCTAGCTACAGGAAGCCCAGTCTGAGGGGATGGACAGGGAGGAGAGTAAAACTGGGAAACAGGAGCAGAGAGGCCATCCAAGGCGGGGGGACACCCAGGCATTGCAGTCCACAAGGGCCATGAGCTGACAGCCAGGAATTAATGACCAGCCCAGCAGACGGCACCGGAAAGTGGACAGCCGTGAGCAAGGGGCAGGAGCTGCTGGAGAGGCATTGGGGGAAAATGATGACAGTGGTATGGATTGGAAATAGTTTCTGTATTTCCAGAATACATCCAGAAATACATTTCCAGAAATGGAATATTTGTGTGCCTTCTCCTTGCTGGGTGCCTGTCACAGTGGGGGAGGGAGGGAAGCAGGGGTGCCAGTAAGCAAAAGCAGACCTGTCTCTGCCCTTAAGGGGCTTAGTTATTAAACACCCAATTTTAACTGTGAATGCCACAAAGGGGAAGGCAGTGTGCGGGGAAGTCTCTACCCATGTGGAGGGGTGGTGATCAGGGAAGGCTTCCTGGAGGAAGTGATACCTACAAGATGAATGGGAGCTCACTAGGGGAGAGGAGCATTCCAGCCCAAGGGAACAACACATACAGAACTATGGAGTGGGAAGACAGAAATGTTTGAGGAACTTAGTGGAGACCAGTGTGGCAGGAGCCTGGAGGGTGAGGAAGAGGAGAAATAGGAGAGGAGGCTGAGGGGCTGGGATGGGAAGAATTATGTCCTAACAGACTGCTTAAGGGTCTTGATCCTTATTCTAAGAGCAAGGAGAAATTATTGAAGGGCTTGAAGCCTGCCAGAGACTAGCTTGGATGCACATTTTGAAATGTTCACCGTGGCTGCTGTGTGGAGAATGGATTCCAGGAGACTGGACAGGCTGTAGGAAGGCCAGCCATGAGATCAGCCCAGCATCCAGCCGGAGATGATGGGGCGCTGAGGCCAGGCAGAAAAGGCGGGGAGAGGATGGACACGTTTGGGAGAGGGAATAAATGCAGAGAACAGAACTGGAAACATTTGTTGGAGTGGTATGGGCTTGGTGACCTGGCCACATCAGACTCATAGAAACACCTGATCCTGGGACTGAACGGGTCTTAAGACGCCGTCCGGCTCAGGGTGTGGTGGGCGGCAGCAGGAATCGGTGTTTGACAACCAGCTTGAAAAGTCAAATAAAATGAAGACAGCAGAATAGAATGGAGTCGAAAGAGTGGAGTACAATGCATTTGTAAGGGTATTGTTTCATGAAAATTCTTTACAGTTGTGTGTGCTCGGGTGCGTGGTATTCGGAGTTGTGATATGAAGGATATTTCAGATAGTGGGCTCCCGACTCAATGTCTGAAAAACACTAACTTTATCTGACCCTCCCACTGGAGAAGAGAAAGGGATGAGGAAGTAGCACAGAATGCTCCCCAGAGCTTCTCCCCAGGGGGCCTTTCCCAGAGCTGCCAGAGTGCGAGGACCACGTGACCTGCTTCCGTGACGCCGCGTGGTGTGCAGAGCCGCGGGCTCGTGCTAGGTCCTCAGCAGGCCTCGGAGCTGTGCTGCGTCATGCCTGGATGGCCGGCTGTGGGGTTTAAGGGACCAACGCCCACAGGGAGGGCAGCACCCCACCACCTCTTGCTTTTCAGAAACAGCATTGCCGCTTCTGCTGTCTGCGCCTTCAACCTCAGTGCCATCTCCCAGGCTTTTAATGGCCCATTTCGCTACCAGGAGAACCCCAGGGCTGCCTGGCTCCCCATCGCTAACCCCATCCCCAACTTCCAGGTACAGCTTCTCCTCCCCTTTCCCTCTCCTCACAGACCAGCTTTCCCTAGATAACCAGCCCCCAGCTGATTCCCAGCTGCTCAGCACAAACACCAACCTGTCCCTGCTGATCTGTACCCATCTGTGGGGTCTGCCATAGTTCCCTAAGACGGTGGGGTGAGAACAGGAGAGTGGGTGGCATGCAGAGCAACGGAGCGTGCTCTGAGCTATCTCTAAATGTGACTTCATACCTCCAGGGAGATTCAATGTAGGAAACTAGGAGAGCACTCACAAGCTGTCTGGTCAGAACTGGGGGAATTTAGCTCGAGTTTGCTCGCAGTCTACCCAGCCTGGGTACTATTTCCTGGAGGGTCTGAGTGCCAGGAGTGGTCAGGGACCAGCCAGGGGTGATGGGAGCATCCCTAGTGCTGTGATGGAGAAGAGGAAAGAGCCATGAGGCAAAGGAAACTACTGATGGTTAACTTTTGAATCCATCCAACTTCCTGCCCACGGAGCAGTATGGAGCATGAGAAGACCTCAGGCTTTGCAGTAGGATCATCCTGACTGAGATCTAGCAGTCCCTCTGTGTGACCTTGACCTGGGTCAAGTCACCCAACCTCCCCGAGTCTCTTTACCCTTAGCTGGTACTAGGGATAATACTCGCCGCCTCAAAGATAAGTTCAAGGGTTAAATATGCACCTGACACAACACCTGGGATATAGTAAGTGCTCCATAAGTGGTAGCTGCCCTCCTCCTTCGGCTTAGAAGGCACAAGAACTTTTGAGCTTGTAGGAACACAGGATGGGGAAGGCAGGTTGTGGCCCCACATGGGGGAGGAGCACCTCCAGTAAGAGTAGAAAATCTCAGGACACTTGATTCATTTTTGGTTAACCCAGCCCCTTTTTCATCTCCCTGGCCCCCCCTTCACCATCCCTTGCAGGACCCTCCTCCCCATCTCCCCAGCCTCATTTTCCCTTGGTTCTCAAGGAAGAGCCATCTCTGGCTGGAAGGGGTTGCAGGGAACACAGCGAGGATGTCGGGGGTGGGGGGCCCGGATTGGGTAATCACGACCTGCCCGTGGCCGCCTGGGTTATGATGAGGAAGGAGAGGGGCCTGGACAGCCCAGCGGCTGGGCCCCCGTGACCCCCGCCCCCTCCCCACTGTAGTGCGGCACCCTGCCGGAGGTGGGCCCCAATGAGAATCTGACCGAGCGCAGCCTGCAGGATGCGCAGCGCCTGTTCCTGATGAGCGAGGCTGTGCAGCCAGTGACACCGGAGCCCTGCGTCACCCAGGACAGCGTGCGCTTCTCACACCTCGTGGTGGACCTGGTGCAGGCCAAGGACACGCTCTACCACGTGCTCTACATCGGC
>LNAC01000448.1:1357603-1378314 GCA_002007465.1 Ailurus styani | reverse complement strand
GGAGACTTCCAAGACACGAAAGTGTCCCAGGAAGACAAGATTTCTTAGTGTTAATAACTCTCTTCGGGAGTTAGATGTGGATTGTGTGAATTCAGGCAGATTGCTAGCATACAGACCTGGGGTGTCTGTTCCAAGGGGTGTACTCTTCGCCACCTGCAGTGGCTCCTGGTCATTACCTTGTTTTGGTAATAAGTCTACCNCCAGCTGCCTCCACATAGGACTTGCTACAGAGTTTCTCATATCATCCTCCCTTCA
The DNA here is from genome assembly GCA_002007465.1 of Ailurus styani. Classification (NCBI taxonomy): domain Eukaryota; kingdom Metazoa; phylum Chordata; class Mammalia; order Carnivora; family Ailuridae; genus Ailurus; species Ailurus styani. The sequence continues at coordinate 1,378,059 of LNAC01000448.1, read as the reverse complement.
GTTCTGAGAAAACAACTGGGCCCAGGGAGACACATGCTTCAGAACGAAAGCTTGTCCTACCAGTCAGAGCTCTATTGACCATTGAGAAGAATGTCACCCTCGATGTGCACACTTCACTATGAGGTGTCCTCCGCTGACAGGCTCCCCCTGCTTCCTTCGGGTGTAGGCCCTGCTTGAGCTGCTCGGCTTTTTAGAAGCCATTCCACTTTGTGGTCTGATGTTTTTAATGTTTAACTTCCCAAATATGTAATTTATATTTTGATTCTCCTTCCCTCTTCTGCTTTTACAGCATTTCCAGGAGAAAAGTCAACATTCCACTACCAACTTCAAAAAATCTTGACTTCAAATGCACTGGCTCAGCACAAAGTTTCAGAGTGGGGGAGGGAAGGAGACTTCCAAGACACGAAAGTGTCCCAGGAAGACAAGATTTCTTAGTGTTAATAACTCTTCGGGAGTTAGATGTGGATTGTGTGAATTCAGGCAGATTGCTAGCGTACAGACCTGGGGTGTCTGTTCCAAGGGGTGTACTCTTCGCCACCTGCAGTGGCTCCTGGTCATTACCTTGTTTTGGTAATAAGTCTACCGAGGGCCCTAGCCTTATACGTCGACCTTCAATCTTACCTCTCATTTTTATTTACGTGTGTGAATACACATTATGTACACATGTTAGATGTTAAAACCCTACCTTAAAGCTCAAGAACCAGGCAAGGATTTCTGATCCCATATAGTACAATTAAGTCAAAGGCAGCCAGTTTAATGAACCAAAGAACCTCCCACACAACAGTTCAACAGTCCTGTTGTCCCCCTAACCACGTACAGCCGGGGAGAGCTTCAGCATTCACCCCCGCAAGAATGAAATCCTGACATCTGCCCACCGCACAAGGGAGGGATCAGCAGAGCTCAGGCCTTTGGACTACAGAAAGCAGGTAACTCCAGATCTCCACGATTAAAAAGTTGCCCCAAGTACACAACTAGCTATACCCAAGGTGAAAGACCTACACCATTGTGACGATGGCCTCACTTTGGTCAGGAGCATACGTCCTCGTGTCTTCTCCCCGCCCCCATAGCCACCCCCTCCCCCCCACCACAGTTAAGACCACCCATTTGAGGGGAGAACCTCAGGGAAAGGCACTTTAGAGGGAATTCAAGGAAAAAAACCCTGCCAGCCCCACAGGGGGTAAGGAAAAATAGTTGGATTGGATCGAGTATTCCAGGTTTGAAACTATTAGATGTAAGGACAAAATGAAGACTTGAGTGTGCAAACACGTGGAGTATTTACTGCTCAGGTACTTTTAAAAAACATTCTGGATTTTTCAGCAAAACGAAGGGATTCAAGAATATATCTCCAGTTTCTAATAGCAGGGGAAATTAAGACAAGAATTTGTTTAAAGTTCTCCTTTTAATCTAAAAATGAAAGCAACAAGATAAATACAAAGCCAAACAAAGTAAAATGAAAACCCAAGTAGATATGGGAGCATGGATTCTGCTTTGGCCCCAAGGGTGTTTGGCAATTCTAGCCAATTTGAGTTTTTTTAAGTGGTCTCCAAGGGCAAGAGGAACAGAATCAACACCAAGGGCCTGCACAGGATGGAGGATCACAGAGAAGCTGTACTCCACAGTGAAGACCCTAATGGCTGACACCCCTAGGGTGAGACGGAGTCAGAAGTAGACCAACACTCACAGTCCTGTCCTGCGGGTTCACTTTACTGCAGTCCAGGGACCCTCAAGCCCTTAACTTGGATTAAGAGGACCCTAAATCAGCAGTCCAATCCCCCCACTGGCACCTGGCAAACACACGAGTCTCTGAAGAGGTTCATTCTATATATGAACTCATGCCAGGACATAACTGTGAAAACACAGTCCTATAAGGCACAAGGAGAAAGACTCCGTAAGAACCAAAAAGCAGAAAGTTACCTTCACAGCCTCCAATTGACAGATTATATGGTTACTGTATTTGATGATTTAAATAAAACTTGAGAACAAGTGCTGAGAGCAAGAAATTCAAATTCACAAGTTACTTTTGAAACTTCAAATAGTTGAAGAACCGAAAAGAAATTCTGGGACTGAAATTAAAATATGATGGATGTCTAGGAAATAGACAAGTCTATAATCCGAAATCGTGAGAATGCAGAATGATTAAAAACAGCAAACATGAGAAATAGGCTATGTAACCTGTATTTAAGCAGATATGGAGAGGCAACAATACAACATACAGAAGGACAATAGCTAAGAACTCGGGTTTTTTTTGTTTAAAGACTTTTTTAAAAGTAATCTCCACACCCAATGTGAGGCTCAAACTTAAAACTCCGAGATCAGGAGCCACATGCTCTACAAACTGAACCAGCCAGGCACCCAAGAACTTTCCAGAACCAGACACCAGTCAAGATGAAATCCCTTTAGAGGAAACCCATACCTAGATACGCTGTTGTGTAACTAGAAAACATGACAAAGGAAAAACAAAGGAATCCCAGGAACAGTCCCCTTACAGAAAAAAAATGGCAAAAAGCCACCTTTCCAGTACTTTCAAAGGAAACCTTTAGAAGAGCAATGGAACTGAGGGATGATTTAGTAGCAACTGTCAACCTAAACTCTTGGTTTTTGGTCAGTAGCATGTTTGTGAGCACACACGCACACACACGGTGGGGGAGAGAAGGCAGAGGGAGCAGCAGACTCCTAGTTGAGCAGGGAGCCCAACTTGGGGCTGGATCCCAGGACCCTGAGATCATGACCTGAGCCAAAGGCAGATGCTTAACCTGCTGAGCCAGCCAGGCACCCCTACCAACCTAAAGTTCTACATTCAGTGGTAATTCCAGAACAAGGGTGAAGGTTAGTAATACAAATGTGAGATGCCACCATCTACCTACCAAATTGACATACTAAAACTCCAACGATGCCAAGTGTCAGCAGATATGGAACTTGAGGGCTCAAACCTTTTACTAATATGAATACAAATCACCATACAGTAAGATATGCATTCATTACAATCCAGCAGTCCCACACGTACCTGCCACCAGAAACTTTGCCTCTTAAGAGAAATCTTGTCTGTCCTTATTTCTAGGCAGTCTCAAAAATCCTTGAATTTCCTGAGCATTAAGTGTATATTATGCTAATGAGGGGACTCCTGGAGGAGCCCTCGGTAGCTTCTAGATGGGGGCTAGTCACCAGAAAGACAATAGAGTTAGAATTTTCAGCCTCCTGACTTTTAGGGTAGAAGTGGGCTGGAGATAGAGTTGGATGGTTTAATCATACGTATGTAGTAAAACCCCAAGAAAAACCCTGTAAGGAGGCACAGTGGAGGTTTCTAGTTCATAAACACTGATGGGCTGGAAGGGTGATGGACCCAGATTCCACAGGACAAAATGGAAGCTCTGCATGTCCCACACCACCCCGGTCTCCAGCCTGTTTGTCATCTGTATTCTTCATACAACTGATGAGTAGGGTGTTTTTAGGGAGTTCTTAGAGTCCTTCCAGCAAGTGATCAGAGGGTTGTGAAACTCCCAGATTTACAGCCAGTCAGAAATGCAAGTAACCCCACAACTTGCACCTGGCATTTGGAGTAGGGCTGGTTTAATGAAGGACTGAGCCCCTGTGGGATCAGAGACTAACTCCAGGTCATCAGCATCAGAATTGCATTGCAGTCTGCTTTAGTCCTCAGAAACAAAGCATTTTGACAGTTCTAGCTGGCTGGGCAAAGTGGGGAGCTGTCCCAAAGATGTGCAGCTGGCTGCTAAAGTGAGGGTGCTCTTCCGAAGACTTGCCTTTCACCTGTGGTGCCCACAGTAGCACTCCATGTTGTCAAGATCAGGTTTAGTTGACATCAAGTTGTATTCTGAGAACTGGTATCCGAACATGCCTGTGTACTGGGAAGTCTGGTCAGAGTTCCCAGCTGTTTGGAGGGTTCCCAACCCAGAAATGGCTCATCAGGAGTCTGATAAGCTGTGGAATGCATAGGAGTCAGCTTTCTACCACACATGAGTAGAAGGAACATTGGAGACAGGATGTTGAATAGGCCAGGTACATATGTTTTTCATAAAACTTCAAAACCAGGCTAAACTAAATTGTGATAAGCACAGAAATACACTACAGGAAAGCAAGTAATTACCCTACAGAGTATTTTTTTTTTCCTCCCTTACAGGGAAGGAACTATATTGTGATGGTCAGGACACTTTCTAGTACCCCAAAAACCTGTTTGTTGACCTGGGTAATGGTTTTCACTTGATTAAACCGTAATTTGAGTTTTATACATCTTTCAGAATGTATGCTATATTTCATAGTTTTAGTGATTATAAAAGCTCGGAAACCCATAGGCAGGTTTATATAATGTAGCAGTGAACTATTAATTCAATGAAGGATTCCACTGAGTAGAAATTGAAGATAAATCAGAACTTAAATTAGTTAAAAATGGGTGAAGAGAAAGTAAAGGGAGGTCTTAAAACTTGCTTAGATACACAAGAGGACACAAATAGGTAGCTTCTTGGCAGCCATAGAAATATACATTGAGGATTTAAGATCCCTTGCTTCATAGAACCACGTGGAGTACACACAGGCACAGGTTCGGGCAGTACTCAGGGTGCTTCCAAGTCCTTATACAGTTTACTTTTTCTCCATGAAGTTCTCAGAAGTCCGTCTATAAGACCTCATTCGCAAATTCTGGAAAAGACCAAATCCTAGGATGAACGAGGAGCAGACAGACCCTGAGCAATACTATGGCGTGTCAGGACATGGAGAGCCTCAGCTCCAGAGACCCCGGCAGGAAGCGAAGTCCCTGCAAAGGGACAAGGACAGGACCCATGCTTTTACAGTAGGAATGCCCACCAAAAAAAAAGCCAATGAATCCTACCGTCTGCTCTAATCAAAAGCAAAGCTGCTTTCCAAGTCAAGTTGAATATATTAGTGTCACCACTAAAATTTCAAATAAGTATGTGGATTCCTGTTAATTTCTACTCAAATAGCTGATAGGACTATCAAGTCTGATGCGTTTTAAAGAATGCCTGTGGAACGCAGGAGTAACTAGAAATGGATTAAAAAATGAGAGATCCGAAACCATGAAACTCCTGGAAGTAAAGGGGAAAAGTTCTTTGGCATTGGTCTTGGTGATGACAACAAAGTCAACAAAAGCAAAAACCACCAGGATGACATCAAGCTAAACCTTCTGCACAAAGGAAGCCATCCATAAAATCAAAGACCACATCCGGACCGAGAGAAAATAGGTGCAAGCCATGTATCTGATAAGGGGTTAACATCTAAAACAGAAGGAACAAAAAATCCAATTTAAAAAGCAGCAAAGTGGGGTGCCTGGGCAGCTCAGTTAAGCATCTGACACTCATGGTTTTGACTCAGGTCATGATCTCAGGGTCCTGGGGATCCAGCCCCACACAGGGCTGCCTGCTCAGCAGGAAGCCTGCTTCTCCCTCCCGTTCTGCTCGCTCTCAAAACCTTTGGAATAAGGGTGGGGGGCGCACAAAGAGCTTGAATATTTTTCCACACGAGATAGATGCACCACCACCAAGTTCACGTAAAGGTGTTCAACATCACTGATCCGGGAAATGCAAGTCAATTGCACAGAAATCTCACTTGTAAGGATGGCTTTTGATAAGACAAGTGTTGCAAAGGATATGAAGGAACACGTGTGTACCTTTGGTGGGAATATAAGTTGGTACAGCTAATCAAAAACCAGTATAGAGGTTCCTCAAGAGGTCAAGTATAGAGCAGTCATAGGATCCAGCAACTCCAGTTCTGGATATGTATCCAAAAGAAATCGATCAGTAGCTCAGAGGTCTGCATTCCTATTTTCTTTGCTGCATGATTCACAACAGCTGAGATACAGACAACCTAAGTGTCCAACAGATGAAGATGCAGTATAGCCCACGATGGACGATCATTCAGCCATGAGAAACGAGATCTGGCCATTTAACATGGATGAAACTGGAGGCCATTAGGCTACATTTATGCCAAACACCATGTATTCTCACTGAAGTGTGGAATCTTGGGGGCAGGGGGGTCCTTAAACTCAGACACAGAATGGTAGTTCCCAGGGCCTAGGGGCAATGGGGAGAGGTTGACCAGAGTATTAAACCTTCAGTTTTAAGTCCCAGGGATATAATGTACAACACGGCTACTATGGCTAATAATGTTGAATTGCATGCTTGAAATTCGCTAAGCATGTAGATCATACATTCTCAGGTGACCAGGTGAGGAGATAGAGGGGTTAACGGACCTGACTGTGGTAATCATTCAACATATAAAGTTATATTATAGGCTTTCAGCATTCAATTTTGTTATTTCTAATAAAGTGAGGAAGGGGATGCTCGTGGACTTTTATTGGCATCACTAGTTGTGACTGATAATGTATATATATAGACATTACAAACGGCCACTGAATCTTTTCAGTTTTAACACCCAGAGAACAATTTGGCATTTGTTCCTGCTTGAAAGCTAGAGCTTTCCCCTTCATAACACCTACCATCGGACCTACAAGGACTTAACCACCTCCTTATCCTCAGGACCTCACTAGACCACTACATCAGCAAGGTCATGAGGGTTGATCCCTGAAATAAGAACCTTGTGTTTTAGTAAAGCCAATGTGGTAAATTTCACAAGAAGGATTTCAGAAGAGGCCATTTAGAAAGAGCCTAGGAAGTTATCTGTGCCACATTTGTCATAGAAGCTCCCAAATGAAGAGACTTTTAAACGATTTATCAGAGAGCAAGCACACACGAGCAGGGAGAGGGGCAGAGGGAAAAAGCAGACTCCCCACTGAGCAGGGAGCCCAATGTAGGGCTTAGATCCCAGGATCATGACCAGAGCCACAGGCAGATGCTTAACTGAGCCACCCAGGTGCCCCTGTAGAGGAGACTCAATCAGAATCAAGAGAACTGTCTATCACCCTCCATCTCTGACCAACCCTGCTCCTGCTAGAGGGACTAAAAAAGTATAAGCCCATAACGACCAGAACAGGACAGGCACGGGCTCAAAAGCAGGGACTACACTCACCAAGTCTAACTTGGTTACTCAATGCCAGATGCCCAACTCTCAGGTGGAAGCTGCCAGGGAACTCCATGAAGAGAGCAACTGGCCCTCAGACCCATGAGGAATTTGGGTTGGTTTTCCCGATCACAGAACTGCATGCACCATATCTGGCAGATACCCCTATGGCATCCTACTTAATGCCTCTGAGGGACACATTCATCCAATGCCCATGGAAGGAACCAGCCAAATCTAAGTTTTGATTTATCAAAGTCTCACAATGATATATAATCTCTTATGGCTTCTGTGGGTATTTTTAAAGATTGTTTTACACAAAAAATGAGGCTTTAAAATGTAAAATATGACATTTAAGATCCATTTTTATATTATCTTTAATTTGTAATATAAAGACATTTTCATATTTAAGTGACATGCTGTTTAATTTACTTTAGCTACAAAGGACTAACTGCATTAGAAGTTCTACAATTTGATAGAGATTTGATTTGGAACCCAAATGTAGCTTTCTGTAAACATCACCTTGCATTCACCATGACAAACTTCTTTTAATACAAAGAATGCTTAATATGCTACAGGAGAGTTTTAATTAGCTGAATGCCACTTAAAAATTTGGTAAGATATTGAGGTGAATTTGCTGAGTTATCATTAACTTATTTCAATATCAAGCTTCATTTTAATTCTTGTGTTTTTAGATTATGTGTATGAATTCATAGTTGGAGGTTATTTAAAACCATGTAGCAGCCAGAACCATGAAGGTTTCTGAGCACATCGATCTGAATGCCACGAGCCACAGATCACACTCCCCCTACGCGCACCCCGCACCCACCCAGGGCCAGAACGGTTCCATTTCCAAGAGGAAGAGGAAGACTAGAAAGGGACATCTACTTTAATACTTAACCAAATCCCATTACTATCTTTAACACAAACCACCTCGGAGAGATGAGTGCCCCGGAAATTTGGGGGCCAGCAGGTGGAAGTGCTGGGGTACTTGATCACCAGAGACCCAGCCGCAGCACCAGCTCCGACAGGCTGAGCTGCTCTTACAGAAGGTCGTTAGGCTCGAACCCGTGACCACCCACAGTCGCACACGATCCCATCTGACAACCAAGTCACGGAGGGGAGTGTGGCACCCCTACTCACTTACCTGAATTCCAAAAGGGACTTAAAACCACTTATGGGGGAAGGGGAAGCCCTAACAACTCAAAAGGAGACAATGGAGACTAAGGAAACATAAGGGTAAATCGAGTATTCTGGAAATTTTAGTCCTGAAAGCTTATACCAGGAAAGCCCAGTAAAAGCCGCTTCCCTCAGCAAAGCTGGAGAACAAAGCGACTGGCCAGATTCCATTCAGAGACAGCCACTAGGTCACTTTGCAATCTTCAAGCCACTCAGAGAAACCTGATGTGATCAACTCCATAGGACATTGGAGCCAAACATTTTCGGGGGAGTCAAAGGCTGAAGGTCCCGTCACCACAGTCCCCTCTTTCCCTCCCCCAATCCGTCCTGCAGAGGTCGGGGGACCATTGAACAATCCCAAAGAACACATTCTGACCTTTGTCTTAAGCTTCCACAACACCAAGTACTGACAGGAAATCCCTTGTCCTACACTGTTAAAGATCGAGAGAGGACACCCACCCCAGGAGCAGAAGTCAACCCAGTGGGGGAGGGGGAGGGAAGTCGTCCAATGAGGGCTTAAGACCAGGAGAACATGTAACTGCCAACGTGAGAGGTCCACATTCGAGAAAGTCTGTGGCCAAAAACACGACTGTGGCTTCCTTCTTTCTGAAGATTTGAATAGTTATCCCTCCCCCCACCCTTTCTAAAAAGCTTTCCCTACTTCTATTCATTCACCATAGTATATACAACATGGGGACATTTACATTGTAGTTTTGTTTAGATTGCGGAATTTGAATATGGGATCACAAATGAGAAACCCCCAAATCCAAGGAAACCGCAGGTGACATTGCCCCAAGACACGGGAAATGCATAGGAAGTTGGCTCCAACAAGCAGGCCCAGCAGTGAGACCCATACGATTGGATTCTGCCACCAGATCACAGGTGGGGCAGACAGGACCATTCTCCCTGGGAAACGGAGTGGGCAGCACATAGTTTGGAGTCATGTCAGTGGCAAAGACCCACAGAGCAGGTCTTTGGAAGTCCTTGCTACCAATCTTCCTTTTATAGTCCTTTACCTTTGTGTTACTCCAGTTTCCTTTTCCGAAGTTCTCATGTTAAGATTTAGACTTTAGAGGTGCTTGAGGAAGAGCTGTATTACTTTTAGGGTTTGTGCTTTGGTGAATGCTGTGAAAGATGTAAGCCTGATGATTCACAGACCTGTACCCCTTGGGCAAATAAAAAATAAAATTAAAAAAAAAAATCTAGTCAAATTCCAGTCAGATGTTTAATAGGTTTTTTTTTGAAGTGTAATTCTAAAATTCACCTTGAAAACAGTGCACAAGAACCACAAAATGTGGTAAAGAATACAGGGAATTAGCCTAATACCAAGTTATGAAGCCCAGCAACTGTATCACTGTACGTGTTCACCAGTAGTGGAAGTCCCAGAGACAGACCTACCTACATACCAATACCGTATAAGTATTAAAACTTTGTATCCATGAAAGGAAAAAGGTTAGATCCCTTTTCACAACATACATAAAACTGAATCTAAAAGGAGTTGAGCTTTAATGTGAAAATATAATCAGTCTTAAGGCAAAGAACCTAAGATCATATACTTAGTTCTTTTACATTAGCCAACAGATTAGTTTCATATGTAGAATTCGGTTACTCATCAGTTGCATGTTAATCTGAGTTTCCTATACAGTTAATAAACCACCGTAACTTAAAAACGGATATACTTGGGGGGAAAAAAACACTTTGTACCAACACAAGAATTACTTTAAGATGCCTGGGTGGCTCAGTCCGATGGGCGTCTGACTCTTGGCTTCCACTTGGGACATGGTCTCAGTCCCGGGATCAGCCCGTCAGGCTCTGCACCATGTGCGCAGCCGGTCCCTCTCCCTCTGCTTCTCTCAAATCTTTATATACACACATGTATAAAGCTACAAGTTATGAAGGGAAAATGAGCAAAGGATTTGAAAAGGTTACTCATACTAGAAACACAAGTGACCAGTAAACCTAAGACACCCAGTTTTGTTGAAAGTTGGGGAGGTTTGAAATAAAAACACTAGTTAGATGGGACATTTTATCCATATCAGCAAAACCTTTCAAGTTTCAAAGTATCAGATGGGAAGTACTGGAAATATAGTACTTACATGCCCATTCGGCAGGAATGTCCATTTTATTACAGCTTTTATGGGTGACAAGTAACCTCTAGTAAAATGTTAAGTCCTACAGCTCAATCTAACAATTCTGCTAGGTATTTGTGATAAATATACATGCTAGGTGAAGATACCAGCATAGATGTTTGCTCTCAATACCAAATGTTCTTAAACAAGTGTACACAGAATACATCTGTTGGGTGAAATTAAAGCCACCTTGAATAGAGACTGACAAGGCCTGGAGGTTGGGAAGGACAGGGAGGGTTGGGAAGGACTGCTCAGAGCCCCAGTGTTCATCGCAGCTAATGGACCCTTGGTCTTGGGTAGGAAACTCGAGCCCCACAAGAGAAGCTGGTGGCCCCAGTGTGGGGGAAATGGCAGGCCTGAAAGCAGCGTTCACACAAGCTGGCGAGTGCCAGGTAGCACAATGCTGACTATGGGAGTCATCTGGGCTGGATCAAGTGGGGGGGGAATAAACCTGAAAAATAAAACTTCAAGTTCAGATGGAAGATCCATCAGCCACCCAAAACAGCTGAGACCATGAAAGTGAAAGGACTACTTCACATGGCAGATTGAGAAGAGAGAAGGAAATGGAACGCATTTCCTCGAATGTGGAAAAGCTGGATGGGGACTCTGACCTCTGTAGGAGTCGGTGAGGGCTCTCAAAGGCCAGGCAAGGCAGCTTAACCGCAGAACGGATTTCCTTGCAGGTCTGGAAGCCGAGGTCAAGGAGTCGGTCAGCTCGGTTCCTTCCGAGACTGCTGTCCTTGGCTTGTGGATGACTGGCTTCTCCCCTTGTCTCCGTGGGGTCTTCCCTAAATACGTCCGAGCCCTCATCTCTTACTGGGACACCAACTGGATGAGGTCCACACGTAGCAGCCCATTTTCCCCAAGGCCCCATCATCTCCAAATAGTCCCATTCTAAGGTAACAAGATTAGGACATAGAGAGGGGAACGCCCTTCAGCTCCTGACCTCTTCAGTCCTAGACCACCTGCCTGGAAGGAACCCCTGACCCCTTCCCAGGACACTTTCCTTGCTAGCTCCGCCATCCTGATCTAAGAATGCCTCTTAGATCCAGTTTCCTCAGGGACAGCGCTCTCAAACCACATAACCCCAACCTAAATGGGACTAGGTTCCTTTCTACCAGCTCTTATGATTTGCAAAGTTTTCTTCATACAACATACCACACCTTAGATGGCTGTGTGAGGGAGTCTTGTTCTATGCTCATACCAGGTGTCCATCCTAACAGCAGTTCCCACCTGTTCAATTCTCCAACACCAAACCATTCTGTGTGCCACTTTGTGGAGTGCTTCATTATATAAACTTCACTCCTCTAAAGATCTGATTTAGATGCCCTTATCCTACAGATGCTTAGGAAAAAAAGTGTTCAGTTCCACAGCAAGTAGTGGGGCTGGAATTTGGGACGTTCAGTGGATATCTGTTGAACTGTAAGTGTAGTTGCCTATAAATACAAGAGAAATAAAGTTATGATTATGGAATAGTCTTCAGGGAAAAGATTTATATGTAGTGACATGGGAAGAAATGTTTAAAAGGAAGACTAGGATTTCCCGTGTGCACACATGTACACTTTGCTGAATCCAGAAATAAATGCTGGATAAATGCACTCCCAGGCTACTCAGGGCACAATAAAAAGAATTTAAAGATAAGCTTTTAGAGTAAAAAGTTTTTCAGGGTAAGTCACAACAGGTCTAAAATTTAAGAACCATGTGATTAAACCATTTTGCTTGGTTCTTAGATTTTTAGAAATAGTACCAGAACAGTTTTCAGGATAGTTGACTTTATACCCTTCCTCTCCCACCTTATGCCGTAGTAACAAGAGGAACCACTCAGATGTTCCAGAACATTTGTAGATCGCTGTTTAAGAACAGTCAGCAGAAAACTGCATGTAAAAGCAAACCGCAGGCCCAAGTACCACTGTCGCACAAACACTGGGAAAACAAGAGTGCGCCCGGACAGGATGGGGGGAGGGGCGGGCGGCTCCAGACCCTATCAGAGGGTCATTCCTTGGAATACAGACAGGAGTGATCACACACACCCCTCCCTGCAGGAGGGCAGGAGCACCGCGTAGGAGGACCTAGAGCAGAGACAAGGCAAGTATCCTGGGTATCTGACACTTGGCAAAGACTGAGCCACTCAGCTCCTAGAGTATCCCCACAGGGTCCAGGCACTTAACCAGTCTTCTCTCCTTCCAGAGGGGCACCGGCCACCTCTTTCCATCATCATGTAGCAAAATAGAGCAGACCAAAAAGGTACCTCAATTCAAAGAGGAACAGCCAATCTTAAGATATTTGCGGAAGGCAAGCAGAAGAAACACCAAACTCAATTGATGGCACTTAGACCCAAGGAAATGGAGCTAATTGTAAGAGCAGGGATTTAACCTGAGTCTGGTATCTTCAAGGGGTGCAAGATTATTACGCCCACAGAAAAGGTCAACAGATCATGGAAATTTCAACTTGATCGAGATGTAAAGTCCTGAAGTATATAGGCTGAATGTAGTGGACAGAACCACAAAATTAGATGAGCTGTTGACATCAACCCTTAATAAAGTGTATGGCGGGGGGGGGGGCGCTGGAAAGTAGTGAGGGTAAGAGGTGGTGCAGAAGTTCCAAAATCCACTCAAGGCCCACGACAAACGAGAGGGGAGCACGATCCCGAGATCCAGGGAAACCGTGGCAGCTAACTGTGCCCCAGACACAGGAGCGTATATAGGACTTCGGGTCTCCGAAAAGCAGGCCCAGCGGTGAGACCTATAGGATCTGATTCTGCCATCAGATCACAGATAAGGGGAGGCAAGACCAACCCCCCACCCCAGGAGCCGGGAGTGGGTAGCACCGACCCTGCTCTAAGTCACATCAGTGGAAAAGACAGTGGACTTTGCGGCTAAGAACAGTCACTGCCACTAACCCTTCTTCAAACCCTCACTCTGAGCTTACTCCAGTTGCCTTTCCTTAAGTTCCAGTGTTAAAGTTAGGCAGGCTTACATCGAGGAGGCTAAGTGCTATGGTGAGTGCTGTGAATTGTGTAAGACTGAGGATTCACAGACCTGTATCCCCGGGGCAAGCAATTTTAAAGAGAAAATTTAAAGATTTAGGCTTTAGAGGGTCTTGAAGAGCTGTGCAGTTCATTTCCTACCAAGCTACAACAGTAAGATTCCAGTCACATGTTCAAGAGGATTTTAGGAAGGGGAACATGCTAGTTCAGAAATTCCCCCTGGAAAGCTAAAAGGGCAACACCAAAAACAGACGGGAAAGGGAAAAATGGGATAATTGGTCAAACGTCCAGATGCGCCGGGAAGCTGAAGTAGGTTGGGCTGTAATACACAGTTGAAGGTCCAGAAACAAGTGCCCTTATAAGTGAATTCAAAGGTGTTTATTTTTGAGATCGAGAGCACACAAGAGAAAGATGCTCTGTTCATGACGTCACCTTATCAGTTTTCCCTTCAATTCTATCAAGACGCTGGGGTTTTTAACCCATGTTTATTAGAACGGCTTTGACATCTTTAGTAAATTCAGCTTCTGGGGACAGAGAAGACCTGCCCACTTTTCTCCTAGAAGCCACTGGTTTTACAAGCTTCAAGGGATGGACAGAAGGTGTTCACACACTTCATCTGACCTCCCCCCGAGGCCTGCGAGTTTAGAAGCTCAGCTGGACTAAGTGTGAGGTCTACGTGGCACTGTCCCATACCTGTGGTTCTAGTTTGTTTCCCCCCCACCCCGGCTTTTATTTTTACGGCTGACTCCCTAAGGGTCACCCCTGGGTCTGGATGGCTTATTTGAAGACCACTGCCGGGTTGATGTTTAGACACCGCATGAGGACAGCTTGAGGAGGGGTCTGCACGTGGGCTGGGCGCACACGACGGCGGCCCCCCCTGCACCAGACCGCAGCCGCACGGGCAGACGCAGGAGTGCCTCTCTCCTCGGACCCTAGTTTTCAGAGGCAAAGCTCTGCGTGAGTTGGAAGCTTTTAGTGAATTGTCAGTGTTCAAATAGCTTTGGACAACTCCGTCCAATTCCACAGCTGCTTTGCAGGGAGAGGATTTCTTCACCTCCTCCCCCTATAATGGAGTTTGAGTATCTGCAATTTCAGCTGTGCTAATGGTCAAACTTTACTACGTGTCTAGTCCTCACAGTGCCAACCCGCAGGAGTGGTTGAAGCCTCAGGAAAGGAAACGTGAACTAAGGTGTTTAATTCAAGGTGGTTTTTTTTTTTTACATAATCATTGGAGTGTAGCATTCTATTCCTCAAAAGTTTAAAAAAGCTAAATATGAAGATAAAAACCTTGTCGATCCAGTAAAAGGGAAGGGGGGACGAATTACCGGATTCTGAAGAGCACACCCAGGATGCATGATCACATTCCAGCCAAGCAGATAAAGCCTTAAAATTTAAGGATTATTATAACACGGTGTTTATAGAGAAACTGAATAGTCTCAATCTCAGGACATTGAGATCATGACCTGAGCCAAAGGCAGAGGCTTAAACACCTGAGCCACCTAGGCGCCCCGACTTAGTTTTTAAATTGAGAGAAAATTGACATGTTTAAAGTGAACACGTTCATTTGATGTTGCAAAGTGATTACTACAGTAGCATTAGCTAAGACCCCCATCACAAGTCGTTTTTGTGGTAATCATTAAGATCTAGACTCAGCAATCTAGTTTTTCTGAAAACACTTCAATGAAAGCTCTGCAGTTTACAGGCGTACATGTGAATATGCCTATACTTGTAGAACCACCAAGAATGTAACTGTCCACAGTAACAGACCTGTTTGACCAAGTACTGGCCAAAGTATTTCAGTCAACTCCAGAACGCTGAATGTGTCCTATTCAGACTAATACAGCAGAGTTGGAAATCCCAGTATACCTTCCACTGCCTCTTAAAATAGCACCTTAAGGGCGCCTGGGCGGCTCAGTGGGTTAAAGCCTCTGCCTTCGGCTCAGGTCATATCTCAGGGTCCTGGGAATCGAGGCCCGCATCGGGTTCCCTGCTCAGCGGGGAGCCTGCTTCCTCCTCTCTGCCTACTTGTAATCTGTCAAAATCTTTAGCACCTTAAAATAATTTAGAATGGGGTAGAGTCACACCCAACACTTGAAACATGTATACACAGAATAGGTATGAATACATTTAAAAGCCATTGGCAGGGTATCTGGGCCCCCTGCTCGGTGGGGAGCACGCTTCTCCCTCTGGGCACCGGCACACGCACTGACAACATTCAACTTTTTGAATTAAAAGCACAGCTTAAGGATGGTATAAAACTAGTAATGAAGATAAAATTAAAATATAAGTAAAACCAGTGAATTCAGGTGTTAAAAGCAAAGGTTTGGGTTCCTGGAAGAGACCAAGAGTGGAGAGGGGAAAAAAAGTCCTAAGAATGAAAAGAAACTAGAGACTACTATAAGTTTATACCAACAAAATGAACCTGGTAGAGTTAGACAGTTTCCAGGAATATGAATTTTCAGAAGCAGGAAAATAATAAAGTGTTAAATACCATAGGAGTTTACGAAGGTCCGTTCCATAAAATACACCGGTCCCAGATGGTTTATAGGCAAGTTCTAGATTATGAATATACCATTTTCCAACACACTAAACATCTCTGAATAGCTATTTCATAATACAAATTCCAGGCAGGAGTATAGGAAAGCTGTACATGGGCCTTAATACAAATATAAAAATATTAAATCCATTCATACATTAACTTATATGTACCTGATAACCAAGCAGTATTTATCTCCAGAATATAAGTGGTTTAAGGGGGGGGAGGGGAGTGGAAAAAAGTACCTCATTAACTGAGCAAAAGAATGTTAAGTAGCTCTGAGAATTCAACGAAACTTAGAATCTATTTAAATTAGCCAGTTAGCAATAACATTTTCATTTCAGATTTAACAGACTTGTGATGCTTGAATTTCCGTATCAAGTATATTTACAAGTCAGAAATGAAACAGGCCTTCTTATTCCTGCTATTCAAGCTATCTAGAGATCTTAGCGACAGGCATTGCTACAATAGGAAGATCCAAAACTTGTGGGGGGAGCCAGAATTGACAGTGACCACCTACCCGCACAAAGTCTTGTTCATAACTCCTCAAAGTCTTCCAAGCTAAGAAATACTATGCAAAATGAAGGTTTAGGGGCTCCTCTTACCAAGTATCAAAACTTATCAAGCATGGATTTCTGGGGCTGTAACAAGCAGATCAGTGTGAATTGATCCAGAAAAATGTAAAGTTCGAATTCAAGATTTGTAGGGAAAGTATTCAGTAGGCAACCAGTTTTCAAGATTTGTCCATTTAAATTTGTTTAAATTGAATTTACACGGTGTTTATTTCAAAGGTAGCATTTAATGATCCATCGGTTGCAAACAAAACCCAGTATTATTTCAAGTGCCCTCCTTAAAGCCCGCCACCCAGTTACCCCATCACTCCACCCACGCAATCCTGTTTCCTGTAACTGTCTTATGTTTGGTCTCCGTCTTCTCATGTTTAAGTTAGACAGACATACCATGACTTCACTCATGTGGAATTAGAGAAACTGAGCACAGGGGAAGAAAAGGAAAAATATCCATCTCTTAGAGTGCGCTTTGGGGGGTGGGGTCACAGGCAGAGGGAAGGAATCCTGAAGCAGACTCCCTGTAGAGCCCCACATGGGGCCCAATCCCAGGGCCCTGGGAGGAGCTGAGGCGAAATCAAGAGCAGGCCCCTCAGCTGTCAATACTTAGATACAGAAGTATCCAACCTCAACAGTCTCAAGATAAAGTATCCATAGAAACAAAAAGTTTAAAGATACTTAGGATTTGGGGTATAAAGAGTCAAAGCAAAACAGGTAAGAATGTATTTGGCGGAATTCTAACTTATGTGAGACTGAAGACACCATCAGAACTTTAGCTACATAGGAAAAACACCTGCAAAGTATTACAATGAATTTGAGTGGTCTGAGATCTAGACATTCCTTAATATCAAGAATAAAGGCCAAGTAACAGGGTTACTGGGGGATAGGGATAGGGTGGCTGGGTGATGGACATTGGGGAGGGTTTGTGCTATGGTAAGTGCTGTGAAAGGTGTAAGCCTGATTCCCAGACCTGTACCCCTCTGGCAAAAAGAAGAGGCAAAGACAAAAGACCTTTATATACACACAAATACCCCTGTACAAGTTTTAACGTGATGAGGAAATTAGAACTAGGTCTATCAGGAGGGGAACTTCAAAAAAGTTTAGGTTACAGACTACTAACACCGTAAGGCAATCTTCATGAAGGGAGGGAGCCAAGCTTATGCTCACAGGGGAAAGGCTCCAAAATCTATGCAGTTTGAAGTTGCTGAAAAACACCTGTACTGTGTTTAAAGAGATCGTGGAGGGAGATCCTTATTTTATATATATGTCTATATGAGGAAATAAGTCTGGAGTGGTAAATGATATTAGTGGGGATGGTTAGACTTTTGCTATGCTTTGGTTTTAACTTGACACTTAAGACCTATCCACATACCACTTTGTGAAACCGTAGTATTTTAAGAGGCATAAAATAAAATCTCATATGCCCAGCAAACATAGCTGTGCTTAGGTTCTTTATAAGAAGCTATACTTAATAAAACCCTGCAGAGACCTGCTGAGAAACTAATGGGCAAGTCCTGGAGTTCTCCAGCAGGGTAAGCTAAGAGGATGTCGAAGTGAGAGCAACCAGAAAACTGAAGGGCCGGCTTTGGGGAGTCTGGAATACAGTCTCTTAAGAGTTTCCAGAAGAAACCAACTTCCTGGGACAGGCCACCCTTGGTTCTAGAGGGGGTGGGAAGCTACAAAGTCACTTGAAGGTCCTTTTAACGTACTGATATATTTTAAGCCCTATTGAACTTGGAAAACAAGCCTGGAAGGTTTCAGCTGAGCAGGTCGTTTTAAAGGTTATAAGTCACAGGTGACCTCTAATGTATCTCTGCACATTGTATCCCAATACGTAGATTGATCTCCCCTGTGTTTCTTGCTCAGTACTGGAAAGTCGGTTTTATTATTCAAGTGCACACAGACACACACTGGAAACTAAGATGTTCAAACACTTCATCACTAGGAAGAGCACACACCTGGCCAGATTGTTGTCCCATGCTGTTAGTGTAGAATCTAGGTGTCACGGATCCAGAGGTCTACCAAGTTCTGCAGCTTTATGCAAGCCTAAGGGGTGACCTGGGGAAGNGGGGGGGGGGGGGAAGAACTGGGGTGGATTTCAGCTTCCCTGAGGAAATGGGTCATCACACTGGTAACCTAGCAGACGCATAAGTTTTCACAGGTGCAAGGGGACTTCACCTGAGGTGAGCTGCCATTCCACATCCGTGTTTCTCGAAGATGGGTCCTAGATTGAAGGGGTTTAGGTTCAACAGGACTCCGAGGTGGGGGCGGGGAATTCCCCCCCCCACTTTAGTATGGAGCCCAGATGAGGTCAGGGAAGGGTCCAACGGGGCACCCACAGAGGTCCCAGAACTCCAGCTAGGGTGGAGGTTTTTCCATGTACGTTAATTCATTCTTATGTTCAAGATTTGAAGTTTAAAAATCTGGTATTTGCTTGCAGTGAAGGTTTAGGGCCATAGCCTTCAATGTGGTTTTTCTGGGTTTTTAGGGTCTGGAGATTTTTTTGTTTTGCTCGAGAATACTCAAGATTTGGAAAAAGCCTTCCTTCACATGTTTTTGACTTGGCAATTAACGTTTCTCATCAAGTTTAAACAATTACACACGTAACTCTGGCAGGCTATGTTGACATTTTGAAAGTTGTCGTTTGTTAAATACATTCCACAGAATATTTCATGTATTTAAATATATAAACTCTTGGGTTTTGTTGACAATTTTACATCATTCCTTTCCTCCTAGAACGCATTTCCATTCCACTTCCCCTGGTGAACTGTTCTAATATAAATTCTATGCTTGAAATTTTATTTATCACCCTATCAGTCTCCGTAACAAAGTTTTCATTCCCAGTGGCCAGAATCTAAATACTAGTTTCTTGATCATTCTAACGTTATTTGAACATGGTTCTGATAAGTTTAAAAGCTAGGTTTTTGAAAGAAATGCATTGGAGATGTGTTTAAGTACACATGAACACTTCCCATTCCAAGGTTTACCAGTTTATTCAATAGGAACATTTGAGACAACTATATACGTAAGTAGCTATGAGTTTCACAACAGCAATACCCTTCGTTTCCTTTAATCCTTCACAAGCAATAGTCAGTTGATAGTACTCACCTGTCCACCCACAAGTTCTTTCGGCGTTCGGCTTTAATGAGTGCAGATCAGAACCACCTGAGCCGAGGCACTGGAATCACCTGAGTTGCTACCAACCTCCACAACCATTCACCCAGTCATCACGTGCACCCTGCCCCCCCCCCACGAGATGCTTTTCCACCCCAGGCCGATGCGCCTCACATGGAGAGCAGGTGCTCCATAATCCTTTCCTTGACAGGTGAAAGGGGACGTAGGAAAGAACTTCCAAACCCCCAGCATATTCTCAGGCACAATCTTAGGGAGACAAACACAGAAATAGAGACTCGGCAATCATTGTTCCTGTTATGGGGGGGCGCTCCTGCCTTCCATGAAGCCACAAGGTCTAAGTCTAAACAATGTAGCGTGGGGCTACGTGCACTGAAAATAGGATGGGGGAGGGGAAGACACCAATATGCATGGGATTGCCAAAAAAAAGGGGGGGCAGAGGCAGAGTAAGCACCTTGAAATAATTATGTGAAAAACACTGAAAGGTACCATGTTCTATAAATAGAAAAATTCGTTATAATGTCAGCACTTCCTTAGTCTATATTCTTACGTAACCCAATAAAACAACATTTTAAAGTTCAACAAGCAGCTTATGTTCCTACAGGAAAAAAAAAATCAAGAAGTTTCTAAAAAGAGAAGGTGAGGAAGTAGTACTCCCATTTAAACATTACAAAGCGGAGTTAAAACCGTGTGCAGCTAGAACAGGAATAAACGTCCACGAAACAGGTTAGGAAGTCTAGAAAGACCAAAAAAACCATACAGGAATTATAAATAAAGGTGAGTTTTCAAACTAGTGGAGAAAACAGTTTATTCAATAAACGGTGTTAGGGTACCTGGATGGTAAAGCAGGAAGACGCCAAGATACTCTTTATATCTCAAAGTTAAGAAGGTCTCCCTAAAGGTGAACTAAAACCATAAAGTCACGAGAACAGATATTGGTAAACTCT
>LNAC01000448.1:1344638-1357063 GCA_002007465.1 Ailurus styani | reverse complement strand
ACCGACCGACAACTGAGGCCCTGCTGGCCTGCACGGCCTTTTACACCTTGCGGAGCTCGTGCGGGCGCTGCGTGGGACGCCTGCGTGCTGCCACCTGCCTCGGCTCGGCCAATAGGAGGTGGCGGAGCAGCAGGACCCCCCGCCCCCTCGGCCTCTTCCCCGTGGCCGCCTCGCTCGCCGCCAAGTCTTTGCACCTGCAGCCTGATGGCTGCTGAACCACCGCGGCAGCTGAGTCCTCTTGCGCAGCTGAGTCCTCTGAGCCAGCCTGACCTTTGCCCTCTGGGAGAACCATCTCGAACTAATGAGCGCTCCCTCCCAGAAGTCTGGTCCTGGTCCATCACGTGCCTCCGAGTCCGCAGCACAGCTGAAACAAACGGCTTCTAAGTATTTACAACGTCAACCTCTTCACTAGTCCTCTTCTTGTCATCGGTGCCTCTCTTTACCTTCGTAGTCCCTTCTCTTCTCAACCACCTTATACCGAACCAACAGTGCTTGGGATGAGACTCTGCTCAAACAGCTGCTACGGCCTCTGATTGGATCTTCATTGGTCAAGTGGCCAAAGGTGTGGGGACACGGCAGGCTCCTGCGTTGTTGGAGTATTAATTGATATACCCCCACCCCAGCCCCCAGGAAAGCAACTTCACGCCCAGGAATGTATCACAGATTTACTCACGCATGTGTGAAATGGTGTGCATAAAAGGAAATTTATTATAGCTTTGCTTATGAAAGTAAAAGACAGGAGGAGAACCTAGGTTAACCTGTAAGAACCTGAAACTAATAAGGTATTCTATGCCAATTACACTTCAGTTTTTTTTTAAAGTTAACCCATAAGAAACTGTTAAATAAATTATGATGCATTCATTAGTAAAACGCTTTGCAGAAATTAAAAGTAATTTTTAAAAAGCTGTATGCTGTGGATGTGAACTCCAAAGCATTGGTAAGTGCAAAAGGAAAGGTGTTAAAGCAATGTGTTTCTGGCTTCTGCTTGCATTTTTTTAATTAAAAAGAATATGTTTGCATGGAATACTTCTGGAAGGACACACAAGAAACTGGATGCCTAGGAAACAGGAATGAGAGAGATTTAAATTTACTGTCTAAGCCTTTGGGGCCTCTTGAATTTTATAATATGTACATGTATTACCTGCACAAGAAAAAGATGTTTAATGCAAAAAAAAAATCTTCAAAATGTCAAGTGAGAGAAAAAAGACATACACAGGATTTTCCATTCCAAATTGCAAACTGTGCACAAATGTTTATCTGCTCTGTCTTCCAAGGCCACATCAGAAAGATGTTAAACGAACAAAAATGATATAAAGCCACAACTGTGAATAAGAGGGAAGAGAATAAGAGGGAAGCTATTAGCAAGTGAAATATTTCTAAACATTTCTGGAAGAAGAACAAGCGAATGAGGAATTCTGAAGCTGGCAAAGGAAACCGCAGCCTCAACCTATGAGGGAGAAGACAGGAAGCAGCTGACAGAGAAAACCCTCCCAGGAAAGCCTAGAAAGACACCGGTCTGCCCAAGACTGGGAGCCACCCGCCCTGGAAACTGGACCCTGAAAATCACAGTGTCACCCCCAGCAAACCTGTCCCCTAATCCTTTGACCAAAATGTTGGTAGATACCCATCTTATACACCCAGGCCAAAAATAACTAACAGTGGGCGCTTTTCTAAAGAAATTGACCAAAATATAAAAAAGGGAGGTAGCTAGTGGTAGTGTCGGTTCACAAAGTTCTGGGGGAAAGGGGAGTCTTTCGATTGTGTTACTTAAGGATCTGCAGCCTAAGGGCTGACTTATGCACACACACATTCAGCCAAACACAAAAGCCCAGCCCCGTAGTCTTATTTTTAAATGTGATGCTTCTTTCAAGTATTGGGGAAAGAATGCAACATTAAGTAGAAGATTAAGAAAGGAGAAACGTAACTCTGGAGGGCAGCATAGATTGCTGAGGGAGCAGAAAAGAACTTAGGAAAAGCTCGCATTTTCAGACTCTACGATCTGATATAATGAGAAGACAGGTGTGGGTTGGCAACTTGTGGAGTCGCCCTGCCCGTTGCAACTGACCCGGGCATGCGGCCGCCCAGGACAGACCCAAGAAAGGGGCAGGCGCTGGGGTTGGAAGGTGGCAGCTTTACTAATAAGCAAGGCAACAGGAGGTCACTTCTGGAGGCTCGTCTTGGGGGGCTGCAAGACCAGGAGCTCTCCGCACCCCCAGCCAGAATCTTAAAATGTTCTCCAGAGGCCTTCATAGGGTTTAGTTACAGATTGAGTCAAGATAGCCTCAGGGACACCTTACTCACTCAAGGCCGAGATCTCGAAACCCCGCGGGCTATGGGAATGGTGAGCAGAAAGTACATTCCAGGGACAGTGGAGGGAGCAAGGAGCCTCCGATCCCCTGGGGAGGGGCGGACGCAGATGGCAGGTCAGCCAGAGGTCAAGCCCTCTCTATGACCTCCAACAAGGGTGTTAGGAGAAAGCAGCAATCTGGCCGAGCGCAGCTGACCCGGATAGCCACAGACAAGCAGAGAAGCTCCTCGGCTTCGCCAGCATGTGGGCCCCTTGCTCCTCCTGCTTGTCATCCTGCGTCACTAGGTGGTGTCAGAAATCCCAAGAAGCAGGAGCGAAAGTGGCCCTTTCTGCATCCCAGGGTCCCAAGACGTAGTCTGTATCAAGATGGGGGCATGAGGGGCCTTCACACTTCGGTCCCCCCCCATCCATCGCAGCATGCTCAGCGACTATCCCAGGATGCTCCCAGACAACTTTTATCCCCCCAAGTCTCCCTCGAAGTCCTCCCCACCCGATGGGACAGGAAGCTGCTTCTGAGTGGGGCCCGGTGTAAGAGTTGCTTCCTCTCTATTCCACCCCCCGCACCCCGTACAAAACCCTAGGAATAAAAAAGAAAAAGCCGAGAACCAAAGGAAAAGCATTTATAGAAATGTATAATTGCCAAATTAAAAATGATCAATAAGGAATCAAAAATAAAATGAAAATAGAACCTCAACACAAAGAGACAGAAAATAAAGCCATAAAAAGTCAACTCCAAAGTTCTACTATCCAAACAATAGGAATTCTAGAAAGAGAAAAGGAGTGGATAATCATTAAAGAAATAATGTAAGAAATCTCCAGAATTAGGTGAACACTTTCCCAAAGATGGTCCACTAAGTGTGCAATACAGTGAAAGAAGGGAAGAATACCTATAGCGAGTCCCAAATTCTTGAAATTTCAGAATACAAAGGAGAAAATCCTGAAACTTTCCTGGGAGGAAAAAGCAGTTTATTCAGTAATGAGAAGCAGGCTGATATCAGACTTGGCAAATACACATGAATTTTAACAGATTAAAGATAACACCCTCCAAAGTAATAAAGCAAAAATTATTTTCAATTTGGAATTTGATAGCTAATGAATTCACTATGAGAGCCAAATAAAGACATTTTCAGACATGTGAAGAGCCAGAGCCTTACCTCCCTCATACCACACTCCTTCTGTGGAAATTGCTTTAAGACTTGCTCCAGCAAAATATATATATATAATGTAAAATCAAAGAAAGAAAGTGAAATGCCAGGCTAGGAGAGCAAGGAGAACAGGAAGATTCCAAATGACATCTCTTCAGCCAACCTAAGGAATAATCAGCCCCAATTAGAGAGAAAGGGTAGTTGGCTAGATATCAGCAGGTGTTAGCAGGGGGAGGGAATTAGGGGGATTAAGCGATGCCTCTGCTTTGGTGGTAACTTCACTGCTGCCAGGACAGACAATACCAGAAAAAGGGCAATTAGAAACTCAAAAAAGGGCCACAACAACTAAAAACAGCTATAAGGAAGCCTAACTGTAGCATATAATTTGACTCTCCAGCAAACAAGAAATCATAATCATGTAACTACTGAGTTTCAGCTTTTAGAATCAATGTGTGGACAGAGCTCATAATTCTTTATTTTATTAATAGAACATAAGTACTGCTACATTTGGTGATCTAAAAACATGGAAGACAAAGAGGGAAGGGAGAATGGAAGAAAAGTAAAAGAAAGTGCAAGAATATTATTTTTTTATCCTGTAAAATGTAAAGTGAGGAATACAGAGAAACTGTACAGAGTGTTTCTAAAGACTAGAATTTAAGGAAATGTGACAATGTAGCCAATAGACGGGTGGTAACATACCTTCCTTCGGGGGCATAGCGAAGACCAGTGGACTCCACTTCCATCGGAAGAGAAAGTCTATAGATCATGTCTAAAATGGACAAAATGAGAAACAGCCACGTAAGACTTTTTTAGAGAAGTGGAGGTCACCTCCAAAAAAGCCTAAGTAGTTTTAAAAGCTCGAAGTGGAGTAGGACTGGGAATAAAATGGTGAGACTTTCAAACACTTTTGCACAATTTCACCTTTTAATTACAAGCATATATTAGATAAAATGTAAATATATTAAATTTTAAAGTAAGTGTGACATCATGTACTTTGTGAACTGTTAGACATCAGAGTTTCAAATAGATGTGAGAAGTGTGAACAGGGCCAATAAATATCTTATGAGACTATTTAAACTGAACTAATAATCTTTCAAGCAACCTTTTCCTTCAAGATTCACAATAAGAGTGGACAGTTGGAAAACTGTATTAAATTTCCTAGCAACTCGCCAACAAAGATGTTCCTTCAATTCCCAACATGTTAGTGCGTTAGAGTCGGGGGAAAAAAACACTGAATAACACTCAACCCTGGATTCAAGTCCCATATGTGTGTGGCTCACCACATGACTCAGAAAAGCAGTCGTCCTACCTGAACCTTTGTAAGGTCCTCGGCAAAGCGAAAAGTTCTGTCTAGATCAGTGGCTCTCCAAAGAAGTGATACTACTCTCCAAAGACCGCTGTGGACATTCTGGGGTGGGGGGGAGGGTATTTTCAAGTGTTAGAATGATGAGGCGTCCATGGGCAGTAGAGGGAAGGAGCAGGGTTCTCTAGGTCCTAAAATCTTTGGGGCAGCCATGCACAACAAAATTGCCCCTTGTGACTTCTACATGTCACACAAATATACATAAAATAGATTTTACCAGATTTTGACTGAAGCTGGATTTCCCAGGAATGCAGCTGCCATGTTTATCAAGGGAAAATGTTATTTGATTTGCTTCAGAATTTTGCAAGAATTGCTCACCAGCTCAGAAAATCACAAGGTAGTTGTGATCTCTGAGTGTGGAACTCTTCACGCATCGGACTGTATTTGTGGTTGTTGCACACATGGCGGTTCTACTTGGGATGGGAGCACCAGACCTCTTCATTGTACCTTCTACCTTTGTCATGCCTAAGCTGTTCACATGGAAACAGTGTTTCACCACAAATTACTTTCATCGCTTTTCCATTGTACGGAATAAATGTTCTATTGACGTGCTTCATTTAGGTGATTGGTAGATCATACTATCTATGGATCTCATTT
This sequence comes from Ailurus styani, assembly GCA_002007465.1. Taxonomy (NCBI): domain Eukaryota; kingdom Metazoa; phylum Chordata; class Mammalia; order Carnivora; family Ailuridae; genus Ailurus; species Ailurus styani. The sequence continues at coordinate 1,351,650 of LNAC01000448.1, read as the reverse complement.
CAGGGTAGCAAAGGGGGTGTTACACATGATTGTTATACAGCAGCTGGATCTGGTTCAGAGCTGGATCTGGTTCAAATCCATTGGTCTAGATTGTTTCTACAACCCCTTGCAGAAATATGGCTCTCACCGTGCAGAGGCTGATGCTTTGCCAGACATCTCCCATACTCACATGCAGCAGGGTCCACTCTCTAGACAGTTCTCTGGTGATGAAGAGATGTCCAGGGTAGGAGTCCTGCTGTGCAGGAGTGTACTTCGTAGCAGACCCAAGATACTAGGGCCTGAGCAGTGAGGGTAATTCCAGAAGAATCCGCTCTCAGCTGGGAGCATGAGCTCAGGGCCAGGAGAGGCCCAGGGATCAAGAAGTGATGAGAAAACACCATAAGTCGGTTCTCCATGTTCAATCCAGATGCTGATTCAATTAGGCCAGAATAGGAGTTTCCCCAACAAAGACAGTGGCCATGAAACCACGGGGCTTCAATGTCTGAGACCCTTCTCACCCCGGCACCTGTTCTCTTGTAGGATTATGCCCATGGCAGCCCATGCAACTCCATTACAATGTAGACAATATTCTAAAACTACTTCTTAGGTCTAAGACTTAGGGTTCTGGAGGTGGGGGTAGGAGGAATGAGGACCATTCCCAAACTAGGAAGCCTACGTGGGCTGATAGGGCTCGGGGCTGGGGCTCTGAGTCTCTGTGGGAGCCGCTGGAAACAGAACATCTAGTTTCATAAAAATTCCTTAAATAAGCATGTTTATCTCAGGATCACTCCTAAGGAAACAATGCAAATACGGAGGCAGTATTCCAGTCAATTATATTCAATGTATGACCAACAAAAATAGTGAATAGACAGAAACATCTAACTATCTCACCCACAGGCGCCCAACCCAGAAGTCCAGGATTGTTATCCCACCTTCTCCTCTGTCCGCTCAGTCTCCTAAAACGTTTCCAGACCCTTCTCTTCCTCCTTCTGTGCACAAGCTCACCCAGGGCATCCATCCCCAGCTCTGCCGGAGTGGTTGCAACGAGCACCGGACTTGTTCGTCCTGGCTGCACCGGGTCCTTCCAACCCGTTCTCAGCTCTGCACACACTGGTTTTCCCTGATGGGTCTGGGCTCACACCTCTCTCGTGCCTAAACTACTCGCGTGGCTTCTCACTGACCTCAGGGCAAAGTGGGAACGCCTTACCGCGCACACAAGGCTCCTGGGGATCTGCCTGCTGGAACTTTCAGCCTCTTTTGTCATGCGGCCTCTGTTCCAGCCCCACTGAGCTCTCCTGTCCCATGGGTACCTGGACCCCTTTACCTCTGGGCCTTCACCCACACTGTGTCCTCTGCCTGGAGCAGTCCTCACCTCACTTCCCCACCCTGACACACACATTCACTCACACTCACACACACCTATCCACTCTCATACACATTTATACACTCACACACTCACACACCCCACACTTACATGTTCACACTCACACATCCACACACACCTTCAGTCACGCACACGCCCTTACACCCTTCCACACACACGTACACACTCACACATTCTCTCCTACACTTGGCCAACTTGGATGCATTTTTAAGTCTCAGTTTAGATTGAATCTCCTCTAAGAACCTGTCCTGATGTCTGAGCTCGGGGTCAGTGGCCTCATCTCTTCTGTGGCACCCCACCCTCCCACGCCACTTGGAACTCTGTTTCGTAGGCACCTACGAGACTGTAACTGTGTGAGGGCACAGGTTTGGCATGTTCTGATCATGACACATGTGTGACACACATCTGTGAGTGAGGGGAGAGTTCAGGTACCCATTACCACAACCTGTAAGAATATGCTTATTGAGATATTACAACAGCATTAAACGATGACACAGTCAAAGGAACAAACGTGAAGAAGAAATTCTCTGAGTACTGCATTATCTCTGGTGTCACCCTCTTAAATGATCCAAATTTTCACTCCAATTAACTTGATGTGCTACAGGCCTTAGCACATGTACGCGTGTGTGCTTGTGCGTGTGTTCATGCTTGTGTGGTACGCCTAGAAATCTGGGGGTTTTTGCTTGTTTTTTCTTTTTTCTTTTTTTTTAAGATTTTGTTTATTTATTTGACAGAGAGAGATCACAAGTAGGCAGAGAGGCAGGCAGAGAGAGAGAGAGGAGGAAGCAGGCTCCTTGCTGAGCAGAGAGCCCGATGTGGGGCTCAATCCCAGGACCCTGAAATCATGACCTGAGCCGAAGGCAGAGGCTTTAACCCACTGAGCCACCCAGGCGCCCCTAGAAATCTGTTTTGAAGTATTTTATAAAACACCAAAGAGGAACCCCAGAGAAGGATAAAACCTACACCTGTTTTAAGGACTTCATACCCCGAAGTCTAAGGATGTTCCTACTGCAGACCCTGATAACATTCTCCAAGTTCCTCCTACAGACTAATTAATGATAACCTCTGGCCCCTGCAGTCAATGAAATATTTTATATCTGGCTTAACCTAGATACTCTCCTTTGGTTTCATGTTCTACCCACACGGCATGATGATGGCCGTCTCTTTCTGCTTTGCTGCTTCTTTGTTTATATAATTGTTCACTCTCTTTATCAATTGACATTGATGCAAAAACAGAGATGCCGTGCCCTCCTCCCCAACCCCGCTGGCCAGGCAAACCTCCATCCCAACTCAGCCAAAAATCCTTGCCCACATAGTTTTCCCCAGAGCCTTCTTCCAGTTCCTCACACAAGGGTTCACTTTCCAAAACTGAATCCAAGTTTTGGCATGATTGAGACCGTCTGCCCACCCGGAAGACTCCAAATGCCCTCTAATGGTGGGATGCAGCAGCTCACAAATTCTCGTCTTGCTGGTTTCTTAGCTCCTGACCCACCTGCTTTGGAACTGCAGACACAAACCAAAATGTATTTGGAGATGTCCGGATTCTCTCAGAGTCATCTGAACGCTCAGGAAGAACCCAGATAATCCAGATTAGTGGCCACTTTCTCTCTCCTGCCCACCCTTGGGTTGAACTTGGACACCATAGTGTAGACGTCCCTGGCTCCTAATGGACCTTCCTCAGCGGCTGTTGTACCAAGTGGACTCTCCCACCACCTCCCTGTGGCCACCGGGACTGTGTCACTATCCAGTGGCCAACATACCCCATCAGATCTCAGTCCATTCATTCTCTTTCTTCTACCTCCCGTTGTCTTCTCCAAGACCTGCAAAGTTCTATCTGACCTGCAGATGTTGCTGAAGTCTTACCATCCCGCAGCTGTTCTTCTTTGGCTTGTCCTTTCTATTTTCTAGAAAGAATAAATCACTCCACCATTCTTTACTCACACACCTATCAGGGGAACACAACTGTATATTCCTGCAGTTCCCCTCCTGCTGGACAGAGAGCTACTGAGGAGCAAGGCCATCTTGTTCATCTCTTCGTCCACAGGGTCCGGCTCGTAGAAGGTTCTCATTAGTATGTATTAAATCAGCAGGTGAGGGAATGCGAAAATAGAGTAGTTCCTGAAAAATTCACAAAAGTATTTCAGTTTTCATTGTTCTCTTTTTTAACATTTCCTCATAGACACATCCTATCCTTCTACTTATCTGTAACTTACAGTCTTTTTTTGTATTGGGCATGCAGGACTCCAGACACAACTCTGGACGCGTTTACCATGGGGATTCCTACCAGGGCAATCTCTTGTAGGCAGCTGCTTATCTCGGCTGTGCGACAAATGTCAGAGAAAGCCCCCGTTGTCAGGGCCCCTCACGTCTGGTGCTGATACATGGAGCAGGCCTCCGCGGAGCACCCCACTGGTTTCGACGGTAGATGGGACAGAAATGGCATGAGGCGCCCTCCACACACCTATTTAGGCTCACCATGTCACCTTCCCTGTTCCTTATTGGTACTCCCTGTTCCTGCTTTACCCCTTCGGTGGCTTCCAACAGCTCAGCACTAGTTCAGTTCCTCTTGGTGTTACCGGTTGAAGGTCGTCCTGCCTTGCTGACCTCAAGTATGTATAACTGAACACTCCCTACCACAGAAACTCGGTGTCTCCCCAACTCCTCCAAGCCTCCCTTTGGTTGACACAGCCCAGGGCCCTTTCTCAGCCCTGGGGCCTCCTCCACAGAGCATCCCTCCCCCTCTTCTCAAGACCGCCATCTTCTTTGGCTGTAGCAGACTCTTGGCCTCTCAGCAGAAGCCACATTTCACTTGCTGTTGGAGAAACCATTGGCTTCTTGTTGATAAAACCCCGGGGACTTACACCCCACTCTCAAACATTCTCCACATGCTATATTTTCTCTTTCTTCAGGCATCAGGCCTCTATACCATCTCAGTTCCTTAAAGAAAAACCCATCCTGGGCACGGTTTTGAGTTGGCAACTCACACAATGCCACACAATAGACACGGTGCTTCTGGAAACCCCACACGGGTCAGCACGGGCTCAGGAGACAGAACACGATGGAAGCAGAGTCAAAGATGCTCTGGGCATACCTCTCTCTCTCTGTGTGTCTTTTTTCTTTTTTCTTCTTAAACATAACAGCAAGTATGGATAAACTCACCTCTATTCAAGAGAAAGAAAAAAACAGAGGAAAAAACAAGTCCAGAGAAAAATCCTAAATGCTAAAGAAGGAATAAAAACATAAAGTACATACTTTGAAATATTTTCCTCAGAATACCCTAAACAACTTGATAACAACTTAGGAGCCTTGGGTGTGAACAAGAGGAAACCAGGCTTCCCCAGCTGGAAGGCAAAAGACTCTTAAGTCTTCCTGGGCTTTCCCTCCTTGCTCCCGCGGAGCGTCTGTGCTGCCTTCTCGATCAACCTGCACGGCAGGAGCCCGGTCACTAGGGCAGAGAGCACGCCAGACACATTTCCTCTGGTGGCAACCTCTTGACATTTCCACCTCCGAGCTCCCTCAGTGGAGAACAGCCAGAGGAATTCTGAATCTAAAAATGAATCCAAACATTTTTCTCTATGTTATCAGTGCTGTGATATATTCTTAGAATATATTGAAAAATTGGAGAATACTATTTAACCCATTTATAGAGCATCATAGGATATTTTAATATTCGGTGTTCATCAAGGCGTGTTTTAAACATGATACTATTTCTTGGGCGCCTGGATGGCTCAGTGGGTTAAAGCCTCTGCTTTCGGCTCAGGTCATGATCTCAGGGTCCTGGGATCGAGGCCCGCACCGGGCTCCCTGCTCAGCGGGGAGCCTGCTTCCCCCTCTCTCTGTCTGCCTGCCTCTCTGCCTCCTTGTGATCTCTCTCCCTCTGTGAAATAAATAAATAAAATCTTAAAAAAAAAATAAACATGATACTATTTCTCAAGGTATTTCTCAAGGTTTTTAAGCATGATACTATTTCTGTACATTAACCATGCACAATAAAAAAGGTACCATGCCTTGCCTCTGGTTTAAAATGTATAAGCTTAAAGCAAGTATACTTACTTAGAGCTTATGAACATTCTTCAGTCTAATCAAAATGTAATTTTAAACATTGACCAGGGAAAAAACTTCCTTTTTCTTCTAATTAGAAGTGTGTAGGATCGAAAATGCCACCTCCTACATCTTACACATACTTTCCTTTATCTCAGGGAAAGAATGTGGATCTGTGTTGTCCAATATAGCAGCTGCTAGCCACCTATGGCTATTTGTATTTAAATTAGTTTAAATTAAATGAAATTTAAAATACAAGTTCTCAGTCATACGTGCCACATTTCAAGGGCTCAGTGGCCACCGAGGACAAGTGGCTACCACATCGGACCACAGAGGACACCCTTTCCCAGAAAGTTCTACTGGACACCGGTGGTCCGGCGGAATCCCCATTCCAGGCAGGGCTGATGAAAACCCTCTGTCCTCCTCATGCAGGAAGGCAACGTTGCCACAAAGGATTTCAAAAACTCAGAGCCTCTAAAACTCAGAACGTCTTGCCCTTCTGAGTGTGGCTGGACTCTCGACGCCGCTGAGCAAGATGCAGGCATTTCTCTCATAAAAGACAGGAGGTAGGTGTTTACAGACAGTGATGAGATACAACAGGAAGAGGATTACTGAAACGTTGTTGACAGAAGTCTGGCCTCGATAAGCTGACCGGAAGCTACTCAGAGACGGATCGAAAGGGGGAATAGGCGATACGTGTCCTGAATCCCCTGAGCCGACATTTTGAGATGATCCCTGGCCTCTGAGAGTGACTTTGAGAGTCACACCCATGAGAGGGTAGGAAGCAGGGGTGAGGTGGGGCAAACAGAGCACGAAGTCCTGAGACCAGCCTTTCCCATGAGACTTACTCTTTCCCATGTAGAAACTCACCAGTGCGGCCCCTGTGAGGGTGCTCAGGTTGTGCACTGCCTGAGGGTGTGCAGCTGAGGGAGCAGGTCAGGCCTGCCACCTCCCCACCAGGGTGCCCACAGCTCCACGCGCTCACTGACCCCACGCACCCCTGACTTAGCCCACCCGTTCACATAAAAGCTCCATGCGGCTAGCGGCAGCCCAGACTTTTTTTTAAAAATGTCCTCTTCTTTAAGGTCTCAGTCATATCTTCTAGAAAATGAACATGATAGGCTCAAGGCTTGTCTATGTCCTCATCCCCGAGACCATGAATATGGCACCCCATGGGGCCAAAGGGACTTCACAGGTGTCGTTAAATTAAGGAGGAGACTAGAGATAGAGGGCTAATCTGGCATGCGGTGGGCTCGACATAATGATGAGGGTCNCGAGGGTCGTTTCAAGAAGGAGGCAGGGGGTCAGAGAGAAGAGAAGATGCTGTGCCGTTGCTCCTCCAGGCAGAGGAAGGAGCTCCGAGCCAAGGAATACAGGCAAACTGCAGCTGCTGGGAGAGCCCCTGGACTCATCCCTTTGGGACTTGTTTTTTTTTAAGACTTACTTATTTATTTTAGAGAGAGAGAGCACAAGGAGGTGGGGGTGGGGGCAGAGGGAAAGACTTCAGCAGACTCCATGCTGAGCGTGCAGGACTCGATCCCAGGACCCTGGGATCATGACCTGAGCCGAAACCGAGGGCTGGTGCTGAACCCACTGAGCCACCCCCAC
>LNAC01000448.1:1288922-1344238 GCA_002007465.1 Ailurus styani | reverse complement strand
CACCCCACCCCCAGATTTGGGGCTTCTGGTCTCCAAAACTATACGGTGATACACTTGTGTCGATGCTGTTTTAAACCACCAACTCCGGGATAATTTGTTACAGCAGCAATAGAAGACCCATAAATAATGATGTTGGAAAATGTCTAAAATCACTTTCAACCCAGCAAACAAATCCCAGTTTTGAATCCTGCCCCCAGAAGCCCATCCTATGGATTACCTCTCACTTGAGAAGAAGCGTACAGATAACATGATTGCTTTTGTTTTCAGCCTCGTTTGCTCACTCTGTTTGTGTCTGTCTATCACGGTTCCACTCTTTTTTTTTTTTCTAATTCTAAGAGCAAGTAACTTTTAATGGGAAAAAAAGGAACAAAGTACATTCTTTGATGTTAATGAAGATCAGCGTCCAGCACCCACAGAGCAGCCGTCCAGCATTAGAAGGCAAGAAGGCTTCAGAGCTGGAGACCTGCAGCTGGTGTCCCCGCCAGGAGGCCCCCTCAGGACCCCAGCTGTGTCGAGGATCACAGCCCAGGGCTGCGGCTGGGGCTTGGCGAGCACACCACCGGGCCCCCCAAACTTCTGGGACGTCAGACTGAGGGTCCCCCCAGCATGGGCACGGCCAGTCTCAACAGCTGGCAACACAAAGTCCCACATGGTCACTCCTCCAGTATCTGCCACCAACGATGGTTCTTTTTTTATGTTTTTTGTTTTTTTGTGTTTTGGGGGGAGTTGTGGGTTTTTTTGTTTTTTTGTGGGGTTTTGGGTTTTTTTATTTTTTGTTTTTTGGGGTTTTTTTGGAGTTTCAGGCACGGCTTTATAGAAACTTATGGAAAAGGGAGACCACACAAATTGTCCTCAGGCTGACTCTCCTAGGAGAGGGTAGGGAGAGTTTTTTATTTTATTTTATTTTAATTCCAGTATAGTTACCATACAGTGTTGTTTTAATCTCAGGTGTACAATATGGCAATTCAACACTTCCATACACCACCCACTGCTCATCACAAGTGCCCTCCTTAATCCCCATCACCTGTTTCCTGTTTCCCCCCACCCTTCCCCCGCTGGTAACCATCAGTTTGTTCTCTAGAGTTAAGAGTCTGTTTCTTGGTTCATCTTTTTATTTTCCCCTTGCTCATCTGTTTTGTTTCTTAAATTCCATGTATGATTGAAATCATATGGTATTTGTCTTTCTCCAAGTGACTTATTTTTCTTAGCATTGTTCTCTCTAGCTCCATCTGTATTGTGACAAATGGCAAGATGTCATTCTTTTTTACGGCTGAGTAATATTCCATTCCCAAATACACCACATCTTCCTTATCCCTCCATCTGTGGATGGACACCTGGGCTGCTTACATCGCTCCTGTGTTGTAGATATAAGGACTAGCTCTAATCCAAGACCACCCCAGACGGAATCGGCTCCTGCCCCAGACCAGTGCTCACCCCTGCCCCCACTGAGCATCACCTCTCCAGACTCCTCACCACGGGCGTCCCATCCACCCAGAGTCTCGCCATCCCTGGAGGGACCCCCAGCTCCCACAGACACGCAGCAAAACAGGAGCAGCCCGAAGCCCTGGGAGAGGCTGCCAGCCCACTCAACAGGTACCGTCTGCACCATCTGTCCCCGCAGGAGAGAGTCAGTGCTTGGGCTGAGGCATCCCCACAAGGGCTGCCTCCTCAGACCGTCGGCGCGGGCCTGGACTGACCGGAGACGGCCACTGGCTTCTTTAGTTATTTGGTTAGGTAGGAAGTCTTTCTCTCTCCCTCCTTGGAGAACACAAAAGCTTCTTGTGCTTATGTGTGTGGAAGGGGGGAAAAGGGCAGAAAGAAGAAATTTAATTATCTGTTGTGTTTATGAAGGACAATATTGGAAACTGGAGATTTGGTCGGCCTCTGAACCCCACAGGGGTGCATGCCATCAGCTCCATTCCCCCTCCTCCAGCCCACAGTGGGCTTTGCAGAGTTGAACCCCGGGCCCCAGACATCAGGCATGGCCTGGGGGCGCAGCAGACTGCTGGGCAGGTCCCAGGTGGGCTGCGGGGACCAGGACACGGGGGNACACGGAGGCCAGCAGGGAAAATGACCAGAACACCCCTGGCTGGGAGAGGATCAGAAGATGGCAGGTCCGGTGGGGATCCGGTACCAGCCCTGAGGGGAGGGAGCAGAGTCTGACAGGATGGCAGCAAAATGNGAGCTCCGCCAGCCTCGCTCTGCCTGTCCCTGTTGTCTATGGGAGGATGCTGGCGCCTGAGGTTCAGGACCTGAATGTCTTAGACAGCTTGACTCAGACACCAGCCAGCGTGTGACTCCTTTTCCAAACTGCCTTGTAAGGCTTTGTTTCGGGGGCCAAAGTGGCAGGATTATTCCTAAGCTGAGAAATTGACAAGACTTCATTATTAGGGCGCCTGGGTGGCTCAATGGGTTAAAGCCTCTGCCTTCGGCTCAGGTCATGATCTCAGGGTCCTGGGATGGAGGCCTACATCGGGCTCTCTGCTCGGCAGGGAGCCTGCTTCCTCCTCTCTCTCTGCCTGCCTCTCTGCCTACTTGTATTCTCTCTCTGTGTCAAATAAATAAATAAAATCTTAAAAAAAAAAAAAAGACTTCAGTATTAGAGATTTCTGGTATTATTGGAGCTCCAAATATCAATAGTCATGCTTGAAAACATGGGGAAATTCATCACATCCACCATTTTAATAAAATTATTCAAATATGAAAAAGCTTTTCTCCCCTCCCCCACCCCCCCTCCCCGGCCGCCAGCATTCTTCAGAGAAGTCAACAATTAGGCTACTCATTCTGCCCACTGATGCAGGCCAGAAAGCCCTCAACTGCTCTGTCTTCCTAACCCGCAGGTGACTGCCCGACAAGCACTTCTCAGGCCCGGCCCCAGCCCGTCAGCACCACAGCCGTGGGCTGGCCCCAGACGCTGCCCCTCCACCCCGCAACCCGGGCGTCCAGCAACCCTCTCCTTGGTGCCCCACTGCTGGCCTTGTGCCCCTCGAAACCACACTTCACAAAGGAGGTAGAGCAACCACCCTACCAGAACCATCAGCTCTCACACCTCAAACAGGCTCTTCGTTCCCTGTACTAGGATTTGCATCCATCTATGTGGAGCCCAGCCGTGGCGGCTTAGCCAAGTGTGGGTTCATCCATCTCGCTCACAAGCCATCCTGGAGGAGGGTGTGGCCGCGGCTCCCCAGTGCCGTCGGGGAAGTCTTCCTGGGCTACCCTCCCCCGCAAGGGCCTCTAGCCACAGCTGCCCTTCCAGGCAGTAGGAGGAAGGGAATGGAGCAGCAGCACAGACATGTACTCAGGACCAACTGGCCGAAACTGGGCCACGCCGCCCTCTGAGCTCCAAGAAGTTTAGGAAGTGGGGTATTTTCACTTGTCGGTCCCTATAGAACAGTCAGGCGGGAAAAACGAGACTGGAATGGATGTCAAGGGAGCCAAGGCCTTCCGCGCGAGGGACCGTGCCCTGCTTTACAGGCTCCGAACTGATGGAGCCCGGTGCAGTCCTCTAGCTTCACGTCTCGCCGCGGCTCCGGGGAGGTCAGCACCCGGGGCCGGCTGCTCTTCAGTTCTCAAAACACGCGGGTCCCTATCTTCCCCCAAACGTGGGCACGCATTCATTCTGACTCACATCCTCCTTTGACCAGCTCCCTCTGGCCCCTTCTGGGAAGCACCCTCGACACCCGATTTCTGCACCCCCAGCTCAGATTGGCTGACTTTCCCGAATCCCCCCACTACATTTTCACCGGCCGTCGACTTGCGCATGCTGATGGCTACTGCGAAGGCCCGGAGGCGCTGCTGTGCTCCCCGTTCCGTTCTCAGGTCCTCGTCCAGAGTCTGCCCATAGCTCAGGTGGACCACCATCTGCTGAATACACAAGACGGGGTTCCCCCTGCGCCTGTAACTTGCTGTTGTTATCGGCCAATATATTGGAATTATCTTATTCCAGGCAAGTAGCATTGAGCTGCCTTGTGTCAAGGGAAGGTTTATAACAGCAAACAAAACTGCTGGAGATAATCTGCTATTGGCATGTGTTTGCCAAAACCCTGAGCTCCCTCGGAGATCATGCGGGAAGTTGAGGGAGACAGACAACACGGAGGCCAGCAGGGAAAATGACCAGAACACCCCTGGCTGGGAGAGGATCAGAAGATGGCAGGTCCGGTGGGGATCCGGTACCAGCCCTGAGGGGAGGGAGCAGAGTCTGACAGGATGGCAGCAAAATGGGCCCCGAGGTCTTCAGGCCTCCAACCTAGACCAAGACACTGGGGGGCCACCTGGCAGAAGCAACAGGGCTACAGACTTCAAGGGCCCGGGAGGGCTGGAACAGCGGGCATCTCAGCAGTGCCCAGCGGGCCTCCCTGACATCCGGGTGTCCATACAGCACTCCTCGAACCTGACCTGACCTGGGGTCATCAGAATACGAACCCCAACAATAACGAAGTTAGGATGCTCAGCAGCTGTATGAGACAGAAGCCCGGAGACTAATGTAACTTGATTTAAAGCAAATAGAGACGTGACATTTCCTGCTCATCTGAGTTTATTGAATAAGATTTATATTCACCACATAAATGGATGGCTTAGTGAGTTCCAGGGCATGCATGTGATGGATGAAGTAATAAGCAGTCATTCAAACCAACAGTGGCAATACCCAGGGAGAAATAAGCCTCGCAATGACGAAGGCCTATCAATGGGGGTTATTACCTGGTTTTACTCTCTCCGGACATCATTATTTTAAAACCAAAAATCTGGGTCCTTTCAGTCAATCTCTCTCAATACAAGAATGCAGGAAAGATCTTTACTGAAAACTGTCAGAAAAGGAGCAAATGGATCCATCGAGGTTGACTGGGCCCACATTCCGTAATCATAACAATATGTTTATTGTACCTACACAGTCATAATTACTTGGCTCTCAGGTTAGACCACGTGTAACGAGTTGCCTCTTCCATTATACCCCCCTGAAGAAAGGAAGAGTCCTTAATCCCAGTAAGATAAACCCCTGTCTGTTCTCCTCGTGTCTCGATGCTTTGTCCCAGGTCCCCTGATATTCCAACATCTCGTAAGGTTTTGGGATTTGATGACATGATTATCAAGCCTCAGCANCTTCACAAAGGAGGTAGAGCAACCACCCTACCAGAACCATCAGCTCTCACACCTCAAACAGGCTCTTCGTTCCCTGTATTAGGATTTGCATCCATCTATGTGGAGCCCAGCCGTGGCGGCTTAGCCAAGTGTGGGTTCATCCATCTCGCTCACAAGCCATCCTGGAGGAGGGTGTGGCCGCAGCTCCCCAGTGCCGTCGGGGAAGTCTTCCTGGGCTACCCTCCCCCGCAAGGGCCTCTAGCCACAGCTGCCCTTCCAGGCAGTAGGAGGAAGGGAATGGAGCAGCAGCACAGACATGTACTCAGGACCAACTGGCCGAAACTGGGCCACGCCGCCCTCTGAGCTCCAAGAAGTTTAGGAAGTGGGGTATTTTCACTTGTCGGTCCCTATAGAACAGTCAGGCGAGAAAAACGAGACTGGAATGGATGTCAAGGGAGCCAAGGCCTTCCGCGCGAGGGACCGTGCCCTGCTTTACAGGCTCCGAACTGACGGAGCCCGGTGCAGTCCTCTAGCTTCACGTCTCGCCGCGGCTCCGGGGAGGTCAGCACCCGGGGCCGGCTGCTCTTCAGTTCTCAAAACACGCGGGTCCCCTATCTTCCCCCAAACGTGGGCACGCATTCATTCTGACTCACATCCTCCTTTGACCAGCTCCCTCTGGCCCCTTCTGGGAAGCACCCTCGACGCCCGATTTCTGCACCCCCAGCTCAGATTGGCTGACTCTCCCGAATCCCCCCACTACATTTTCACCGGCCGTCGACTTGCGCATGCTGATGGCTACTGCGAAGGCCCGGAGGCGCTGCTGTGCTCCCCGTTCCGTTCTCAGGTCCTCGTCCAGAGTCTGCCCGTAGCTCAGGTGGACCACCATCTGCTGAATACACAAGACGGGGTTCCCCCTGCGCCTGTAACTTGCTGTTGTTATCGGCCAATATATTGGAATTATCTTATTCCAGGCAAGTAGCATTGAGCTGCCTTGTGTCAAGGGAAGGTTTATAACAGCAAACAAAACTGCTGGAGATAATCTGCTATTGGCATGTGTTTGCCAAAACCCTGAGCTCCCTCGGAGATCATGCGGGAAGTTGAGGGAGACAGACAACACGGAGGCCAGCAGGGAAAATGACCAGAACACCCCTGGCTGGGAGAGGATCAGAAGATGGCAGGTCCGGTGGGGATCCGGTACCAGCCCTGAGGGGAGGGAGCAGAGTCTGACAGGATGGCAGCAAAATGGGCCCCGAGGTCTTCAGGCCTCCAACCTAGACCAAGACACCGGGGGGCCACCTGGCAGAAGCAACAGGGCTACAGACTTCAAGGGCCCGGGAGGGCTGGAACAGCGGGCATCTCAGCAGTGCCCAGCGGGCCTCCCTGACATCCGGGTGTCCATACAGCACTCCTCGAACCTGACCTGACCTGGGGTCATCAGAATACGAACCCCAACAATAACGAAGTTAGGATGCTCAGCAGCTGTATGAGACAGAAGCCCGGAGACTAATGTAACTTGATTTAAAGCAAATAGAGACGTGACATTTCCTGCTCATCTGAGTTTATTGAATAAGATTTATATTCACCACATAAATGGATGGCTTAGTGAGTTCCAGGGCATGCATGTGATGGATGAAGTAATAAGCAGTCATTCAAACCAACAGTGGCAATACCCAGGGAGAAATAAGCCTCGCAATGACGAAGGCCTATCAATGGGGCTTATTACCTGGTTTTACTCTCTCCGGACATCATTATTTTAAAACCAAAAATCTGGGTCCTTTCAGTCAATCTCTCTCAATACAAGAATGCAGGAAAGATCTTTACTGAAAACTGTCAGAAAAGGAGCAAATGGATCCATCGAGGTTGACTGGGCCCACATTCCGTAATCATAACAATATGTTTATTGTACCTACACAGTCATAATTACTTGGCTCTCAGGTTAGACCACGTGTAACGAGTTGCCTCTTCCGTTATACCCCCCTGAAGAAAGGAAGAGTCCTTAATCCCAGTAAGATAAACCCCTGTCTGTTCTCCTTGTGTCTCGATGCTTTGTCCCAGGTCCCCTGATATTCCAACATCTCGTAAGGTTTTGGGATTTGATGACATGATTATCAAGCCTCAGCGTGCGTTTCTGTACCTGCTCAGAGCAAAGCCTCGGAGTATGGGTCTCTCTGTTGGCATTGCGGTCACATCTGACTTCTCTCAAGCCCCACCAACCCAGGAAGGGGAACAGAATCACATCAGCTGAAAGCTTTAAGGCTCGTCCCCTAACCCCAGAGCTATACTCCGTCATTTCCAAGGGTCCCCAGTGGTGCCCATGTGAGTTTAGTCCCCTCCCGGAGTTTCACTGTCATCTGCTTTTCTGAAGCTCACAAAACCTCTCTTCCTGTCGCTGACACCACTACCCACTGTGAGAAGCCTGGTCTCCATCCCAGGATGTTACCCCTCGGGCTTCTGAAGTGCCCTCACCACCTGCCAAGGCCGCCCGCTCCCCCTTCAGTCTTCAAGTAGCAGAGTTTTGCTATCTGTGCCCCACAAACTAGGGGAAATTGCTGTCTCCCCAACTAAATGAAGTATCAAATCTGCATTCCTTGCCCGCCCTACATGGCTGAGTCCTTCAAAAATTACAGCTTATTTGCTTCCTCCTGTTATCCCCAACCTCCAAAAAGCTCAAGTATGGGTCTCTGGGACCCCAACAGAGAAAGAATCTGAGATGACACTGAACTAGTCTCCCACCTCAGTCACCCCCAGATACTCCAAGCAAATACTTTGTCTTCTCATTAGGACAAAGAATCGTTGAGCAAATCACCGTGCGTTGCTCCTTCTGCTTCCACAGACTTGTCCTGCTCCCTTTTTATGGCTCCGACCATATAGAAGAGCTATAGCTTGCTCTGATTCTAGAGGAGACCGCNTCCCTCTGGCCCCTTCTGGGAAGCACCCTCGACACCCGATTTCTGCACCCCCAGCTCAGATTGGCTGACTTTCCCGAATCCCCCCACTACATTTTCACCGGCCGTCGACTTGCGCATGCTGATGGCTACTGCGAAGGCCCGGAGGCGCTGCTGTGCTCCCCGTTCCGTTCTCAGGTCCTCGTCCAGAGTCTGCCCGTAGCTCAGGTGGACCACCATCTGCTGAATACACAAGACGGGGTTCCCCCTGCGCCTGTAACTTGCTGTTGTTATCGGCCAATATATTGGAATTATCTTATTCCAGGCAAGTAGCATTGAGCTGCCTTGTGTCAAGGGAAGGTTTATAACAGCAAACAAAACTGCTGGAGATAATCTGCTATTGGCATGTGTTTGCCAAAACCCTGAGCTCCCTCGGAGATCATGCGGGAAGTTGAGGGAGACAGACACACGGAGGCCAGCAGGGAAAATGACCAGAACACCCCTGGCTGGGAGAGGATCAGAAGCTGGCAGTTCCAGTGGGGATCCGGTACCAGCCCTGAGGGGAGGGAGCAGAGTCTGACAGGATGGCAGCAAAATGGGCCCCGAGGTCTTCAGGCCTCCAACCTAGACCAAGACACCGGGGGGCCACCTGGCAGAAGCAACAGGGCTACAGACTTCAAGGGCCCGGGAGGGCTGGAACAGCGGGCATCTCAGCAGTGCCCAGCGGGCCTCCCTGACATCCGGGTGTCCATACAGCACTCCTCGAACCTGACCTGACCTGGGGTCATCAGAATACGAACCCCAACAATAACGAAGTTAGGATGCTCAGCAGCTGTATGAGACAGAAGCCCGGAGACTAATGTAACTTGATTTAAAGCAAATAGAGACGTGACATTTCCTGCTCATCTGAGTTTATTGAATAAGATTTATATTCACCACATAAATGGATGGCTTAGTGAGTTCCAGGGCATGCATGTGATGGATGAAGTAATAAGCAGTCATTCAAACCAACAGTGGCAATACCCAGGGAGAAATAAGCCTCGCAATGACGAAGGCCTATCAATGGGGCTTATTACCTGGTTTTACTCTCTCCGGACATCATTATTTTAAAACCAAAAATCTGGGTCCTTTCAGTCAATCTCTCTCAATACAAGAATGCAGGAAAGATCTTTACTGAAAACTGTCAGAAAAGGAGCAAATGGATCCATCGAGGTTGACTGGGCCCACATTCCGTAATCATAACAATATGTTTATTGTACCTACACAGTCATAATTACTTGGCTCTCAGGTTAGACCACGTGTAACGAGTTGCCTCTTCCATTATACCCCCCTGAAGAAAGGAAGAGTCCTTAATCCCAGTAAGATAAACCCCTGTCTGTTCTCCTTGTGTCTCGATGCTTTGTCCCAGGTCCCCTGATATTCCAACATCTCGTAAGGTTTTGGGATTTGATGACATGATTATCAAGCCTCAGCGTGCGTTTCTGTACCTGCTCAGAGCAAAGCCTCGGAGTATGGGTCTCTCTGTTGGCATTGCGGTCACATCTGACTTCTCTCAAGCCCCACCAACCCAGGAAGGGGAACAGAATCACATCAGCTGAAAGCTTTAAGGCTCGTCCCCTAACCCCAGAGCTATACTCCGTCATTTCCAAGGGTCCCCAGTGGTGCCCATGTGAGTTTAGTCCCCTCCCGGAGTTTCACTGTCATCTGCTTTTCTGAAGCTCACAAAACCTCTCTTCCTGTCGCTGACACCACTACCCACTGTGAGAAGCCTGGTCTCCATCCCAGGATGTTACCCCTCGGGCTTCTGAAGTGCCCTCACCACCTGCCGAGGCCGCCCGCTCCCCCTTCAGTCTTCAAGTAGCAGAGTTTTGCTATCTGTGCCCCACAAACTAGGGGAAATTGCTGTCTCCCCAACTAAATGAAGTATCAAATCTGCATTCCTTGCCCGCCCTACATGGCTGAGTCCTTCAAAAATTACAGCTTATTTGCTTCCTCCTGTTATCCCCAACCTCCAAAAAGCTCAAGTATGGGTCTCTGGGACCCCAACAGAGAAAGAATCTGAGATGACACTGAACTAGTCTCCCACCTCAGTCACCCCCAGATACTCCAAGCAAATACTTTGTCTTCTCATTAGGACAAAGAATCGTTGAGCAAATCACCGTGCGTTGCTCCTTCTGCTTCCACAGACTTGTCCTGCTCCCTTTTTATGGCTCCGACCATATAGAAGAGCTATAGCTTGCTCTGATTCTAGAGGAGACCGTTTGTCTTTATGTCCACAGCCTCAACCACCTCACCTGCCCCTTTCTAAACCACAGACGCAAAAGCAAGATGTCTTCTCTAGCAATCAATCTCTGAAGACTAGGTAAAACTTTAGAGAAGATTTGCAGGTGTGTGTGTGTGGTTTTCTGTGTTCTAACCTTCCTATAGAAAATTCTAAAGCTGCCAGTGGTAGGGTGAGCCTTTCCCTTGTATTATTGTCTTCTATGCACAATTGGACACAGTGAAGGGGTCCAAGTGTGCATCTCTGAGCCTCAAGACTTTCACTTTAAATGACCACAAGTATTGACCATTCCTTTGAGGAAGCCATGTTCTGCTCAGCAATTTTTTTCTCCAACTTTCTCCATGAGGAAAAAAAATGTATTTGCCCTCAGGTTCCACCCACCGTCTTCCCCTCCCTTGTTTCTTAAGAAAAATAAATCACTGTTAGTTTTTTTTTCTCCTGCCGTTCGTGAGTCACTAATCTGTTACTACACACATCTCACAGAAATGTAGTTGTCTCTGTATGTTTCCCTCACCTGTGAGCCCTATGGGCTGAGGCCTTCATTCACTCATTCATTCATTCATTCATTCAATAAATACCTTATTTCATGATATGCCAGACACTGTAATTATCCCTCTATCTCAAGAGATTTTAAATGACTAGCTTTTGCCTGAGCAAAGGGGGAAAAGAGGGAGTTAATTAAGAAATAAATAATTGCCCAACACTTCCAAAAACCCATCTTCTATTCTTTGGTTGCTTCTTCCCAGTGCTTCTGCCATGACACGTCAGACGGCTCTGCTAGCCTACCATGCTTCTCATCTTTTTAAAGCCCTTAGAGTAAAAAATTATGAAAAAATCTACTATGTGACAGATGGCTGGATTTGGTAGCTCCAACTCTGGTTCCCTGAAATTTGCATTCCTGACAGGCTTTCCGTCATCACTGTGGAATGGTCTCGAGGTTCCTCTCTTCCCATTCTGACTGAACCCCAAAATGGCCATAAATCCTTCCCTCAGTTCTCCATAGCACAACTAAGCCCATACTCTTATGTTCAGGAAAACATTAGTAAATTCTCAAAAATAAAAAATAACTCACAGGGACGCTTTGATCTGGTTCCTGGATATGCCTCTTCTCAGAGCCCATGGGTCCCGGCGTACCCTCCTCAGGTGGCCTCGGCCCACTCCTCTCCCAGCTCAGGGGGACACCCTGAGGCGAGAGCCGAGGACGACCCTGAGGCATTTCTGTCCTCTGAGTCCAGGCCAAAGGAAGCAGGGACCTACCAGAGGAAAGAGATTCCACTCTTTTCAGCTAAGCTCCACCTCTGAGTTCAGATCAGCCATGGAAATATCTAGATCTTTCCTGAGAGAATCAAGATCCTACTTTTGTGTGGAACTTGCCAAGGGGCCCAACGAGGACAAGAGAGAAGCCTGCAGTGAGGGTGGTGGAGAGGGTATTTTCCTTACACTGTCAACCCCGTGGATGCTTCTCCATCCCAGCTTTTCCTGTTCTCCATTTCCCCCTCTGCCATAAGCCTCATTTCCTATTGTATGCTTTGCCCCCTAACTGTCAACGTTTGCCTCAAAC
The DNA here is from genome assembly GCA_002007465.1 of Ailurus styani. Taxonomy (NCBI): domain Eukaryota; kingdom Metazoa; phylum Chordata; class Mammalia; order Carnivora; family Ailuridae; genus Ailurus; species Ailurus styani. Next base: position 1,332,435 of record LNAC01000448.1, on the reverse strand, counting down.
GTTGACTTCAGAACACCCAACCCGGAGCCCTTTGCCTCTACAGACACATACACCTTAAAATCAGTAAAAGTGAGCATGGATCCTTTGGGAGACCCCGGATTGCACTGTGAGGCAAACCTGCCACAAACACCAAGCATCTTACCAGCTTCGTGTTGCAGCCAAAAACGAGGGTTTCTTTTGCATTCTGATTCCTACTATATTGATTTTTTTTCATATTCAATTTAGGTTTAAAATGACTCAAAATCACATGAAATCGCCCAGCCACGTCCCCCCTGTCTCACTGCCCTGCTAAGTTAAGAGGCTGATGTACTAAACATGTCCCTTTTAAGATCTGTGCTGAATCGAACTGAACTGACAACTCATAAACCAGATTTGGTGACCAGGCGGTGGCTCTGGTCTGCCTTGACACCGTATTTCAAGAACCAGGCTCATGTGTACAGATACAAATAGCACCCACTTCTGATGGTGGTGGGGTTTTGTTTGGTGCCAGGAAAGGCAGTTTATTTGCTTTACCATTTTATCCGCCTGTCAGTGACCCCCTAGGTGAGATGCCAGAAGGCTGTCCTGGGGGCCAGTGTTCACAACTTGGTTTCAGTGGAAGTTTTGATCGGTGTCTTTTCTTACTGAGAAACTCCATGGCTTTTGTCATTTGCCATTTGTCAGATAAAATACCTGCTGATCCACTGACCGGCTTATTTTACTGTTTGGGGAAAATACGTACCGAAGAAATTTGTTTTCGACAAAGAAAGTATTCAAGTCAAATCAGCTTTATATCTGGGTGGATAGAGTTCCATACACTGTATACCCTTTTATAAAAGATAGAGTCTAAATTAAAAAACATTTTTTAAAAAGCTGGAAATGATGTCGTCCTTCATTTTACCACCAGAGTTATAATTTTTATCACATCCACGTGAATAAAAAATTTCAAATGACTCCCTTTCCATAATCAATTGTCACTAATTCTCAAACATAATCTTCATTTCAGGGTGTTTGTTATAGGCCATAAAAACCTTAATAGTTTTACCTTCCGTTATTTATTAAGAGTATTTGAGCTCTTCCACATCGCTAGATAAGTCAAACTTGTGGCTCCTTTCACAATGATTAAGATTAGAATGTAATCAATTCACCTTATCTTGATATTTAACCTTTCTAAAGACATCTTTTTTTCTCTAATAGCTAAATAATAAATCAGTCTTTATTTTGTAAACTCTGACCAACACCTTCCATGAATTCAGTATGAATATATATGGCTTGGGGTAGGGGTTGTGGAGAGAATGTTCAAAACCATTTCCCTGTTCATAACACATTCCCCTTAGAAAATAACTTATGAAAACTGAAAAGGTAACTAAATGTTGAGCATTTAATTACTTGTGGGTAGAATTTCTCCTTTCCAAAAATTTCCCAAGTATGACTGTGCAAAAATGATAGCCAAACCTAAATTAAGTCCCTTTTTGTTAAATGATCTTGAAAACAAAACCATAAAAATTATTTCAGATTTTTATAGGAAATAAATAAATTGGGGGAGATGACTACATGTGAATATTCTTCCTAAGATTTCAAACGGAGCCTCCTCCCAAAGCTCAGCTGGGTATGGATTTGGTGATGGAGAAGTGACTGTTTATGTTGATTGACATTGAAACGTAAGGAAAATCTATATTTGCACAGGCTTCCAAAAATATCCTAAGCCTTTTATCATCTGAATGCTTCTATTTGCTGCCAATTCGTTCATTATGACAAGGGGTAGTTTTGTTGTCTTCTCTGTTCGGTTCATGAGAGACAATGTCACATCTGTCACGCCCTCTGATAAGGGCTTGTCTGAATTTCCCTGATGATCCTACTTGTTTGCAGGGATTTTGAGCTCACATTGCAACCTGTCTTTCCCAAATGATGGACCCGTGTTCTCACCTCAACACACAATTCGTAAATGTTCATAATTTAAGGAGGGAGACGAATAATGACCGTAAAATGGGAAAACTAAGAAATGCAGTTTTGTTATTGAAAGTAGGCAAACTAAACATAGCTCTAGATGCATATTTGACTGAATGAAACTGTGGCAGAAATTTGAAGCAAGTTGTGGAAATTGTGCGTGTGAAAGGGAAAAGCACAGAGAAAAAGAAAAGGAGCAGCCCTGCCGCTGTGGAGGCCCTAAGGCTTGCGATTGGTAAGTATATCAGATCAACAAGGTGCACACCTTGGCCTTGCTCGCAATGTTCTGTGTCAATTCTATCTCAATAGAGCTGGGCGGGGGTTGGGAATTGTCCAAAAATCTAGCTAGTCCAGAATCTGAGATTCCACCTGCCCTGTCCCATCGCTCACACACACAACACAGGGAGGTTGAGAACCGGGGACCAGTGGCTCCTGGCCCAACCTGAACTCCTCTGGACCATTTCCTGGATCATTTCAACTTCCCGGAACAAAGATGTGAGGTGGGCACCTAGTGACACGTTTCTAGCCCCAGGGAAGAACCAGGTGTGAGAGGACAGAGCACGCAGAGAGAAACAGAGAAGCACAGGAGAGAAAAAGTCTTAGCAACATTGCAGCCGGGGTCCAGCGATCCTCAGGGCCCAGGCACGCCTCCTGCTTTTGGCAATTGTTTCCATGACAAATAGATCCCTGATTCGGCTTATGATGGTTTAAGTTACATTCCCTCCCTTGCAAGAAAAGAGCTCTGCCTAGTACCCTCTGCATCTATTTAATTCAGCAAACACTTGAGGAACATAGACTGTAATATAGGGCACTGGGTTTTGCATTTGGAAAGAGATAACCTTACCTAAGGGGTTCATCTCATCAGACATTGGTCTCTCTGTTCTCGAAGCACTAATGGATCTGGCAAGGAATCCCACAGAGGTTACATTTGAGCTGGTTTTTAAGATGTGTAGTTTTCCAGATGTATAAGGCAGGGACCAGCATTCACGTATAAGAAATACTCTCTGCAAAGTCAGAGGAAGGGCAAATGGCTCCATTTTGGGGGGCAGGGAGGGAGTAATGCTTAATATATAAGGAGGAGAAGGAAAGAACAGAGAAATGGCAGGGTACAAATTCATAACAGACCTTGAAGTTCATGCTGAGAGACTTGGGATCGGGGATCTCCAAAAGGAGTGACCACAGCCCAGGGAGAGGCAAAGTGACACCTTCAGGCGAGACCAGCTATGTAATTTGTAGGATCTTGAGCAGAATGAAAATGCAAGGCCCCTTGTTGTAAATATTTAAGAATTCAAAGATTGTGACAGCAAAGCAAAACCAAACATGGTTTCCTTCTGTGAGCGACTCTACAGGTCACACACCACGAAGTCACCAAGCACAGAGAGCTTGGTGATGTTGTCCTGGAGCATGACAGGAAGACCGGCAGAAGGTTCACGAGAGCAGGCACACAGAGCTCGGCTGAGGGAGGCAGAGGTGGGGTGAAGTTCTGGCTCTCCTACACTTGGATGTCATGACAGAAGATAGGAGAGATCGCATTTTTTTAACTCAGCAAACCAGGAACCATCAGAATCTTCAAATGTAACCAATCAATTCGAACCTCTCTACTTGAAGAAGAGAGGACCGGAAATAAGATGAAGGAACTTTCAGTATTTCCACACTGCCCTCCTTGCATTATTTCTACTGACCCACTGGGCTGAGAAGGATCCAGGGGACATTAAACCCAGCTGCTGTCCTGGCGAAAGACAAAGCAGCAGCAGGGGCATCCTGCCCACCCCCTCGTGTCTTCCACTCAGCGCGTCAGTCTGAAAGCAGCATGGCGGCCATTCTGCTCACAAGAACTGTCTTCCTGGTAGTGCTCACACAGGCTCCTGAAATAGGTCAGAAGATAACATTAATTCAAAGGCTGCATGATCCTGGAATTCATCCTCTCAACTGTGTCTTTTAACAATGTTGAACATTTATTCCCCTTTTTAAAAAGCCACATAAAACGGAAATGCATACTACTAAGTGAAAGGAAAGTCAGTGTGCATGGCTACCTTCTGTAGGATTCCAGCTCGGTGACATCCAGGAAAAGGTGAAACTGTGGAGACAGGGAAAAAGATCCATGGTTGCCAGGGCTGAGGGTCAGGGGAGAGAGGGATCAACAGGCAGACCCAGAGGACTTTCCGGACCGTGAGACGACTCTGTATGATTCTAAAATGATGGATAAGCGTCATTATACATTTATCCAAAGCCACAGAAGGTGCAAGAGTGAACTCTTGCATAAACCATAGACTCTAGGTGATAATGATGTGTCTGTGTAGGTTCAGCACCCATAATAAGTGTGCCACTCTGGTGCGGGGCCATGATAGGGGAGGTAGTGCACCTATAGGGGAGCAGGAGACAGTCGGCAACTTGGCACTTTCTGCTCAGTTTTGCTATGAACCTACAACTGCTCCAAAAAAAAAAAAGTTTAGCAATTTTTAAAATCAAGATGTATTTATTATAGAAAATGCCTAATTTTTTTCAAAGACTTATTTATGTACGAGGGAGAGAGCTTGGAGCGGGGGGTGGGGGGGCGGGAAGGACAGAGGGAGAGAATCCCAAGTCGACTCCACTGAGCATGGAGTCAGACACAGGCTCGATCCCACAACCCTGAGATCACGACCTGAGCCAAAACCAAGTGTCAGACGACCAACCCACTGAGCTATCCAGGCACCCCAGAAAACGCCAATGACTTTCGTAGACCGCCTGTAATCCCTTCCCCTGCAAGAAAAACACTTACCGTCTTTGTCTGAACCTCTTTTATATTTCTCTAAGCCCATGCACGTGTATCTGTGGATGTGTGTGTTTTCCTTATTGAAAAAAAAAAATAGGAGGGGTTTCCTGGGTGTCAGTTAAACGTCTGACTTTTGGTTTCTGCTCAGGTCATGATCTCAGAGTCCTGGCATCGAGCCCCACATCGGGCTTCCTACTCAGCATGGAGTCTGCTTGTCTCCCTTTCTCTCTGCCCCACTCTCTCCCTCTCTCTCTTAAATAAATAGATCTTTTTAAAAAAAAAACGGTAAAGTGGATATTGATGTCTATTCTTTTTAGCAAAGACGCATTACAAGCACACACCCGTATCAAAACATTTGAAGATACAGCAGAGTGAACTTTGTGCACAATCCCCACGGCGGGTCCTCCAGGTTGTTCCTCTCAATCTCCATCCACATTCTCTGTGGGAATGATGGGAAGCTCACCTCTACCCGTCCCTGCCTCCCCCGCACCTTAGATTCCGGATAGGAATCAGGTTCTGCCAATTCCATGAAGTTTGGAAGGGGGAAGTGAGGTGGAGGTCTCTCTCCTCCCTTTTTCCGATAGATTTTGCTAGCTAACAAAATCATGGAGACAAGAGACTTCTTAGGGGCAGTGTTCCCAGTGCCCCTTCGGCGGTACTCTGGGTGCTGGGAAGGGAGCAGATCTATTCTTTTAACAATTTTCAAAAATACAATACAGTATTCTTAGCTGTAGTTACCATGCTGTGCATGACATGCCCAGAACTTAATTATCTTATCACTGGAAGTTTATACCTTTGACCGCTTTCACCCATTTCCCCCAGCTTCTCGGCTCTGACAGCCACCTTTAGATTCCACACATCAGTGACTCGTACCAAGTCTATCTTTCTCTGATTCGTGTCACTTAGCATAACGCCCTCGAGCTCCACCCATGTTGTTGCAAATGGCAACATTTCCTTCTTTCTTATTGCTGAATAATATCCCATTATGTATGTATCCCACGTTTTCCTTGTCCATTCATCCATCAATGGATACTCAGGTTTTTTCCATGACTTGATGAGTGTCAATAGTCACCCCCATGCTGCCATGAACAAGAAGATGCAGATATCTCTCCAGGATAGTGATTTCACGGCCTCTGGACATATGCCCAGAAGTGGGCTGCTGGATCATACCGTGGTTCTATTTTTAATTTTTTGAGGAACCTCCCTACTGTTTTCCCCAGTAGCTGCACCAATTTATACTCTCACCAACAGAGTGTGAGCCTTGCTTTTTCTGCACATCCTGGCCAACGCTGGTTATGTCTTGTCTTTTCTGTGACAGCCACTCTAACAGTTGTGGGGGGGATTGTGTTCTTGAACTTGGAGTTCCAGCAGGGGCCTCCGTGGAGACCCCTCCCCACCGCGTGCATCGCTTCTCCATCATCCTAGGGGTCATTCCCATTGCCAGAGGTTATCCAAGAGCTACTCTTTCAGTCTTTCCACTGACTCTGTGAACACTTAGTTTCCTGTGGTAAGTCCTTCCTCACTTGAAATATTTAGAATGGTTTCTCTTTCCTACATGGAACACTGACGGACACAATCCTATCCCTTCTAAAATTGTAAAATAAAGTCATAGAATTCCTGCTTCTACCTATTTATTGTAACATGGAGTCTGTCCCAACTTGCCTTGCCTTTATACAGATCAACCTTTTATCCATCCATCCATCCATCCATCCATCCATCCATCCGTTCACCTACCTACTATCTGTATGCCCACACACATAAACATGGTTTTGTGTTGCAAAATGGAATTACACTGCAAAGCAGGTCTGCAACCATCTTTTTCCCCCGAACATGTTTCCTGAGTGGTACATCAGTCTCATTGTCTCCTCGGAGCTGCACAACATCCCGTAGTATGAATGTAGCATAATCTATTCAACCATTGTCCGCAATCGCTACTGATGAACACCTGTGCTTTTCCAAATGTTTGTTGTGAGCATTCCGTAATGAGTATCTTTTTATATACCTCCTCATGAACTTTGAGGACGTCATCTTACTGTTGCAGGATAGGTTTCTGGGAACAGAATTACTGGGTGCAAGAATACGAGCATCTCAGAACTGTAACAGGCACTGTCAGATTAAAGTCCAAAAAGCTTCTATAAATGTTTACACTCCCAGCACAACTGCACAGAACTGCCTATTTCCCCATAACTTAGTGATAACTGGACGTCAACAATGGTTTTTTTTTCTTTGCCAATCTAGTAACATTTAAAAAGTAGTATACTATTGTTGTCTTTATTTTGTTATTTTATTTTTTTAATTTAAATTCAATTACCCAACATATAGTATATCATTAGTTTCAGATGTCGTGTTCAAAATTTGTTGTCTTTAAATTGCATTTCTTGGATTACAAGTAAGATTGAGTGTCATTTCAGATCTTTCCTGGCCATTTCCAATGTATATCCTATGATTCTCTTGCCACATGTAACCACTGGACATTTAATTTATTTTCTTATCTGTTAGTAAGCCAGTTTAGTATATTAAAGATATTACCCCTTTGATAGATATGCGCGCGCACACACACACACACACACACACACACACACACACGAAGAGAGGAGACATAATATTCTCCTAGTCTCCCAGTTTGTCATTTGCTTTTTGTTGTTGATTACATTGACTTTGACCTCCGTAGGGTTTTATACTAGCCATGAATTTCCTACGTTCCTCAGAAAAGTCTCTATGACCTTGAGATTTTACACATTTTCCTAAAAATTTTAATATGTTTTGGTGTTCTGTTGTTTTATATATAAAGATTTAACCCTTCAAATGTTTAATTTTATATATTATACAAAGTTAAGATTTCACTTTATTTTAGTTCAAATGGAAAGACAGCAGTTCTAACATTAATTATTGCCTAAAATACCTTTCCCCCACTAAAATGCATTGCTATGCTCCATATATACCTTCATCTGTCTCTGAGCTCTTATTTGTGTTCCATTGGTCTATTGTCAATTCCTATCCAAATGCCATATTGATTTGATTCTAGTGGCTTTAGAGACAGTAAGCTCTGCTCTCTATTTAAAAAAGAACAAGTTCCCCTTACTATTTTTTTTTCTTTTTCAAAAATTTCATGCCATTTAACACACATTTATTCTTCAAGGTCAATTTCAGATTATTTTCTTTGATTAAAATAAGCTGGAAATTTTATTCAAATTAAATTAAATTTATATATTACTTTAGGAATGATTGACATCTTTGGAATGATTGAGATTTTTATCATATGAAGTCTCCCCATCCAGGAATATGACACATCTCTTCAATTTATTCATGTCTTGTCCTTCAGTAACACTCCTCTTGCCTTCATATGGATCTTGCGACTCTCCTATTAAGTTTCTTCCTCAAGATATTGACAGTTCTGTAGAGTAGGACAAACTAGCATGGACTCATGGCTTCTTCCCTTGACCCAAACTCTGGAGAAGCCACCAGGGTAAGAGGGCGGCTGCCGGATTCCAGAGCAAGAAGTGGGAGAAGAGCTTGGGAAGACAAGGTGACTGAGCCCCACTCGGAAAGGAAAGAAGATTCCAGAGAAAGGGAGCCAAGCCCCATGACTAGGGGAGGGTCGTCCACTCGGGCCTTCTAGTTCTCTTCCCCACATTGCCCAAGAGGATGACTGGCCCTCCAGGTACCAGCTCCAGCCATAAGCCGTGGTGTCACACCAGGTATCTCCACAAGAGGAAAAGAGCTCATGACAGGAAGTGCACACAGTCAGGCCAATTACCCAGCTTTCCCTTCCACACCCTCCTCCCCTAGTCTTAACTAGGGAAGAAGCAGCCATAAGAGAGGACCTCTGGAAAACAGAAATACTTAGGCTAGGTTGGCAGGGGCAACTAAAGGACAGGGTCACCTGGTGGGTAGAATGAACAGAAAATGAGACCGTCTTACAAATACTAGAAGCTCTTTACTCTGGGTTCTACCCCATTCTCACTCTCAAAGTCACCTACAAAAGAGTAAGCCAAGGCAAGGGATCTTATCCTTCCATCAAATTACATATTATCTGTCAAAGTAGTTGATGGTGCCAAAGGAATGTGAGCTTGCACAGAAAAATGTTCGCAGGACAGGACCAAGATTATTGCCCTTACAAAGTCCTATTTGCAAGGCTGAATTTTCTCTTTTGCCATCAAAAGACACAAGTGTACTTTATTTTTTTTTATTTCTTAACAATAAAAGGGCCAATTTATTAAAAGGATGTAAAATCTTTTTTTTATTTTTTTATTATTTGCCCCAGGGGTACAGGTCTGTGAATCATCAGTCTTACATCTTTCACAGCACTCACCATGGCACAAATCCTCCCCAATATCCATAACCCATCCACCCTGTCCCTGCCCTCCCACCCCCCAGCAACCGTCAGTTTGTTTTGTGAGATTAGGAGTCTCTTATGGTTTGTCTTCTTCCCGGTCCCATCTTGTTTCATTATTTTCCCTCCCTACCCCCACAACCTCCTGCGCTGCCCCTCAAGTTACTCATATCAGAGAGATCATATGATAATTGTCTTTCTCTGATTGACTTATTTTGCTTAGCATAATACCCTTTAGTTCCATCCATGTCATTGCAAATGGCAAGATTTTGTTTCTTTTGATGGCTGCATAGTATTCCATTGTGTATATATACCACATTTTCTTTATACAAGGGTACTTTTTTAAAAAAAACATGGAGCAAACATCATACTTCACCACAAATTATTGAAAACACTCCCTTTGAGCTTAGGAACAAGAAATGGAGGCTGACAATGACTATTCTTATTCAGGTGAAGGTGCTGTACAGTAGAATGGAACCAAAAATAACCTCTGAGTCCATACTGGTGCAGGAATTTTCCACTTGGGAAATTTTATCAAGCTATATATACACTTGCGATTTGTGCCTTTTTTATATGTATATTATTGTAGGGGAGGCAAAATAATTTTCCCTCTACCCTCTTAGGTTCTTGGCTGAGACCCCCTTGTAATGAAAGACAGATTAACAGGAGAAAAAAAACCCAGAAACTTAATGACATGTATTCTTTCTGTCTATGTGGGAGACACCCAGGAAAACTGAGAAACTCTCCAAAATGGCCCAAGCCATCAGGTTAAATACCTAGTCCAGCTAAAAACCGAAGAAGGCCTTGGGGTTGGGGAGTTCCCAGGAAAAGCACAGTGAACAAGAATGAAGTTATTCTTCAGATCTATATCATCCTGACCTTCTCCACCGATAAGAGAGTCTAGAGGTTGAGTCATCCCCATCTTCCTGGTACAGAGAGGGGGACACCCTTACGAATGGAGATTTCCCTCATAAATGCAAACGTCTCTTACAACAGGGTCACTTCTATTCTGTTTTCAGAATGTCTCCTATGTTTGCTGTTTCCTAAAAATAACCAGCTCAAAATAGTCAATAAGCCAAAGAGGTATGCTTTGAGGTAGTATATTCTGTTCCCCTTCATTATACTTTGATCTAAAAACAAAGGAGACTCTAGCCACATTTCAGCATTAATGAGTAAGCACAAGTCTTACACACACACACACACACACACACATTTGGGAGAAATCAAGAAATTCAAGACGTCAAGAAGTTCATCGTTCTGCAATGTCCATGGGGGAAATTCACCAATCTGTGTCCTGCCTCTTATTGCAGTGATTGGCATTTGAAATACTTCTGTCTCTGAAAAATTGAGAGAATTGTAATGGTCTGCAATAGGCAAATCTGCAATAGGCTGATTTCTCCTGAGGCTACCTGATCCCCTACTGCCTACCCTACTTATTCTTATAATTTTTTCTTTATTTTCATTGAAGCATTGTTATCATAGAGTGTTATTATTTTTAGATGTATGATATAATGATTCAATAATTCCATGCATTACTCAGTGCACATCAAGATAAGTGTACTCTTCATCCACTTTATCTGCCCTACTCATGTTGCAGGCTGAACCAGGGAAACCCCAGACCCTGGGACCTTGACCCAGCCAGACCCCAATGAGTCACAGAAGGTTCTCAGTCTTGTCAGGAGAATGAATTCAAGGACAGACACGCAGCACAGTGGACAAGTTACACAAGCAGGCAAGCTTATTAAAGGCAAAAGTGTATTCTCGAGATAGGAAATCAGCCAAGCACAAGAGAGAGAGAGAGAGAGAGAGAGAGACCCGCATGTCCTGGGGGTTGGGTTTCTATCTTTTACTGACAGTTCTTAACTAGGGGACAGAGTATTTATTACTTGGGCAGGAAGCAGGGTTTTGAGATTTTTCTTCCTTATTTGGTCAGGGGGTTCCTGTCACGACATCCACCATCTTGGGCTGTCTGGTTTGACCTGGCTTCCTGTGGAGGGCTGCCAGGACAGGTCTCTGACCTTCCCAATAGCTGGCCGGGACTTACTTGTGCAGACCTCCAGGTCTCCTGTTAGAACCTAACTAAATGCCTACTCCAAATTTTATTCTCAATATTTTTTTAATTTCCATTTCCCTACCTGCTTTATTCCCAGAGCATCACGCAGAATCCCGTGCAGACTCCAGCCACTCCCTCCCTTCTGTAAGGAGCAAATTACTGTCACACACTCATAGCGGACCTTCCTGTGAGCAAAATTATGGGCTCACCACATCCCACTCTTTATGCATCTCTCCATCCTCGGCTGCATCTGAACCACTTCTTCCCTGCTGCTGCCTTCTCTAGAATTAATTAGTTCATCAAATATTTATTGAGAACATACTATGAGCCATCTCAAAAACTGGGAATACAATAGGCAATAATGTCGCTGCTCTCATGGAATTTGCAATCTAGCAGAAGAGGACACAATAATGAAACCCACACCTCCAATTTTTTTTTTCAGGTAGTGATATCTGCTTAGAAACTAAGAACAGATCAGGAAAATGAATGATACGGAGCCTGTCATATGGGGATCTAGAGAAAGAGCACATGCCAGCTCCTCGTGGGAACACATCACATGTGTGTCAACTTGCTGGAATCTAAGTCCCAGGTGACCAAGACCACGTCTGTGTGTGGTTCTGTTGCTCTTGTTTCTGTGGCTTTCCTGCTTATCCCAAGCATCTGAAGCGAGTGCCCACCACACCGCAGGCTTTGGCACCTGTCTGTGGAGGAAATGAACGGGCAAAATGGCAGGAGGGTGACAGGACAGAGGGGGCACAGTCAGAATACACGGGCCCCTGAGGGCTGGAGAGTGCATTCCAGTGTATTCTAGGGGCTTGGAGATCCCGTGCAGGCCATTCAGTAGGAGGGGGTGGCTCTCCTTTACGTTTGGGAAGATCCTTCTCTCTGGTTAATGGTAAGAGGGAAGACTGTGTGGAGATGCTTCCTGTTTGAGCCTTCCCTCTCAGCAAAGGGTCAGTGACTCCGTAGTTAGTGCTTTTGCTCTAGGGTCCAGTGGGGACCCCCGTGTCCTCCAGCCCAGCACCGCTTCTGGATCCCTTCAACCTATCGGGCCTCTGATCCAGAGTCTGGGTCTTTGAAATCCACAATCATGATGTCAGTACTATTAGCAAATCATAGATAACATGTCTTGAGCTCTAGCTATGGGCCAGTAATGGAGGCCCCACATTATCCCCATTTTACTTTTTGTTAAGATTGATTGATTGATTGATTGATTGATTGATTGATTGATTGATTTTAGGGGAAGGGCCAAGGGAGAGGGAGAGAGAGACTCTCAAGCAGACTCCCTGCTGAACACAGAGCATGACATTGGGCTCGATCTCCCTACCCTCAGATCATAACCTGAGCTGAAATCAAGAGTTGGATGCTTAACCAACTGAGCCAGCCAGGAGCATTATTCCCATTTTAAAGATGAGGAAATCAGGAGACTACACCATTTTAAATAACTTGCCCAAGGTTACGTGCCACTAAAGGATGGAACCAGGATCTGAGCTCAGGTGATCTGTTGTCTTAAACCCTGAGTAAAAGGGGTGGGGCCTTTAAGGAACCGCAATGGACCATACAAATGTATAGATTAGACCTTCAGGCGTCCTCCTTTGACCCTGAACATAAGTAAAGCATCTTGAGAGGAACAGGACCTAGTTCTGCCTATCAGAGCCTGGCACCCACAAAGGCCAAAGATTCCAGGCACCGGGACTCCATTTGTTTTGAGGTGAACCTGCCCCAGCCCCTGAGGAACATCTCAATTTCTGTCCAGAGTTGGAAGTCTTGGGTAAGCCTGCGCTGGCTCCAGATGTAATCCCCACCCTCCGTGACAAGCCGCCCGCCATTCTGTTACTGCTCTAACAGGCCTGGAGTCCTGCCAGCCCCACTTCCTGCCACCATAGGTGGAGAAAGTACAGACCTGGCGAAGGAGATTCCCTCTCTCCTTGTGGCATTTAGAGCTCTGAGGGGACAGCCTCGTCTCCTCTCCTGCATGTTCTCAAGGAACTGAGAAATAGAGATAGGATTCAAATAAGGATCACAGCACCAGCCTTGTGGTAGGCTGAGGATGCAGCTGGGATCCAAAGTAAGAAAGGCCTCCCTCCCCCAGATCTAAGCTTTGACACAGCTAAGCAAGGAGAGCCTCTACTTACCTCCCACCTGGTGGAGAGGGAGGGGTCCCAGAGCCCCAGCAAAAACTGCCACATGCATATGACACTTGACTCTGAACTGTGGACCAGGGGACGCCAGACTGGGGAGAGACATCAGCGAAGTGCCTCCTCTTCCCAGAAGGAGGAGTCCTCAGATCCAGATGGGAGCTTCCCCTGCCCAGGACCCTCCCAAAGAACCCAAGACCTGGTCTTGTTTGATCGAGCTGCTATTATGTCCTCCCCAGCATTGCTTACTCCACCGATGGAGAAACAAAGACACAGATGACTGAAGGAGTGCACCTATGAGAGTCCAGGACGATTGGTGGAAACTGGGGTAAGTGGTGGTCACTTGGACGGGAACTGCAGGCTGTTGGGGCAGGCGCGGCAGGACCAGGAGCTCCTCCTATGAAAAGGAGTCCCCAGGCAGCCGGCTGACATTGTAAGGGTCTAACTGTGGCCAGGTCAGCGGGCAGGGGCTCGAGAACTCACCCCTCACACTAGCCTTGAGCCTCGAGCAGCAGGAAGACAGAAAAGTACGAAGACATGAAATAACAGTATTTAAGGCATGTGAAAGATTTATTTCAAAAAGATTAATGACAGGAACATTTAGAAAATCTGACGCAGCATGAAGCTCTCAAGCAAACTGAAGGAAACAGAGACTTGATGAAACGTGAGTGTTGAAAGAAGGTGCTAAATCCAAGAAGGAATTCCAGGCAGACTCAAAACACGCCGCGGGATCTTCAGTGGCATTAGAAATAGGAAGGGGCCCAACATGCCAAACAGAAAAATGAATCCGTGGTGTGGAGGAAAGGCTTAAAAAAGCTCACATTATAAGGACAAGGCACACAGGTAAGGCTTTGCGTGATGGTAAATAAGGAGATTTAATGGAAATATTACACAATGAAAACCGGCAATCCTGAGGGAAAAAATAGAACAAAGGAAGCAGAAACAACAATAAAACATTTCTTTTTAGATTTTTAAGCCTTCAAACTGACAGGATTAAAGAATTAAAGATCATTCTAACATATCATGGCCACATCCTAATGGATGAGTGGGGTCAGAATGCTGGAAAAATTCTCTTCCTGGATTATTCAGCTAATTCATTAAAGCACAGTCAAGGGGGGTGGGTTTCCCTTTAAAGGGAAGTGCAGATGTTAGCAGGGCTGCTGGTTAACACAGACGGCCTTCCAGGAGGAAAAAAAAGTTGGCTCGCTTGCTCTTAGACGTACTGAAAATGCGTGGCTCTCCACTTTGACCAAACACTGGAATCTCTTTGACGCTTGGGTCTCACTCCCAAAAATCAGATTTAACTGGCCTTGGATGGGGCCTGGTAATTCTATGAAAAGCCCCTCTTCTCTGCACCGTCCCTTGTGCTGAGGAACACAGGGTAGAGAAGGCAGAGGGAAATACGGTCCCCCAGGACCCCAGAGCCTGTGTGTAGGGCAGCGACGCCTGAGAGCCAGAGACGAGCGATGTGCCCCCTCAAGGAGGCAGCTTCAGCACAGACAGCAGGGCCTCAGGCCCACAGCTGGTTCTTCAGGAACACTTCCCCTTTTATTTCATACTTCAGGTCCTGCCAGTTCAGGAAGTTAGGGCTGAAGACCCCACCAGCGTAGACAGTGCTGATCTCATCTGGTGACAGCACGTAGTCCCACATGTTCACATCTCCAATGTCTCCCACCAAGGACTGGTTCTTATCAAAGCCCCCCCCGAACGCATCCTGTTCCTGCCCTAGGATGATGCTCGCTCCAGACCCCACCGTGTATCCCTTCTTCATACTCATCCTCACCATGGGCTTCCCGTCCACCCAGAGCTCTGTAATCCCGGTTTGGGACTCCCAGGTAACACAGAAGTGCCTGGGTGTGTAAAAAGTCTCAGGAATCCTGAAGTAGGTGTCAGACCCCCCCACGGACACACTGTACAAGCCAAGCTTTTCCCTGAAGAGGAGGATGTCATTGTTCTGTGCCCTGGTGGCGTAGGAGAAGAGGCTATAGGGGCGGGCCAAGGCCGTGTAGACTTGCAGGCACACGGTGAAGGCCTTCAGTGGCTTCTGTACCGGAGCAATCAGGGTCACATAAGAATTTGCTGATTCTGTGGGGAACACGAAGGCCTTTCTGTACGTGCCTGCAGGAGAGAAAACAGAGAAAGTGTCATCAGCTGATAATGTTAAAAGACAAAATTCAGATGAGTACAATGAAGGATCTAGTTGGCTTTAGTCACTGATTCATGAATCGGGCAGCACCCCACCTAGCAGATAGGAAGGAGCTCTGAGGAGCTGTGTCGTAGGTAGAAGGTCTCGGAAGAAAACGTTTCTTGCAAAGAGCAGATTATTTCTGGCAGTCACCTTCTTATGGGGGAAGGGAGGGCTGCTCTCAGGCCAACGACCTCACCAGGGCTGAGCGGGTGAATCCAGATGACGGATTACAGGTTACACTCCGGGAGGGGGAGTGGGTAGGGGGCTGGCCCTGCATCAGGTTAGGTGTTAAGTCATAGCTTGCTGATGTGGTGCTTAACCCAAGTGATTCCACTGGGCCCAGCGGTCTCTTTTTCAACAGCCTGTCAGGCCATGGAGATGTCTTCTCTCACCATGTACGGATAGAACGGACTTAGAAGCCAGATGGGCCTCTTCCCTAGACCACCACTCCT
The DNA here is from genome assembly GCA_002007465.1 of Ailurus styani. Taxonomy (NCBI): domain Eukaryota; kingdom Metazoa; phylum Chordata; class Mammalia; order Carnivora; family Ailuridae; genus Ailurus; species Ailurus styani. Next base: position 1,316,590 of record LNAC01000448.1, on the reverse strand, counting down.
CACCCACGCTGGTTATTTTCCCTATGGCTTTGCACCATCTAGCCCAGAGACAAGAACTCAGCCACCATCTGAAGCAAGCACCTACTTGCTTGGGAGAAAGCACCACTGAGGTTCACGATGATCAGCAGACACTGCAGCAACTTATCCATGTTTCCTCCCTGAGGTCGCTGTGTGCAGAATCAGGGTTACCGTCCTGGAAAGAGGATCAGCGGCTGATCTCCCCATCTCGGGTCTGTTCCACCTTGACCTTTTATAGGATACAGCCAGCAGCCAGTGTGCCACGGCTGATGGGTAAATGATTTTCCAAAATCGCCCCATGAAGCCATGAATCAGAGCTGGAAGAGCAAATAAACCAAGATAAATTACAAAATGAGAGATCGATGCGGGTTATTTATTAGACTCTGCAGTGCCTACTGGTGCTCCAAGAGCCTTGTATGGCAGTGTTTGGCAGATTATAACAGTCACATCCCGAATATCTAGTCTCGGGAAATGCTCTGAAATACCAGCAGTGGCTTGGGGGTGTGGGGGAGCAGAGGAGGCGTTACTCACAAAAACAACCATGATGTAACTTAGGAGAGTGAAATTAGAAAATCGGGCCACGTTGAAGTAAAACGTACTTCTCTACATCCACTCCAAAGAATGGACAGCCAGGGCGCCTGGGTGGCTCAGTGGGTTAAAGCCTCTGCTTTCGGCTCAGGTCATGATCTCAGGGTCCTGGGATCGAGACCCGCATTGGGCTCTCTGCTCAGCGGGGAGCCTGCTTCCTCCTCTCTCTCTCTGCCTGCCTCTCTGCCTACTTGTGATCTGATCTCTGTGTCGAATAAATAAATAAAATCTTTAAAAAAAAATAAAAAAGAATGGACAGCCATTCACAATGCGGGTTGCGAATTTTATGCTACAACCTGTAAAAGTGCTTATGAGACTATAAGAGAAAAAATAACATAATTTGTTTCTATACTATTTTTTCAAAGAAGTAACTTGCTTGAAAAAAAAGATCAATATGGAATATCCCCAAACAATAAGGGTTCTTACCGTAGTAATGAAATTATGGGGGGCTTTTTCCCTCATTAACATTTTTGTAAGGTGGTTGCATGACTTCTAAAGGGAAGTGTGTGTGTGTGTGTGTGTGTGTGTGTGTGTGTGTGTGTGGTTAGTACAAGTGGTTAGTACATTTCTGGAAAAGTTTGGGGGTTTTGTTTTGTTTTGTTTAATGATGCGCCGTTAAAGGGCACCTGGATAGCTCAGTCAGTTAAGCATCTGCCTTTGGCTGGGGTCCTGATCCCAGAGTCCTGAGATCTATCCCCACATCGGACTCCCTGCCCACTGGGGGGCCTGCTTCTCCCTGTCTCCTTACCCCTCCCCGTGCTAGTGCTCTCTCTCTCTCTCTCTCCAATAAATAAATAAAATCTTTTCTTTAAAAAAGATGCACAGTTAAATTTGCTTTCAAATGACCTTCCCCCAAACCTTTTGCATCTTATTTTTAAAATATACGATTGGCTTAAAGTGATTACTTCAAAAGCTTTTCTTATGCTAACCATTTGCCCAATTACAGATAGATGCAAATTTAAACAGAAAAAAATACATATAATTGGTAAAAGATTGGGACACAGAAGGAGGAGGAGTTTTCATTGTGTTCAAACCGCCTTCTTGTTAGCGTTGGGCTCCCCAGAGGAGTCCGAAGAATGCAGGTACCGGTAGGACGGGTGGATTCTATGAAAATATATGGATTTCAAGGAGCCCAGCAGGTTGTCAGAAAAATCTCCAAAATGGATGTTCTGAACAAGGCTTAACACTGGAAGAGCGCGAGGTAGAGAGACAGGGAGAGGGTGGGCGAGTGCAAGGAAAGAGAAGAGAAGCAACAGAAGAGGAACTCTCAGCCCTCTGCGCTGAGTGTTTCACAATCGGCTCCTGGTTCCGGTAACCTGCCTGGACAGCGCCGTGACCGCTCCCTGGGTCTGACTGCGGCCGTGAACGTCATCAGAGGAGGGGCGGTAAGTCCACACTCCGCTGCACATGTGTTTGCTCAGAAGCGCTCTGCTCCCTTTCTCCTACAGTTCACGGCGTTCCGGTAAAAATCCTAAAGGGTCTCAGCCCTTCCCCGCACCTTGGCACTTGGGTTTCTCCCGGACTTCAAGCCCCCGTGGATGAGACCAACACTCAAACTGCAGGCATCCGAAGTATCCATTGTGGGAAAAGAACATTCTAAGATAAACAGAATGTTTGCTACCACCGCGCAAGTCTACTGAATAAATAAAAATTTGTGGGATGGTAAACACAGGGCTATCCTTGTATTTAACCCTGGAGCAGCCGCACGCTAGACTCCAGGGCCTGAAAAACACATGCGGTGCGCTCCCCCGGTTCGAGTAGGAGCCACTGAAACTGAGGGCAAGAGAAAGCGAGGGACACATCAGGCAGAAAGCCACGCAGTCGGTCGGAGACAGCAGCTGTCCTCCCGAAGCCCTCCCTCAGCCTGGAACAGGGGCTCCCCAGCCCCCACGGGTGGGGACCAGCCGCACGTGGCGGTCCCTGAAGGAGCTTTGTCACCACCAGACCACGGGCCGACTGCCGTGTGGCCTGGGCACCTGGATGGTTGAAAGCTCCCAGGTCATTACAATACAAGCATCTCAAGTTGAAACTCGGTGGCCTCGAGGATGTTTCCTCTGCTTCCATGCCCTGGGTAAAAGCTTCCCGGGACGTGAGATGTTGCCTACCCACACACAGGGCAGTCGAGAAGTGGGGGTTTCCAAGTCACAGAAGAACTTGACAAGGTGTCACGGGCATTCTTTGCCTGACGTCTGGGTTGATGTGGAGGCAGAGCAGGACTTTTACGTGCAAGCCACCCCCCTACATGCGCAACACCGAAATGACGGCCAGGGAGATTGCCGGGGCCCCAGACGTGGTAGCCCACCGCCTGGAGGCTTGGCGACCAGAGAGGGTTCCCTGTGAGGAAGCACACACACATCCCCGTACCCTCCTCCCCCACGGCCCTGTGAGTGCAGAGGATTAGCCTGCGCTGCCCGAATCCTTTAGAAGCACGGCCCCCGCAGCAGACCGCCTGGGTTCAATCCCAGCTCTGGACAAGTTCATTATTCTTCAGACCGCAGTTTCTTTTCTGTTAAAGGAGGAACATAGGATAGTATTTACATCGTAGCATTGTCACGGAACAAATAAATACACGTAAAGGACTTCAGGCGGTCCTTCAGGTGCGTGGGAAGCACTCAGTCCTCAAAAGACATTTTTAAGATGGGCTGCGATCTGGCCCTAGTGATGAAGCAATTGTCATCCCAGGAGTGGGAATTTATGAGACCATGCGTCTGAGCGTACGAAAGGGTGTGGTGTAGAGGGGGTCTCACTGAATGGGCCCTCCAAGAATGCACCAGAGGCAGGTAAGGGATAACCTGAGTCAAGATGTTCTAGATCCTTCTTTAAAGATGACCAGCTGCCTTTAAGTTTATTGAGAGCCGGTCATGTCCCCCAGATAAGACATCTGAGGTGCCAGGAAGACACTAAAGTGAGGGTTCCCAAAACAGATTGGGCAACTGAACTTGTCAATTGCAGATTCCTGGGCTCGAACTCTGGAGCATCGAATCCAGTTGGTTGGGGTCAAGGAATCTACACGCGTAATGAACACCCAAGGTGGTGATGATGCTGTAGTCCACAGCCCACAGCTTAGCCAGGCCATGCAGGAAACTTGAGCTAGGAGCCTGCGTTTACCCGAGGAGAAGGCTCCCAAGCACACCGCAGGCCACCCCCCGGTGCAGGAGAAAGGACAAGGTGCATGGATGCGACAGAGCCAGAGACCCAGCCTCGGAGCCTGGAAGATGCTTATCTCAGATAAAGCTCTTCCGAAATCAAAGCAACACTTCTGGGATTCTATGGCTCAGAAATCTATACCGGGGATGCGACAGAGCCAGAGACCCAGCCTCGGAGCCTGGAAGATGCTTATCTCAGATAAAGCTCTTCAGGAATCAAAGCAACACTTCTGGGATTCTATGGCTCAGAAATCTATACCGGGGAAGCTTGATTCGAGTATTTGTATCGTTGCTGCTGTTATTGTCGATGCTTCAAGGGTCTGGAGTTATTTGGTCTTTTCGTCAACCGTTGCACATCAAACCCAGGGGTAGTGAAAAGCATGGGGGAAAAGTCACAGACTTAACATCGTACCTGCTTTGTCACCTGAAACTCTAAATCCATCTCCACCAGGCCCCAGCCCCACTGCTGAGAGAGCCGCAGTCCCTCTTCCAGGCCGTGGTTGGACGTCAGAGACAGACCCTCATCACTCATCCGGCTGGAGGCCATGCGAGGCTTGTCAGCATGACCCAGGGAGGTTTTTGAGACCTGATCTGCATATCATTATGTCCCATCCCATGCTAAGGTGCTCACACGGGGCTCAGGCTTGGCCCTGACTCTTGTCAACATGGTTGCTTTCAGTCCCCAAAGGAAAGTGTCCTGCCAGGTAGCAGCCTCCAGCCTATCTCTGACATGTGTGATTGATCTTCCCCCTCTGCTTTGGCCTGGAAAGGTGCTGCAGTTTGTCTTCAGGGGCTGGGCTGACCCTCCTGGGGGACCCAAGCTCCTTCCCATGAGTAGAATTCTAGAAATCTGTTCTTACCCTGCCCCCTGGGGCCTTTGTCTAGTTTACTTCCTTCTTCTCATGGAAGCCCCTCTGTGGTAGTTTTATTGTAAGATTTAGGTATCATTTGGCCCTCTTTCCTTTTAATTTCAGCCTTAATGCCTGATTCCACGTCTGGGCAAACTGGAGACATGGATAAAGGAAAACCAGGGCTGATGACGTGGCTTTATTAACACCAGCAAGAAGTGGCCTCAGTGGACAATTAATCTTACTCTCCAATTACAGTGAAAAACAATTGTTTAGAACAAACTCTCCCAAACTAAAATCACCCTTTTTGGCAGATGTCACCCAACATTTAATTGGATTATGTCCGACAAATCTATACAGTACAAATGTGTCAGTTACCTTGGGATATATTTTCCAGCAAAATTACATGGAAGTATCTACCAGTGAGCTAAAATGTCTAAATTTAAACATTCCAGGAAAGCTTTATTGAGAATTTTAATGTTCACTAAATGCAAATACCAGCTATAAAAATTTTCCTGGCTAAAATTATTAGGGCCAGAGGCTGTCCACTAAACTATGTGTAGTAAAGTAACAGTAATTGAATTCTGAGGAAAATATTAGCTCAGCCCACGTCCCTGGAGAGTTGGGATGGTGTTCTATAATTAAGACATATCTCCTGACTGGATTCTTTAACTAGAGAAAAGTGTCAACCCTCTCTTCTGCTCAGCTGAATGTCAGGGTATATGGATCTGCCTTAATTGGACAACAGAGAATATTTGCACTCGTTTTTGCCCGAGAATATATCCTTAACTTGTATGCTTCCAAATATTATCAAAAGTCAATTGGGGAATCAGTTTTCATAAATAATTACCTGAAAGATTTGCTGTTCATCCTCCTAGTATCCTAAACCTAATCTTCAACAAAACCTTCAATTGCTTTCACCTCAGACCACTTCCACCACTCTATCCTTTGATGGTATGTAATGAACCTATGTTCAGGGATATACGGGAAAACAGCCTAGTGACAATAACAGCACAGACTATTTTGAGAGCTTATTACATGCCAGGCACTACATGAAGTGCTCTCTATCCGTGATCTTATTCGATTCTTATGACAACCCTTGGAGCTCCTTACTTTTGAAGGGGAGAATAGTCCACCCCAAAATACGCCACTTTGGCATAGCGATTATTTTGAATTAAAGTTACTTAAGAAACAGCCAGTGCGAGGACACTCTGACCCTTCTCTGTCCCTCTGAAAGCAGGAAATAAATCTCCCACGTGAAAGGTACCCTCCCTGCACCAGGAAAGCAGAAGGCATCCTTATCACCAGAGGTAGAAAATTAAGGGCTAAGAAGGCTGTATAAACAAGCTTTGTTATTCCCTCACTAATTTGCTATCCAAAGTCCAAATGCCTTTGTCTCATCAATTCTTCATGAATGTTTTTGTTTCTTTGCCTACTAGGCATAAAAGCTGCCTGCTTTGGTCACTTCCTTGAGTCTCACATTTTTATAGGAACCCATCGTACGAAACTTAATTTGTTTTCCTCTTGTTAATCTCTCTTACATCAATTTAAGTATTAGACCAGCCAAAGAACCCAGATGGGAAGAAGGAACAAGTTTCCCTCCCCTACAGTTTTGGTACCGGTCACGGGGCTCTCCCCTGGCCGACAGGCTCCCTCCGAGGCCGCGCAGCGGAGAGAATCTGGGGTCTCTGACAGGAGCCAGCAGAGAGTGAGAACTCTAACACTTCCGTCTCCTGGGTCTCTGCCTGCAGGGTCTGCTGGGAGCAAGAGCGAAGAGAGTCCTTTTCGTTTCTAAATTTAGATTAGCAGGAGAAAATTTTTGTGCGAACTAATTCCTGTGGTGTGAACCAGAGCCACTATGATAAAGATTGGTTATGAGTAGCGCTGTTTGCTGAGGACCCCTTTCATCCCAGAGATGGTCCCTGTTTTCCTTTTTCTCTGTCTTCCGTGTCATCTGTGGTGAGGAGGAAACCATGGTGTGGAGCACAGACAGACGCCTTTTAAGCCCTCTGTTCAAGCCAGCCTCCCAGACCGGGGCGCCCATGGTCCTCACTGGACTGGCGTCTGTTTAGACAAAGTCTGCTGTGGGTCCCCTGTGTGAAAACCACATCAGGTTCTCACGTTCTCTTTTCATCTTATTCCATGTCCTCAGAGGTTGGCTTTGTGACCGGGGAGAACGTTCTCTCTGGTCTCCACCAGCTGGAAGGGGCCCCTTCCTGTGTGCGTGTGTCCAGCAGCACACTCCGGGTGCTCCCTGCCCGCTCACGGGGCGTTGGTCGCAAGGGCTCCAATCCATGAGGTGCCTTCGTCATCTCAACCTTCATGGTCTTGTTAGCGTTGGAGAGGTCCCGTCTCAGGGGCACCACCTGGTGGCGCAGATCAGCAAGTCTGGGCCTGGAGGTACCTCGTGTTCTCGAGAAACGAGAGACACCATTTTCACTACACGATTCCTACTGCATATGACCATGAAGGGGTTTGTTTCCTTTTTTTTTCTTAAGATTTTATTTATTTATGTGAGAGAGAGAGAGAGAGAGAGAGAGAGAGAGAGAGTGCGTGTGCACAAGCAGGGGAGGGGCAGAGGGAGGGAAGGGAGTGGGAGAAGCAGACTCCCCGCTGAGCAGGGAGCTCGGTGTAGGACTCGATCCCAGGACCCTGAGATCAGGACCTGAGACGAAGGCAGATGCTTAACCCACTGAGCCATCCAGGCAACCCAAGGGTTTTGTTCTCTTAGGCTAAGTCTGGGAGTAAATTTTCAGGATCTTGTGAAGGCTGTATCTTTGCTTCCTCATTTCATGTATCTTTTTTTTTTTTTCCTGCATCACTTTTGCGTCCTTGGTTAAACCACTGAGGCTAACTGGTTTGAGCTGCTATTGACATTAATATAAGATCCTTTTTGTTGATGGCCAGCGAATCCTTTGAATTGGAAAACTTCTATATTTGAAAAAAAAAATTCAGAGCCTTCTCATCCTAAACAACTGTCTCATTGCTTCTTATGGAAAGACCGAATCAAAAAGGGTACACAAACAAGAGTAACAGCTAGTTTTAGGGACTCCCTCAACAAGATGAAAGAACAGAAAGTAGACTTAGAACAAAAATTAAAACCCACATCAGGCACCAATTCCCCTCAGCAAATCCCTTTAACTCCCCCAAACTCCTCCACTTTCCCCAGAAAATCCCCTAAACCCGCAGCCACCTGTTTTAGCTTCCCTTTCCCTACAAGATTTACAGACAGCTGTCGGGCCTGTTCTCTAGGCTCAGGTATACGGGTTACTCACGTAAGTGCTGAAACCCAGGAAGTGAATGTCGCAGAAGCTCCTGGGACAGAGGAAGCCTCACTGAGCTGGGTTCCATCACCAGGCGCTTTCAGCTTCCGACCTTTCTGAACAACATCCTTTGTGTGCACATCCTGGACCACCTCCCCCAACCTGCTGCCACCACAAAGAATTCATGTCCCCTGTCTAGCAACAGAGCTTCTAAGTTACAGTGCCCTGTCACTTCCACTTTCAGAAGACCCTAACAAGTGTAGCGAGGACTTAGAAAGATTAGTGACCATTCACCATGCCACTCATGAGGACCTTGATTGGCTGCTAAAATACTCTCCCACCAGGATTGCAATGTGGTTAAGAGACAAGCCAAGGGCCCTGGGGACAGATCCCACTCACAGGGGAAAGAGATGGCCAGAATTTCTCCCAGGCCCTCCTACCTATGATCAAGAAGTGGATCAGTCGGAGGCCAATATCCAGGGGCTGACAGAAGCCAGAGAAGAGTCTTGCCCCCTTACGGCGAATCCGTGTAAGGTGGAACAGCGCTCTGAGAAAGGAGAACATCCAAAGGCCTTTGTTGAAGGCTTTATACAGACTTTCAGAGACATACTGTACTGTGCCCTGAAGCTCCTGAACATAGAAATATTTCATTTCCACCTTAGTAGGAAATCTTCTCCCCGACATAAGAAGACATATTCAAAATAGTGTGGTTACATGGACAAGTCCACCTGTAAGCATCATCGTGGAAGCCATGATCCAGTTCTCTGAAGGTAGCTCACAGGAACGCAGGACAGAAAGGGAGTTAAAACCAACGGTGTTTAATCTGTCCCTTGAATCTCTGGAGAGGCGAGAGTGGTACTGAGCTACTCGGAGCCCACTCTGACCCTCTCCTATTTGCCTTCAGACACTTGCAGATCTTGCAAAAAAAAAAAAAAGTCCAAATATTGGAAGCCAGTTGTTCTCATTTAAGAAAAGGAATAGTAATTACCCTAGACTTCTGATAATAGGCAAATATCCTTCAAAATGCCTAGGAGAGGGCGCCTGGGTGGCTCAGTGGGTTAAAGCCTCTGCTTTCGGCCCAGGTCCGATCTCAGGATCCTGGGATCAAGGCCTGCATTGGGCTCTCTGCTCAGCAGGGAGCCTGCTTCCTCCTCTCTCTCTGTCTGCCTCTCTGCCTACTTGTGATCTGATCTCTCTCTGTGTGTCAAATAAATAAATAAAATCTTAAAAAAAAAATGCCTAGGAGAAAATTCACATTCTTTCTCTGTCCTTTCCAAATGTAAATCTTGCTATGCCTTTAAAATGTAAATGCCCCAGGAGACAAGGAAAATACAGCCTGTGACCACTTGAGACTGAAGGGGGAGGGGAGCTTTTTAAATACAAACTGCTGTAGACAGTCCCCTGCCCATAAGCTAGCCCACAGCCCCCCATAAGGTCAAGGACAAATACAAATCTTAAATGTCTTCTCCAGAAGCATAAGTAAAAAGCTTTAGCCATTTGAGCAGATAATCTTAACTTGTTCTCTCTGGCAAATACAATTGAACTCAACTATTATTTAGAAATTAGTGACTTTTATATTACTGTATCTTATTCATGGATAGAATTTTCGAAATAAGACTAACAGGTCTCGGGGCGCCTGGGGGGCTCAGTGGGTTAAAGCCTCTGCTTTCGGCTCAGGTCATGATCTCAGGGTCCTGGGATCGAGGCCCACATCGGGCTCCCTGCTCAGCGGGGAGACTGCTTCCTCCTCTCTCTGCCTGCCTCTCTGCCTACTTGTAATCTCTCTCTCTGTCAAATAAATAAATAAAACCTTAAAAAAAAAAAAAGACTAACAGTTCTCTGTGTGTGTCTGTACGTTTGGGTATGTCTGCGTATGTCCATGAACAGAAAGATGGTATTTTCTTCTACCCCCAGAGGGTATTGTCAAAATTAATTTGTAAAAGTGCTCTATTTAATTGTCTTAAAAACAGGCCCTTATGAATTAAGAGTTCCAAAAACTCAGAAATATAGACACTAACACTCATGTTCTTCAAGTTCATGTGATCTGAGATCATCTAACTAAAAAGCTAGTTTATGTTTGTTAGTTTAATTAAAATACACACGGCTTCAGAGTCATCCAAAAAAAAAAAAGAGTTATCAACTTTAAATCTAACACAGTCATACAATGCTTATTCCACCTGTGTTTACTAGTCAAATTCCCATCCACTGTATCTCTTAGAAAATTTGTCAGCCAGGAAAAGAGCTTGGAATCATGGCTGAGTGTCTCATGAAGTGTGCATCCAGGGCCTAAACGTAATTGTTGTGTGCAAATAATTTAGATATATATAAGTAGGATAAAAGTTGATAGATGAACTTTTCAGCAATAATTATGTCTCCCAAGTCTTTGTGGTAACTTGAAACCTTAGAGTTTTACTAAGTTAAATGATGGATATTTATTAAATATCTAGGTCATTTCCAAATCTGATAAAATACTGAAAAATCAATACTGGACATAGGTTTATCTACTTGAGGCCCTCCATTACATAGAAACTAAGGGTATTTAGGTCTGTTAGAAATCATGTCCAAGTGTGCCATATTGAAACGTTGCTCTATGAGCACGTGTTTCTAGAAATTATGAAATGTATTCATATATTTGCCAATCTAAAGAATGCTGATGTAACAGTTCACAAATGCTTACTTCTTCGTTTTTACTAGACATTAAGGCTTCTAAGGATTAAAGTTTTTTTTTTTTAAGACTTATCTATTTGATAGAGAGAGAGCAGGGATGGGGCAGAGGGAGAGAGGGAATCTCAAGTAGACTCCATGCTGAGCGTGGAGCCCAGTGCAGGGCTCAAACTCACGACCCCGGATCATGAGCTGAGCCAAGACCAAGAGTCCAACACTCGAGCCCGGAGCCACCCAGGCGCCACGAGGGTTAAAGAATTCTCGTTAACACGTGTAGTTAAAACTGTTAGAAATAATAAGGAAAGCAACTCTATATTCAAGGAAAGTGGGATGTGCTTTTGGCTACGGAAAGGTCTGAGGTACAGAGAGGCACTTTTTGTAAAGGGGGAAAAAAAGTAAATTTGTCCTGAAGTAAAACTGGTTATTTCAGAATGAGAAGGAAAAGAATGGAGGACAAACGAACAGTATATTTGGAGAGAAAGAGAGAATTTTACCTCATGGAGTCAAGTTGGCTAAAAGTTGGTTAAAGTGTTTTTAAAATAAATATTAGTATAGGCAGGTTGTTTATGTAATGTTGTTTTATCTACTAGAAGGACAAAGTATTTTTGGACTCCTGGTCTGTGCTTGACAAGATGTGATGAAAGGGGTTTTTTTTTCTTACCTTTTAAGTCATCTGCATAGAAAGTACATATTTTGTTTTACTAAAATCATTCCCTATGCTTCATGTTGTCTTTATCAAGTGTTTGATGACTTAACTGAGTCTTAATATTAAGAGCTGAGTTTTGCTTAACACGGTGAAACCTTCTGTATTTGCCTTTAAGATAATCTATTAAGTTAAATAGATAATTAAATATCATTTCATAATTATCTTTGATTCTATTCAATCAAGTGTCCAAGCCTTTTGATATTTTTAACAAACTTCCCCAAATCAAAGCCTAAGTGAAGTTTTTTGACCTGGAAGTAATTTCCAGAAAGTCCCTGAAACATCTCAAAAGATTTGCTCTCTCTCCTTATAAAAGAAGAGACATTAAACTAATTTAGGCTTATTTGATGTTAAATTACATGGGAAGCATGGTCACATAAGTGATACAAAACCTTCTTAGTTTGTAGTTGTGTAGATATACATCATTAATATAAGTGGTTCCAGAATTTATACGACATTTCTGAAATCCTAATATAGTCTGGCACAACGTTATCAGTCATAATTCCAGTTATTATCTTAAAATGTTGTGTGTTGCTGAAACCATCAAGAATGAATTTTCAACAGATCTTTAACCATGGTCATTTTTTAAGTCTTTTTATCATTTACAGAAGTTGTTGTTTTATTCTGATGTTTTTGCAAAAGTCATCTTCAGAGAGATTCATGCAAAGGACACTCACAAGAACGGGTTTCTGCTAACTTTCAGATCACAGCACTGAAGTGGGTAAGAATTTATAGGACTCTAACAGAGAGACCGAGGGCTTGGTACAACTTCTAACGAAGAAATCAAGATCTGCTGGAATTAATTACATGGGACTCAATGAGCTGATAAAGTATGATCATAATCTCTACGATCTTAAATTTTGGAACATTGTTGGTTCTTTTATGTTTGTTTTTCCAGATTTAAGAAAACCTTTCTATCTTACGCTATCAGCAGTTTGCTAATGTATACCTGTGTGAATAAAGACGAAACATTTTTCTTTTTCTCCCTGCCTCTTCCCTCGAGAATTTGGAAACTCCGTGCATATTCTCATTTTCATGGCTACATAGTTATTTATGTGTGGTCAGTAAGAATCGACCGTCCTTGTGACAGGACGCAATTGGAAATGTTGGTCGTATAACAAGGCTTTGACTGGAAGGTCACCATTGAAAATCACCTGCATAGCATCAGACATGACCCGACGGCTTTAAGGAACTAAGGCTGACTTCATGAAATCAATAAAACCCCTTGGAAAAAACAGCCTGGTTACCTTACTAAGAGCATTCCCAGCAGGTACATCAAGACAGTCACCTACTGGCAAGCTCAGGAACTTGGAGAAGAGAGGCATTTACAGACATGGACAGGTAATATACAAGCTGATGGCAAGTCCTTGGCCTGGCTGCCTAGTAAAGACCACACCCCACACACACACCACTGAAGCGGAATTCTTAGTAATACAGAAGATCCTCACGGAAGGGCTGAGCGCCCTGTCTACGGGCATTAGCGTATGCGGCCCACGATCTATGGGCTTCAAACCTGCTGTGCATCCCCAGCGTGGAACCAGCCCAGGATCCTTCAAGTGCTCATGAGAAAGCTGTCAAGATATTTCTCCCTGTGTTAAAAACATCTGACAATTAAAGTGACATGGGGGCATCAGATTGTAAATTTTGACAAGACTGCATCTTGGAGGTGATAGCCCCGGAAGGTCATGGGATCCGGGAGCTGCAGCTGCGGAGGGGGGGCCCCGGGGGCGTGAGTCTTCCCCCAGCTGCTCCCGGCATCCAGGGATCGCTACTGTCCACGCTGGCGCGCAGGTTTCCAGTGTCTGCCCCTAATCATGTATGGGCCTAATTATCCCACAAGCCCTGCTATTTTTAGTGCACAATTATCCGGAACATGAAGATTTTCAGGAATGTGTATATCTCACCATAGTGGGGAAAAAATGCCTGTTATTTCAAAAAGGATGGATCTTAAAGCAAGGTTGAATTAAAAAGGCCAGTTAGAAAAGCTATGTAAATGTTATCTGTTACAATAGGATATAATGTACATCCGTAGCTATATATCTACGTTGTCTATAAGGTATTTTAATGAATAATTCATTCTAAAAACCCACAAGTCCAGTTTCACAAGGACAGAAATCTCAGACACATTTAAATCAAGGGGCTTTCCACCGAGTTCTTGACGGGTGTTCCTCCAACCGGCCAAGGTCATGGGACGCAGGGAAAGGCGGAGAGACTGTCACGGACCAGAAGAGTCCGAGGAGGTGGGATGCTGAGTGGGGTATGGTCTCCCGGATCAAATCCTTGAACAGGAAAAGTACGTTAGTAGAAAAACTAGACAAATCTGAATGAACACTGGAGTCCGGTTACAAGCAATATGTCAACATTGGTTTTTTAGTTTGACAAATTGGAGCACGGTAATGCAGAATGTTCAAATAAGGGGAAATTGGGTGAAGGGCTTATAGGAACTCTGTATTATTTTTGTACCTTATCTATAAATCTAAAATTATTGCCAAGTAATAGTTTATTTTTAGAAGTGCATTAAAAATATGTAAGAAATATACCACATAACTTCCTTGCTATGCTTATATCTGAGACAAAAGACAAAACTGTCTTTAAATGATTTGAACTTTTTTTTTTAATCGGATGCAGATTTCCATTCTTGGTGGGATCATTTCTCAAAACAAAAAATATAATTTTTTTAAAAAGGAGTATTTTGAAGTTACAAGTAACCATTGGAAGAGTACAAGAGAGAATGTAAGTGTTGGGGATAAGGAAGCTAATAGAGTATATACTGCTCTCCTTTCCATCTGAGTTCGGGACCAATTGAGAGAAATTAAGAAGTCAGACAGACAGAGGTCAAAACATTGACTTTAAGACCACAGGGCTGGGCTGGTGAAGAGGGCTTCATCCTCACCCCCACTCAGAGACAGCTTCACTCACCCCACTGCAGGTGGTACTGAAGCAGACAGACTTCCGCTCCTGGGAGCAGAGTACCTAATGTCAAATTCATCACAAAGCCAGGAGCAGACCCAAACGCATGCTATCTGCAGAGAGGCAGACCCCCAAAGACACACACCCCCACCCACACACAAAGCAGGGTACAGACAGGGACGGCCATCCACATGCTCCGTTCCCCACCCCAAAGTCATCAATGGATTAGTCATTCCTTCCAGATGCGTGACAGAGGACTCTGCTGGAGAGCCAGTTAGGTGGAACAAAAAATCCCAATTCATAGTATTTGCAGGCTTCCGTGCCATAAATAGTCCTGCTAGGGATGACCTCACACGACCAGTGTGACATCTGGAAGAGAAGCGGGGAGTGCAGAGCCTGCCCCAGCCCGCTGCAGAGCACAACTACTTCTCCCCCAGAGGGAACTGAGTGGAAGGGAAGGGAGGCCAGGAACGTTTCTCTGATGCTGCTTCCATCGTATGAGGAATGGAAAGCAAATATCTCATCCCCATATACCTCTATTTTGTGTTCTTTTCATCCATGGGGTTCAACCAATACACCTGGGACCAACCGGAGATGTGGCTGACCCTGTACTCCTTTACACACCCTCCCATAGCAGCTGGTAGTCAACGTAGATTTTGCTCCAGAAACTGAAATGGGTCCTAACAATAGATTAATTAAATTAACTATGAGGCCATGCTACAACCAAATCTAAAATTATCACCCTATTCTTCCCAATCCAAGTGATTTCTAGTCATGTTGTCCAAGTACAGCTCCATCAAAAGTTTTGCAATGAAATTAAATGACAATATTAAGGTATTTCAGTAATAAATGTCAACAGCATATGGATGCACCAATCAAAATTTTTAAATCTCTTCATTATTAAATTTCCAGGAAGAGATTAAAGTCTAAAAATTAAATTCCCTTATAAGTAAAGTCCAAACTAATTAAAGTCCAAAGTCAAATTGCCTCACCATCATGAGTTAAAATTCCACAGGAATCCACCCCAATTTCTAACTATGCTGGTACCAGCCTGTCACGCTGCAGAGCCCCTGTATAGAGTCACATTCCTTCCCTGTCTGCAGCCTGGGCCTCTTCCAGGACAGGAGTGTGGCTCTTACAAGTCCTGCAAAGTTGGAAGAGCCCCTGTTTTAAAGAGTTCAAAGGATTGAGTTGGACAGAACAATTAACACAGCATGGGCTCCCCTCTTGTAAAATGTAGAAAACAAGCTAAAACCACAGCTACTAAATCAGATACCCCTGACAAAAAATAATACTTTCCCCTAAACCCAGGACTCAGTGTTTCCAAAGCCAATATCAGAAATCCCATAACGTCTGAGAGAATGAGGATGAAGAATATCTTGGTTTGGGCTTCACGAGATGCTGGTGAATTAATGTTCATTGTCCCGAGTCCATAAGCTAGAAACTCATTGGGAAGACTCTCTTGAAAGACTAACGTGAGGGGCGCCTGGGTGGCTCAGTTGGTTGAGCAACTGCCTTCGGCTCAGGTCATGATCCCAGAATCGCGGGACCGAGTCCCTCATCGGGCTCCCAGCCCCTCATCCGGCTCCCAGCTCCATGGGGAGTCTGCTTCTCCCTCTGACCTTCTCCCCTCTCATGCTCTCTCTCACTCTCTTTCTCAAATAAATAAGTAAAATCTTAAGGAAAAAAAAAGACTAATGTGAAATCCAGGAATTTACCCCATCTGGGATAGAAACTCTGCCCTGCACACTCTGAGAACAGGACCGAGGCCATTGCTTAAACCATTTGGTAATCAACGATATTTGCAAAGCCCGTCACCATGTCTCATCTGACGTGTCTTGCTTCTCCTTTCTGTATAATCAAACACTTTTGACTCCTACCCCTCCCTTTGAGCCTTTCGGCTTTGATGTGCCGTTTCTGACACCTGCTGTGGGCTCTGGGCCAGTGACACCTTCTGGGCAGGAACATCTCCTCCTAAAGAATGGTTCAAGCGGGAACAACTGAGGAAGGTCCTTCCCGAGTGCTCACAACTATTTCAACTTTATCGTCACCCCAAGCAGATTTCTGAACTGAAGTTGCTGTTGATGCTGCGGAAGCTTGGCCCCTGGGGCCAAACAACCCCTCTTAAGAAATCTCTTGGCCAGCTTTGGAACACTCAGGGCCATCTCTGAGCTGTGCCCTTTCTGCCACGGCACTTTCTGATGTAACGAACAAAGCCAGAGCCAACTTTGGAAGGAATGACTCAAGTCAAGTAAAAAAAAAAGGAAAATATACTTGCTATTCAAATGGAGCTTCAAGATAGCTCCTAGCAACACCACCATTGGTCATTAGTACATCCTGTCCAATGACAGCACTTGCTTCTACACCCTGAACCAACTCAGGCGTGATGGAGAACCTAGGGAGAATCGGAGGAACCCGGATGTGGTGTCAGTTTTTCTCAGCCAGCTGCTATTTCCACCACCAAGGAAGGGGCCGCCTCCACGGAGGACACCACCACAGAAAACAGCCGCCTGGGGGAACCCAGAGTCCCCTGTCCCTCCTTGAAGCCCATCTGGCCGTTTTGTTGTAGTTGCCTCTGTCTCTGTTACTCAGCTTCGCTGATATAGCCTTCCAACAGGTGAGACTTTCCGGCTTTCCTTTTTAAGGTAAAGTCCAAAATTTGGTGTATTTTATCTTAATTTATTTATGAAATTTGTTTTATTAGAATAATTGCTGTTTGAAACATTGAGCCCATTACACTGTTGCAAAAGTTCTGCGTGGCATGCCCCAAACCATATTTCCCCGTAATCCCTATTACATTTTAAGATATAATTTTAAAGNGTTACATTTTAAGATATAATTTTAGGGCGCCTGGGTGGCTCAGTGGGTTAAAGCCTCTGCTTTCGGCTCAGGTCATGATCTCAGGGTCCTGGGATCGAGGCCNATTACATTTTAAGATATAATTTTAAAGGATAGAAAACTTCTTCAAGATATATTGTATTACACCAGAAACGCCAACTAAGAAATATTCACAGAGAGACTGAAAATCTTTTGAAATGTTTTATATGGAGTTTCCTATCCTTAAGATTGGGCCAAACACTTAAGCCAAATCCTGACGGGTGTAGACACTCTATACAGGAAGCAAATGGTTGGACTTCCAAAAATCGGCAGCAGCTGTTCACTGACAGCTGCTAACTTAAGTCTCTTGTCGTAGGAAGTTCCTACGGCAGAATATTGTGTAGGGCCTTTAGGAAAGACTTTTCCAGAAGCAGGTAGCATTAAGTGGAAAGGATTTTGCTTCATTAGGAGCCAGAACCAAGAATCCAAGCAACCCTCCCTTTGTCTGCATCCTTCAGTTCTGCTCCGTTTGAAGGAGAAGCTCTCGGTCTTGATTCAAAAGTATAAATAGAGGAATAACACACCTAGTCCAGACTAGGTCAGATCACCGTCAGTCCAAATCAACTGCTGTTGGTGATTTAAGAGCACATAATAGAAACACAGTTGCCAAGACCATCCGCCCCCCACAGGGCCTCAGAAGACCAGCATCTCCGCACACCCCCTAATCCCCCCAAGCCCCCAACCCCGGGGCTGGACTATTCCCCTCGGGACAGTGCTTTTGTTCTCTCGGTCCTCCGACTCTCTGCACAGAGGACTTCGTTCTAAAGGGTCAATCGTGCTGCTGGGAAAAAGGGATTCTGGAGCAGCTAACACTTCCCACCAGGTGATGAAGACTTAAACAGCTTGAGGCACCCGTGCATTGCTTCTACCTGTTTTTTCTGTGGTGTGTTCCAGAAAGTCTTACTCGGTAGCAAGCCTTAAAAAAAAAAAAAAATCAACACTGTTTTATATGGTCTCTAAGTTCTCTTTAAGCTAAAAAAAAATTCCTCCGTCTGGTGCCCTGTGATTACCGCTTCCATAGGCTGCTCGTTACCCCTTAGACATCCCTTCAGGCGACGGTGCCTTGAAGAGGGCAGGAAAGCAGCCCCGGCAGAGCCGAGGCCGGGTGCTGATACGTGGGACCCCGTGTGTGGCTGACACCAGCCCAGGGAGCCTGACGCGCGCGGGGAGGGGGGTTTGTTCTCGGAGAGTTGGCCCTTCAGGACTCCGAGCTCCGAGAGGGGGCGGCAAGGACCTCAGGGCCACGGCCGGGACTTGGTGAGCACAGCGCCAGCCAGACACGTCCCACCAGGGTGTCCTCCCGGCCAGAACGCGAGGACCGAAGGTCCTACCGGCAGAGACGTGGCCCATCTCAGCGGGTGACAGCATGACGTCATACACGTTCACGCCTCCAGTGTGTCCCAGCAAGGACTGGTTCTTATCCAAGACTGTCCCCACAAAAGCCATCTGCTCCTGCCCCAGGACGACGCGTGCCCCTGTCCCTCGGAGCATCCGGGCTTGGGACTCCCTCTGGCCACGGCTGTCCTCCCCGCCTGCCCGGGCTCCCGGCGCCAGCACACACGCTTTGGACCAGGGGCCACGAAGACCTGTTCTCTCTATAAAAGTGAGGGGCCCACCCTGGCCCTGAGCGCTCCCCCGGGCTGCGGGCTCCCTGCAGGGGCTCTGAGCAACCTCTGTGCCCGCAGACCAGACCTCGGGCACAGCCCTGGACAACATCTGCCTTCGGGCCAGAAGGCTCAGGTGACGAGCCCGGGGACATCACCGGCTTCTCGCGTCTCCCCGCTGCTGTGCTTGCAGTCGAGTCTCCCAGGCCTGTCCGTGGAGAGGATGTGGGAGGCCCCTGCCCCAGGGCCTTGGTGGCCGGGATGGGACTGTCTCAAGAGCTCCCCGTCTCTGCGTTTATACCAAAGCAGTGGGGACATCCAGCTGGGGTGGGAACGATTTCCCAGACTCACCCCTCAGGCCAGGAGTCAGGGCTCCAGGGTATAGGCAGCAGGATCATTCCAGAAGAAGAAAAGGCATGAGAGACCCTTAGGAAAGGCTCCCGTGCCTGCTGGCGGTGCACGTCTGTGAGGAAGTGTTCGCCAAGCTGGAAACAAGGGCCAGCCGGTTGGGTTTCCCAGGTGGCCGTTCTCGGAAACCCGGGAGGTGACACCCCGAGCCAGGAGGAAGAAAGTCCTCACCTCCGCTTCATGGAAGGAACACAGCTGCCACCCCCTGGGGCGTGGACAGGCCCAGCCTAGGCTCCGACCCTCAGGAGGCGTGCAGGGAACAAGCGCTCTTGCAAACGAGGTTTCACAACTGCTCCGTGGCGCCAGGATCCAAAGCTTTATCAGGAGAGGAAGCGGAGAGGTTCCCCGACAGTGAAGCCAGCGTGGGTCGCCTACTGGACATTCGTGGTACCCCAGAGCTCAGGTCCGGGGGTGCAGATCCGAAGTCCAGGGCGATGGGGCAGCACCGCGGAGTGGGTGGGACCTCTCCCCCCGTGCGGCGCTGTTCCCGTGCGGGGCTCGGGCAACGACCTGACCGGAGCGCCCGTGCTTCTGGGCAAGTGCAGCAGAGCATCGGGCAGGACAGACGTTGGAGGTCCCCCAGCTCCAGCACCTCAGGGACATCGGGCGACCGGACCGAACCCGCACAGCCTGGGCGCCTGCCCGCTCCGGCGCCCTGGCCCTCACCCTGTCCTCCGGGAGGACCCGCAGAGTGCAAGGACTCTGGCCGCCCCCCAGGCCGGGAGCCAGGAACGCTGATGACCAGGGTCAGCTCGAGAACACTCGGCAACAGGCAGGAGGGACCCTTGCCACGGAGCCACTGCCCAGGGCTGACCCGCGGACCCCACACCCCACCCTCCCCTCGAGGACTCTGGATTCAGCCTGCTCCCCCCCCTTCTTCGAAGACCCACTCGGTCTCTCGGCTTCTCTCCGTGGCGACGGAATCTGGGTCTCACGAGGTCCACTCTGGCTATTTGCCCTTCCCCTCCGAGAAAATTCACAGACTTCATTTGAGGCTTTTGCTTCTGTTTGCTGCAATAAACATAAATGAAACAGACAGAGGAAATACCAATTACTGCCACGAGGAGTGCGTGAACCCTGATAAAGCCCGCGTGGAAAGAGTCGTCCAGATCCTCTCGAGATCCTTTCTCGGCAGACATCATTCTGTGTAGCTTTATGATTTTTGCCCTGTACTCCCTGATGGGGTCACTTCATCATCTCTGGCTTTAGGACGCAGGAATCGTCTTTCCTCCCTTCACAGGGGCAGGACGACGTGGCTGCGGGCCAGCTACTCCGACTTCCAGGAGATTTATAAATCACGCTGTGAAACATCAGACACACACACGCACACGCACACACACACGTGCGCATGCCGTGTTAGGTCTGTCCCCAGGAACAGAAAGAAGTGCAGGGCGACTCTGCTGGTAATTTCTGCGGAAGGTAGCACATTCTGTCAACTTGTTTGGTTCACTCGGGACCCACATGTCCACATCCTGGCTCCCCTTCCGGATCTACCACACCTGGAAAGCAAAAGGGTACATTGCCCAGACCTTCTGTCGCCAAGTTTCCACGTGCGACATAAATTTAGCCAACCGGCAACTCTCACCCAAGACAGTTGGGTGCACAAGCCCTTGCAAGGCATGGGCTTTTGCATGGGCAAAGCCACCACTCGCGTGGGAGTCAGTCCCGGCCGGAGCCCTCCGAGCCCACCGGTCCTCCAGGGTCCTCGGCT
This sequence comes from Ailurus styani, assembly GCA_002007465.1. Lineage (NCBI taxonomy): Eukaryota > Metazoa > Chordata > Mammalia > Carnivora > Ailuridae > Ailurus > Ailurus styani. Next base: position 1,295,850 of record LNAC01000448.1, on the reverse strand, counting down.
GTCCTCTCCCACCTCCCATTTCACCAGAACAAATGAGGAGCACCTGCCACCTCTCAGCTTCCAGACTCAGGAGCTTTCGAGCTGTCTACCTTTCTCTTTCCTCCAGTGGACGGTGCCGTTTAACCACGCTGTCTAATGAAGTTACTGGGGTGGCTTCTGATACTAACACAGGATTCTGACTTACCGGCCTCCCAGAGCCAAACCCCACTTTGTGTTCTCACACGTTTGCAGGAGAAATATCACACCTTTTAGGATATTGTTTCATAAAATGTTCGTCTCACGCCACATGGGAGTATTACAAACTAAGCAATGAGAAAGAGCGCCGTTGACATGGTATCTGATTTTTATAATTTATTATAAAAATTAATAAACACATTCGATCGACATCATTTTAATCTGGACTTTACTGATTATAGTAATCTATATCACAAGATTCTTTCCATAAGTTATTTCTTGGTGGTTTCTATAACCTTTGGAAATACAAACCTAAGTGGTAAGATGTATTATTTGAAAATTAATCATTCATAAATGAAACATACATTGTTATTGGCATATATAACATTAAAATTTAGTTGTTTATTACTTAGGATGAAAAAATCTTGTGATGCAAATTTTTCCAATATTTGAATAAAATCATTTAAAAATGCTGGTAAAATTTCACTTTTGATATAAAAAAAATTTGTAGTAGGATGTTGTGAAAGGTTGAATTATAAACCACCCCGTAAAAAAGATACATATTGAAGTCCGAACCCCCAGGATCTCCGACTGGGAACTTATTTGGAAATAGGGTTGTTACAGATGTTACTGGTTATGTTAAGATGAGGTCATCCTGAAGGGGGGGGCGGGGAGCTGGGGGGGCAGGGAGCCCATCCAATATAACTGGTGTCCCTATAAGAAAGTGGTCATGTAGAGTCAGAGACACCTTGGGAATGCCTTGTGACAGCAATGGCAGTGAGCAGGTCAACTCAGCTGGAGGCTAAGGACCACCAGAGAGGACCAGCCAGCCACCAAAGGCCAGGGCGGGACAAGGAAGGCTCCCCCTGGGATTCCCAGGACCCCAGGCCAGCACTCACCTCAGTCTCAGACTTCCAGCCTCCAGAATTGGGAGACATCCATTCCTGCGATTTCCGCCACCCGGCTCCTGGTGCCTTGTGACAGCAACCCTAGGAAACGAATACACAGGTATTTCACACACATTTCAGGTTTGAATCTCACTTTCTAGTAAAAGGAGTTGGCATTTTACATTGTTTAAAACTGTTTAAATTTGCCAGGCTGTGGCTAAGATTTCTCCTTAGAAATCAGAATCTTGAAGAAAGCAGACATGAAGATTCCCTCAGACACAGAAAAGCAACAGTTTGGGGTTTTTATGGGAGACTCAAGCCCTAATAAAAATATAATGGAAGTTTTTCAACAAGGACTATCAAAGTAGAATTGGAAGCAAAACACCAATACTTACACATAATGAATCTCACCTATCACATGTATTTCTCATAACAAGTCTGCTTTGTGATCCTCATCATAAAACACTGCCAAACAACAGAATGAAAAATCTAATGTGACGTACAGTCATTTATTTCTAGAATGTTCAGACTGTAAAATTAAATGAATTAATTCTTTGTGAGGAAAGCTATTGGTAAAATTATCAGAAAGCTTCTCATTTTTTATACACACACACACACTCTTCGTTCTAGGTGTGAATAAAATAAAATGGGTGTAAATAAAATCAAATGATTCTACAAGAGCCATGAAAACCAGGAGGTCTACCAGAAGGCCTTCGATCTCACCAAACATTACTTTGGGACTGAGGATGAGGACTGCAGCATTGACCCCCGCCCGGATTGACCTCAGCCGGCATCCGTGCAACTTCCAGCAGTGGGAGGCTCGTGGGGAAGGTTTCCAGCTTTGAATCAATGCTGTGCTTTCACGTGTCTGCGTCAGACAAGTTAGTCCTCACAGAGTCCACAGTCTTTGTGGAGCTCACTTCTCAAACTTCACGTAATACTGTTTGTGCTCGTTCGTTTGCCTTGCGCACCTGCTCTCTGACACACATTTGGCTCCATGTGGCAGAACACCCCTCTAATAAAAACGTAACCAGGGGCACCTGGTGGCTCAGTCGGTGGAGCATCTGCCTTCGGCTCAGGTCATGATCCCCGGGTCCCGGGACTGAGGCCCCCTCAGGCTCCCTGCTCAGCGGGGCGCCTGCTTCTCCCTCTGCCTCTGCCTGTCCCGCCCCCCAGCTCGTGTTCTCACTCCCTGGGTTCTCTCTCTCTCTCAATAAATAAATAAAAAAGCTTAAAAAAAATCCTAAAAACAAATCCTAACCGGAACGGCCCACTCTCTTATGGAAAATCCCTAGGCTTTGGAGATCTGCACTTCTAGGAGTCATGGGAATAGACACAGATTAATGAGGTTCCCTTTCTTTGTGGGGGAAAAAAGACTCCTGGTTCCCTTTCAAGGGGGAGGAAACACTGGTATTCGAAGATGAGACTAAACCTTGATCTTGAGTTTCACACGAGTACTTGCAACGAGGGAGGTGTTTAGACCTGTGTGTGCACTTCAGAGGACTTCCCTGAGTTCCTGCACAGGGAACCTTGGATCACCTGGTGGCTTCTCCAGCCGGATATGCATGAATCCTTCCAGACACCTGGCGGTTTTCTTCCTTCTGAGGGTGACGTTCCTCACAGATGTTAAAGTCAAACCGTCCGCTCCCTTACCTTCAGACTCGGGAGAGTGTGCCTCCTCGGTGTCAGGAATGCGGAAGGACGAACACTTTGACTCTCACATACTGGTTTGAAGATTCCCTTAGGGTAAAAGAGACACATATTAATTTTTGTGGCTACTGCCTCTCTCTGGTCTTCGATGTCCTAGGATTTGGAAGTGATTCGATTCTAATGCTGGCGTGAAGATTTAGAATCCTTAACAATCGAAACAATATCCTTCTGGCTCATTGACTGATGATTGCAATGTCCCTGCAGTTAGAAGCTCCAGTACCTTCTTCAGTGACCCATGTTGGTGCTTGGGCAATCCGCCAGAGAAGGCAGCCCCGCGTTCCTGTGTGGCGCCTGTGGGGGGCAGAGAGGACCCAAGAAGCTCACGTTTAAATCGAGTTATCAGGGCTGTTTTGCATCAGATTACTCACTAGTCACTATTTTTCCAGTGGAAAGTAGAAAATCTTGCATAAATATGGAAAGGGTTATGTACCTGGTATATTGTTAATGGGGAAAAGATTTTATATGGCGACTCTGTCACTGCCATTACATCAAGTTCCTGTTCTGATATAATTGTACTCTGAATTTTGAATGAAATGACCAAATAATTAATTACAGTGACAATAATGATAATTATACCAAGAACCCTTACAGAGACAGTTCTAAGCGTGTTGCCTTATGAACCCACTCCAGTCCTTACAATTCATGGTACAGGCACTGTCCCCATTTTACAGGTGGGGACACTGAGGCACTAAGAAAATTGTGCACCAAAGTATGGAAAAGATCGTGGTAGATTAATGTCCCATGCCTTACATATAGGAAAACCCACAGATGCTTCCATTCAATACATGGTGACCACATTCACAGAGAACACAGTCCACGCAAAGAGGGTCCTGGCAATGCTATTGTTATAATTTGGAAACTGTTAACCACACGGATTTGGCCTACGGTAGGAATGGGACTAGAGTCACCATGGACAGAACTATTGTCCAGCCCCTGCTCTTGGAGGGACCCTGCCTAGAAGAGTCCACGCCAGCCTTAAGGCTTCATCGTCGCCATCTTGAAATCCTTAATTTTTGAACATGAAGCCCCAGATTTTCATTTTGCACCAGGCCCTGCAAATGTTGTATGTAACCTGTCCCGATTGTTATGACTACACAGGAATTAAGTCTCATTCCTTTCACCCATCGGAAGCAGGATTTTATCGATAAACAAGCTTTGGCTGCAAAAAAAAAAAAAAAAAGTGAAGTTCTTACTTAGAAGGAGTAATGGATGTTGCCATTTAAATTGTAAATATTATAAAATCAAGGGAGTTAAACTTGCCGTCTTTTTAAACTGATGTGAGAGGAAATGGGATCTTCTCATCCCCAGCCAGTCACTGTGTTCAGAAATGAACCGGTTGTCATGGAAATGCATAATAGCATGTTTATTTGGGCTAAATATGAAGTCAGGCTTTTTCCGACGGAAGAAAAGGTGATTCGGCTGATTTGTTTGACAATGAAGAGTGGTTCTGCTCATTAGAAAAGTAAACACAGGGCTCAGTGTGCTCAGGGTGGTCTTTTATGCCTGTTGTCCTGGCATGATAGCAGCCTGGCATCGTTGGCTTGTACGGTGGATAACTTTCACACCGACGGAGTTAGATCTCCAGAGCTGAGACTTTTTTTTGTTACTGCCCTCCCTAGAAATTACACAATAAATGTATACGATCAAAATCTTATATCAACACCGGTGTGTTAAAATTAATATTCAAAATTTTCTAAACCTTTCTATGTATGTCGGCTTAAACAGAGATTTCTAAAGGGCAATGGATACAATTAAGGGTCACTTGATAAGTCTTGATAAAGTCTTTTCAGTATAAATCAGAGAAATTGAAATTAGGGAAATAAATCCATTTCCTAGTCAGGTGGTTTTTTTTTTAATTTCCTGTTTTCAGCAAAGTTAAGGAGAATCGAGAATTGAGAGGATGGAGTGTCAGACACAACTTTTGTGATAGGGAATTTGTGACTTGAGCCGTATAACTTGGAAGGAGCTCAAAGAATTAAGCATGGATGGGGGATGCGGCGTGGGCTGTTGACCCCAAGGGTTTAGGAAGTCAAGCAAAACTAGCCATCACATTTCCTTAGACGAGGACAGTAATCTTTGTGTACTTCCTACCATAAAATGTAATCCCCTCACTCAAGGTTTGAGGCAAATGGAGTTTCTCCTCCTTAAAACCAATGGAGCCCAGAAACTAAGGAAGTGCTCAAAAATTATGAACCCACAATGAGAAGGGTGTCAGGGAGACACGAGGCCCGACTGAAAGAGCTAGAACAATTCGAGCGACAAAATAAAGCAGCATTGGATTATAGCTTAAGATGTAAAATAAATGTCAGTTCATACTGACGTAAACCAAGGATTCAGTAAATAAATACATGGGAGAAGAGACAAATGTCTCACGCAGAGGAATTTCAACTGACTTCACATACACACTCTCAAGAGGGGGCAGTTAGCAGAGGGGGGGTGTGCCCCCCAAGAGGTGTGGGCTCTGCCCTGTGACTCCCTTCCAGTGAGCAGGGAGGTGGGGAGGCGGGGCGGGACAGGCAGCTGCCTGGAGAGACACCCCACAAACACCACCTCTGCCAGGGGGCCGAGTCAACACCAAGAGTCACCAATCAGGTCACAGTTTTGTCCTCCAGCTGTCATGGGATGAAAGGGGCACTTGACCTCCGTGATCTTCCTGCCCAAACCAAGAACCGCAGTCTAATCATGAGAGAAACGTCCCACGAATGCCTGTCGAGGGGCGTGCCGCAGTATACTGACCAGCATTCTGTAGGACTGTCAAGACCATCAGCAACCGGGAAGGTCTGAGAACCTGTCACCACCCAGGGGAGCCTGAAGAGATCCAACAATAAATGTAACGTCACCTTGGGCGCAATCTTCCAATGGAAAAAGGACATTGGGGAAGAACTAAGAAAATCCAAATAAACCAGGGGCTTTAGGTAATAATAATGCATCAGTGTTGGTTCATTAACTATAACAAATGTACCATATTAAAGTATGATGTTCATAATAGGGGAAATCGTCAGGGGTAGGGGAGTATATTAAGAACCCTTTGTACTGTCTTCTCAATTTTTCTATAAATCTAAAACCTCTAAAACATAAAGTCTATTATAAAAAATTGTGATAATAAAAATGAATGGAGCTTAACAATCAGAATATCTATCATTATTGTATCATCGTTATTAAACTGGGACAAATTTCTACCTTTATATCTAACAATAATGTATACGAACTACAGCTTATGGAGGAACATATTAAATTATACCATGGGGATCTAATCAGTAAAATGACCCAGCTTCTTTCTTTTTAAAAGAGATTTATTTATTTATTTGAAGGGGGGAGGAGAAGGGGGAGAGTGAGAGAATCTCAAGCAGATTCCCCGCTGAGTGTGGAGCCGAGTTGGGGGGTTCCGTCCCAGGGCCCGGAGAATGTGGCCTGAGCCAAAACCAAGAATCGGACGCTGAACTGACTGACCACCCAGACATCCTGACCCAGTTTCTTCAATAAACAAATTACAACGGGAAAAGGTGACAAACAGGGAGCCTATAAAGAGGTTTAGGAGTTATATATACCAATGAAATGTGAGGACCGTATGTGAGTCCTGATTTACACCATCAGACTCCCCTGTCCCACTTTGTTCCCTGTGTCACTTGGGCATTCTCATTCCCCTGCCTGACAAACTGTGTGCACCCAAGCCCATGTCTACCTTGGAGAATAAATTTAAAATAGATTTTATTTTAAAATAGAAGAAAACTAAGGGCTCCATTTCCAGTTTTTGGTTACACATAACCCTGGAACTAAGCCCAGGTCCCCCTCCCCCGGCCCCAAAGGACATCAGTCGGCGGGGATCCAGATGAAGGAAATGTGGGCGCCTGGGTGGCTCAGTGGGTTAAAGCCTCTGCCTTCAGCTCAGGTCATGATCTCAGGGTCCTGGGATCGAGGCCTGCATCAGGCTCCCTGCTCAGCCGGGAGCCTGCTTCCTCCTCTTTCTGCCTGCCTGTCTGCCTACTTGTGATCTTTCTCTCTCGCTCGCTATCAAATAAACAAATTTAAAAAATCTTAAAAAAAAAAAAGATGAAGGAAATGTGCCCTTCCTATTCTCTTCCTTTTGGGACTTTCAGAAGAACCAGTGTTTGTGGACAAGAAGGCAGGGGAGGAGGGGGAGGAGGAGGGGAGAAGAG
>LNAC01000448.1:1260876-1288417 GCA_002007465.1 Ailurus styani | reverse complement strand
TTCTTTAGTTTATTAAGATAGAAGACACTGGAAGTTGGATCCATGAACAGAAAGAGAAATGAAGAGACCTGGGAAATGTGAATGGGACATTACAAGTTATTTGTGCATTTTTGTGACCCTGATTGCTTCTTAAAACTAACTCGGGGCCATTTCTCTTAGGCTACTACCGCCAGATATTAAATCAGGGAATTCTTGAATCTGCCCTAACCCTCCTGTAGTTATTCATCAAAAGACTGTCTTCTTCCTGATTACAAAAAGATTCGGTAGAAAAGATCACTTCATTAGAAATCAAGGAACCTGCACTCCCAGGCTAACAGACACTGTTGCTGGCGACCCCGGAACAAATCACTGAAGCTCTGGACCTCAGCGTCCTCATCTACAAAACAGGAACTTTGCCCTGTAAGGTTTCTGAGACCCTGTTCCATTTTAAAAAAATCCTACAATGCTATTATTTTGGGTGAGCAAACCCTCTTAAAGCAGCTCAGTCCTCTCAGGAACGTATCTGCGCCCCCGGCCGGCTCCCGGTGAGCCGGAGAGGCAGAGACTGAGCCCCCAGGGGGAGGAGCCAGCGCCCCCCAGGCCGCAGCGGGGTTGGGGCCTGTCCCCTCCCAGGGACCCCCAGGCCAGGCGAGGCGACCGCAGGCAACCCACGTGCCCCGGGTTAGCTGCTCCTGGGACCGACCGCCCCCGAGGCTTCATCCCCATCGCCTCCCTCCAAAGACCCGCCCTTGACAAGGTCCCACCGAAGCTCGGGTTTGGGACTCCTCTGAACGTCCCGTCTGGAGGAACCTCACCAGCATGGATCGGAGCGCGGCTGTGAGCCCCGGAGAGAGAACACGGGGTCCTCCTCATTCTGGAGAGCGCCACGCGCCTGCACACACCACCCACGTGCACACATGCGCACGCGCACGGACATGCACCTGCACACGCCCCCCCCCACACAGACATGCAGGTGCACACGCCCACACGCACACACACACACAGACATGCAGGTGCACACGCCCCACACACACAGACATGCAGGTGCACACGCCCACACACACACACACAGACATGCACGTGCACACGCCCCCCCCACACACAGACATGCACGTGCACACGCCCACACACACACAGACATGCATATACACCCCCAAAACACACACACGAGCATGCTACACACATCAGCGCACACATGTGCGTACACATGGTGCACCTAAGTGGTGATCTTTTTTTTTAAGATTTTATTATTTATTTGTCAGAGGGAGAGAGAGCACAGTCAGTCAGAGAGGCAGGCAGAGGCGGAGGGAGAAGCAGGCTCCCCGCTGAGCAGAGAGCCCCATGCGGAACTCGATCCCAGAAGCCCGGGATCCTGACCTGAGCCGAAGGCAGCGGCTTAACCCACTGAGCCCCCCAGGCGTCCCCAGGGGTGATATCGATAAGGGAAATCTGCGTTCTAAGTCCCGGCCCCAGAGCCCCTCCGGGTCCCCCCCGCCCGGCCAGCCGGGGCCGCAAGCGCGGCCCAGATACGGAAGTAAAAGCGTCTCCTGCACCCGCTGCGTTTGCGCTCAGGGCTCAGACACGGAGAAGACGCTCCTCCGGGCCCCCAGGCCTTGAACGAAGCTCCCCTGCGCCAGGGTCTCCGCGCGCCGCCGGGTGTCCGCTGGGCCGCCGAGTGCAGGCCGCGGGCCCGCGTCGCCGTGGGCCCGGGCCGGAGGACAGCGAGCCGCAGCTCCCGGAGCGCAGGGGAGGCCCGCGGCCCGCGGGAGGCCCGCAGACGTCTGGGCTGGAGGATAGGCCGGGAAGTACCAGGTGAGTCTCCGAAGAGCCCGCGGGCCATTCCCCCGGGGCGAAGGGAAGGGGTTTGCTCCCGCCGCGAAGGGCTCCGTCTGGCCCTCGGGGCGCGAAGGGCCGTCGGTCCCCAGGAACCGCACCGATGTCCGCTCACGTCTCGGAGCACAGCGTGCCCTTCGGCGCCGCACCGTGTCCGACTTTCACGACACGCCGTGGGTTCCCGGGCTCACGAGGAAAGAAGCGGGGCCACCGGGAGACCCGAGTCTCGGCCGCCCGCCCGCCGCTGGCTTCACGGCGACTTGTCCTCGGGGCAAGTTTTGGCTTCACTGGACGAGCGAAGGAGCGGAGGCCCCGGTGGGCCGGGCGGCCCGTTCCTGCCGCGGGGCAGCTCCAGGGACAGACCGCCAAGGGAGAGCGCCCGCAGGGGCGTCTTAGCTCGGGCTCTGCGGTCCGCTCGGAAACGACCCCGGGGCGCCTGGGCGCTCCGTCGGTGCGGCGTCTGCCTTCCGCTGGGGGCAGGATCCCAGGGTCCTGGATCGAGTCCCCGGGGGGGCTCCCGGCCTCTCCCTCTCCCTCCGTAGCGCCCCCTGCTTGTGCTCTGTGTGTGTGTGTGTGTGTGTGTGTGTGTGTGTGTGTGTGTGTGAAATAAATAAATAAAATCTTAAAAAGAAGAAGAAGAAGAAAAGAAAAGAAAAGAAAAAGAAAAAAACCCCCAAAGGCGGCGGTAGGCGGGGTGGGCAGGCCGTAGGACTCCTGAGGTACAGAAGACAGGAAATCCATCACCGAAAAATCATTTTTATTGTTTTCTCCCCGTTATTTTGTCAGAGAAATGGCTGTGTGAATGCCAATGCCTGAGGAATCAATGAAGAGCAAAATGAGGAGGTGAGCGTGACTCACACAGGGGACGCCCCCGGACCCCAGTTCTGACAAACAACCTGAGGTCCCCAGAGCACCAGGAGCCCCCCCGCCAGTCACAGCTGACAGTGAGGTGTCCTGCGGACCCGCCCTCACCGCTTCCAGGCACTTCGACGGGGAGAGAAGAGTGGACGCCTGCAAGTGCAGAGCCCGGACGCCCAAGAGCACCTCGGTTAAAATCACCTCTTCGCTGTTATCCCGAACGTCCCGCTGGCCGATCTGAAGCCATGCCTCCGGCCCGGATGGAACAGGACGAGCTGGTTGGTGCCTGCAGAACCCCTTCCTTCCTCACGATTCCAGTCGCAGCCTTTTCCACCTTGCTCTTCACAACCTGAAGGGTCCTTGGTGCAGGAATCATTCACCCCAACACTTGTCTTCTCAGAGGACATCCCCCAAACTGTGCTGAAGCCTGGGGGCGGGGCTTTCCCCAAAAGATACGGGAGGACCTGGCACTGGAGCGGGATGGCATCACCACGGCGACGGCCCAGGGGCTCTGCCAGCAGGGGGACGAGGCAGCCCCTGCTTCCCCCGCCGCCACCAGGGACCGTTCACATCCCAGCCCCTAGCTGGGCAGCCCATCTGGCCCCTGCCTGCCATCCAGCTGTAACCTCCTCATCTTGAATTGTATTTCTCCTGGATTTTTAGGGGAAAGGTTCAAGACAAGGTAAAGAAATTAATGTGTTTTTTTGTTTTGGGGGGGTGGTTTGCAAATCTAGCCCTTTGGGAGCTATAGTGGGTGTGACTCAGCTTTACACTAGGAAATCATAGAGCTTGCCGCTGCTAACCTCATCCCACACCACCCTCCGTGAGGCAGGAGCATTGGTATGACATGATTTGGCGCTTTCCCCGAGAAGGAGGAATCACTGATCCCTCATCTCTCTGTACCACCTCACCGCTGGTTTCTCCATTAACATTTATAGAATGTGATTTATGAACCTCAGAGAGTCTGATCCATTCCGCTTTATGCAACGGGATAAGCCAAAAGGGAAATGCACAGACTCATCTTGGCATTAAAAACAAAAAAGGCAGTTGTTCCACTTATGCAACACCATGGTCGGATGGTATCATTCAGGGGACGCACGCTGGCCGAGGGGCCGGGGAGCAGGTGCAACGGCAGGTGAGCTCCGAGCACTGTGAGGGCTGTGTCCGGAGAAATCGCGATCAGCTGCAGTAATGGAGATCGAAAAACAGCAGCCTAAGCAAAACAAAGCGTTCATTTTGTCACAGAAAAGAAATCAAAAGATACAAGGCACAGAGGGTGGTGGTGTAGTTCCACAAAGTTATCAAGAACCCAAGTTTCCTCAAACTTAGGAACCAACCATTCTTACCCGGTGACTTCAGTTCTCAAAGTCACAAGATGACTGATGAGATCTAAGCCATCGTATCTGTTTTCAAAACTAGCAGAAAACATGTAAAGACCAGGGGCAAAATGCCCCGGCATTCTGTCCCCTTTCCAGGAAACTTTCAAGAAGTCTGACCTAATGACTTCTGTTTATTTTTTTTTTAAGATTTTTATTTATTTATTTGACAGAGAGAGAGAGAGCACAAGCAGGGGGAGCAGCAAGCAAAGGGAGAGGGAGATGCAGACTCCCACTGAGCAGGTAGCCCCAATGGGGGACTCGATCCCAGGACCTTGGGATCATGACCTGAGCCAAGGGCAGATGCTCAACCAACTGAGCCACCCGGGCGCCCACGACTTTTGTTTAAATACCATTGGCCAGACTTGGCTTGTGACCAAACGTAAGGCCAAGGGAGGCTGGGAAATGAGTTAGGGTTTACTTCAAGGCAGAATGGAAAAATAGATATTGAGGGACAAAAACCTAGTGCTTTCGTAGCAATCCACAATCGGTATAAAGTCAGCGAGCTGGGTTAGGGATCTCAGCTGAGCTCAGCACACAGTGGACATGGGATCATGGAGACAGGGAGGGCTGTGTGCTGTAGGTGTGAGCTCAGGACAGCAGGAAGCAGGCGGCGTCAGGTGGGAGACGAGCAAAGTGAGGAGGGGTCCATAGTCTGGGTGGGCTCAGTGAGACAGTGAGGGGTATGCAAAGTCGGTGCAGGTTCAGAGAGTTAGTTAGCGTCCCGTTGGCCAGTACGGATGAACTTTCACGAAAGCCTTTCGACCTGTTTTGCAGCTTTCAAGAGCATCAGTCCATAGGGACCAGTTGCACCATTAAGGAAAGCTGAGAAACGCCCGGCTGTCCTAGATGGAGGCCACGCCTACCCCATGGGCTGTAGACCCACTTCGTAATGAGGGTCTGCCTTCATTAGCACCGATGTCACATGGACAGGGACGGGTGGTCCCTCTCGTCAGTCCCAAGCAGCCTCCACTTTGCTATTGTCCTTCCATGGCCCAGCTTCCTCGGGTTAACAGGCTTCATACATCACAGCAGGCAGGTTTATACACCTCGACCCAAAGCCAGAACTGCTAGCAAATTACCTTGACATGTTGATTGCTTGCCTTATCTCACCCTCGAGGCCTCCCAAGTCCTCCTTCCCACCCTCAGGAACACTTCCAATTACTGCACTGGCTTATCAGGGACTGTTTCTTGGGTGTCCCCATTCTGCTCTCTACAACCTTGGTCGTCTGAGAGATAGAGCCTCTGAGTGGTTGCTGCACCCCTTAGATTTGCCCCTGCTTATCTCTGCCTCTGTTCCTCGAGGATGGGTTTTATCGCCATGAAGACTCGGCTTGCACGCTCCGTTGTATCATCAGCATAAACAGTCACTTGAGCCACTCTCGGACACCTATAGGTGGCCCCTGTAAGAGAGATTTCCAGCGGCAGAATGCCAAACACAATACTGGGTCAGACTTCTTGATTTGCACAATGGGAGGAAATCTTTACTTAGGATTTCAAAAGACAACAGAGAGTTTCAACATAAACCGGGAATAGCACTCTGTTGTTGATCCAGTCAATGCCAAGTTGATGACGGGAAGGAACACTGGTGTGTCACCAGATTGCAAAGCACCGTCCCAAATCCCTCCCAAGGCCAGCATTCGCAGCCCCACCAGACCCTGCAGCTCAAACACTGCAGCATATACCGTCAAGTGTGACATTGTAGAGATCAACAACTTTGAGATTTGGTTAGGAACATAGTTGATGACTTGCCCTTAAAACCATCATGAACTTTAAGAGTTGACATTGATTCATTGACTTACCTGCCATAATTCACATGTTTAGAAATAAGCTTAATGTGAGTTCTTAAGAACAGTGTTCTGAAAGAATGGATATTTAAGGATCCACCCTATCTTTTTTTTTTAAGATTTTACTTATTTATTTGAGAGAGAGAGAGCACAAGCCAGGAGAGGGGCAGAGGGAGAGGGGCAGAGGGGCAGAGAGAAGCAGACTCCCCAGTGGGCAGGGAGCCCGGCGATCCCAGGACTCTGAGATCACGACCTGAGCCAAAGGCAGATGCTTAACCAACTGAGCCACCCAGGCGCCCCAAGGACCCACCCTATCTTATTTTGTGTATGCCTCAATGTATTCCCGGAAAATAGTAAGAAATTGATCCAGTCACTTTTGCCCAAGAAATTACCATGCCCATGTTTATATATTCTCCACAAACCTGTGAGGCGAAGTGTCAGAGCTTTCCTGGAAATCAGATATTGAGTTTTGTTTTGATTTGGGTTAGTTATGTTGGGTGGGAAATTCCCCCTCTTTTGATGATACCCTATTGAGATAAGCTGGGATTTCACACAGGTAAATTTACGTCAAAAATCTAGACTCTGTGGGGAAACTAACTTTTGTTCACTTTTAGAATGAGGGAGAAGCAATCAAATTATCATTTGTGAACCCTCATCATAGGAACATGTCTGGTCTTCTTTGGAGAGGTGGGCTGACCCCAATTTTAGGACACCACAGGAACTCGATATAAATTTTGAACACTATGTTATAATTTATAGAATCATAGCTAACTCAACAACTGGCGAGAATAACTATTGCTCCTTGATTACAAAATATTTCTTTTGTTCAAGCATTCCTTGAATTCTTATTACATATAAAACAGGTCCCTCATCAAAGACGCCGTGAGAATGGTGCCAGTTGCTAGATGGTGACACGGGGTTGCTGAGCCTTCCCCGGTCCGGCCTTCTTGTTTACTTGGCTGTTCAGTGAGATGGAATCTCCCTATTGGGTCAGGCCTGCTGGTGATGAGGGAGGGAGTCCCGAGCCAGAGCGAGAAGCCAGGCCGAAAACTACTACAAATCTGGGAATTACCGGTCGGCGCTGGGAATGGGAAAAGCCAACAGGACTCAGAAGCCAAACGAACAGTCAGGAATCAGATGCCTCTCAGGTGGTTAAAGACCAAGCCAGCAGTTAGGAACCAGGAAACCCAACAGGCATCAGAACCACTCAACGTCAGATTCGGAGTCCGCACCAGGATGGGTTTGACACTGAGGGACCTGCTCTCGGGGGAAAGGTTCTTCCTCCAGTTCTCTGGGAGCGACCTAGGAGGTGACCCTTCTGGTGAGCGCCGGTGGGAGCAGAGGTCCGCATGGGAAGGGATGGAGTCATGACAGAGGCCCGTGTGTGGAATCACTGAAAGACACATCATGACATTTCAGTGCGGTGCTTGGTGACGGTCAGAGCTGCCAGCCAGTACTTAGCCACCTACGTCGTGTCAGGAGTGGGGGGCACACTGGCCAGGAATAGCCGTGAGGGGTCAGGGGAAAAAAATGGAAATGGAGAAATTTTGCTTTGACACTTTCCCAACTCCCTCTCTGTCAGTTCCCTATCCCCACCTTCTGGCGCCCTTCCTTGCTGGTTCTCCAGTGCCAGGCAATCCCAGGCTGCCCATCTGTGGTCCACATTCTTCCTCGGAGGCACGGCACTCACATCTCTCCATTCCTCAAAGTTGTCCAAGTTTAAAAAAAAAAAAAAGCTCTTTCTTTTTTTTTAATTTGGAAGGCATGTCACAGATGTTAAGAGGAAAGCAGGTGCACCAGAGAAAGTCTAAGAGAAGTATAAATGATGAATATGTTTCGTGCTCCTGAAGGTGTTAGTACTGGAAGGGAAGAACTAAGTAATACAAAAGAGCCTGTACCGCCCCACCCCCGGCACTCTACATGAATAGGGGTTAAAAAGAAAAAAAAAAAGTCTCTCTTCTAAAAAAAATTACTTAAGCATATGACTTGAATTACAGCTTTTTAAAAAGTTGGTTTTCCTTCACAATTAAAAAAAATCAAGGCTTCTAAGCATGCTGTCTGCGAGGGATAACTGGTTCGTCTCCCTTATCTCCCTTTTAATCAAATATAGTTCTAGGAATAAACACAGACAACTTGAATTTTAATGGTTTCCCAAAAATGATACTTGGCCATAAAAAAAAAAAAGGCAGACACGTCTGTTTTGTAGGACAAGGGATAAATGATTACAGGGGCCACCCGGCGCAGCGGAGAGAGCACGAAGCCCCTCGTTCCCCCCCGGCCCCTCCTCGTGCCTGGCCTCGGCTCCCAGAGACACGCATGCAGAGCGCGCGGCAGATGACCACCAGCGAGGTGACGTGTCCCGCACGGACCCGGCTCGCCGACGAGCGCCCACCGCTGTCGAGTGAGCTCGCTTACCTCGGGGAGGCCCAGCCGCCTCTCCTTGTAACCACATCTCTACCTCCTGCAAGGAGAGCGTGGGGCAGGAGGCGTATTCAGGGGAAGCAGGAGAAACTCCTGCATCAGATCCAGAAAACTGGGGAACGGGCTCAGCTTTTCACCGGTTGGCTGTGTGAGTCTCGGCAAGACATCTGTGTCCTCTGGGCCTCTGAGTGCTCATCTGAAAAGTGACGGATTTGAACTCCATGATAGCTTTGGTCACTTCTGGATCCGGGGATCTGACACCAACTCATGACCTTCCCAGGCGAGGGAAGGCTGGTGAAAGGCTGCCCCTGTCTACGGACAGCCTCTCCTAGGTGAGCAGATGTCGGCCCAACGTACCTGTGCGGTCACCATTCCAGCTGTGGCTCCCAGTCCTGCCTCACCTCTCCGGACCCTGCTCTAGAGCCCACATGGACTTCGGCCCCCAAGACCAGATGGAAAGCCCCCCACGGATACTGCCCTGAGAGTTAGGGTAATTTGCTTACATTATCCTGTCCTCAGTTTCCTCCTCTGCAAAAGTGGAGAAGTAATCTTCACCTCATGGACCTGCGATTAGCATTAGATGAGACACCGATTAGGGAAATGATTTACAGGCTGGATGGCGTGGGGCAAAGTGAATATAGCAGCTGCGATTATGGGCGGTTTCACACCCCTGGAAGCGCTCTGTGGAAAGCACCCCAAGACGTTGGAATCCAAGTCCGGACACTGGTGGGGCTCCTGCCCTTTGGGGGTTTTCTGTGCCCAGAAGAATCTGGCAGAATGGCATTGAATTTTGCTGGAATCAGGCATTGTTTTTTTTGTCTTCCAACCAAGAAAGGAAGTTTGTTTAAACTTTCACTTGTAGGCAAGGCGAAGGATCTTATTTTAATGGCCCGGAAAAGTTTTCACACCATTAGCAATATCTTACGCATCTGACCTGGGGTTTTCCTATTTCAAGAGGCAATTGTGGACTTTCAGGAAAACCACTTATTACTAGTTGTAACCAATCAGTCAGGCACAGGAAAGAACTGCAGAGCTGTCCCTACGAAGCCCCACTGTTCAGCTCTGACGGGTGTCCTGTCCACGGAACGCCGGGGTCCCGTGGTCACAAGGAGGGTACGAGAAGTAAACGGCACTCGGAAGCGGCTGGGCTCCCTGTTGGGCTCCTCAGACGTGTCCTGAGGTGTCCTCGGTTTGCAGGGCTGCTCGAGGCTGTGGAATCTCTTCCAACATTCTCTCCACATTGAAGCCAGAGTGCTATTTGTTGATAAAAGGTTTTAAGCAGTTACCTCAGAACACAGCCCCATGCGTTGGGATTTCTGGGCACTCAGCTCTGTGGAAGCCGTAATTAGCATCTGTCTCTCTCCCTGAGTCCGTCCCATCCACGTGTGCAGGTCCCATGCCCTTGGACAGAGCTGGTTTCATAAACAGGAGAGTAAGCAAGTACTCGCATAGTATAATTTGAGACGTGTCACAACCTCTGCTGCCCAAAATATCTTCCCGGCCAAATGCCACAGGGCCTAGAATTCCCAGCAT
Source organism: Ailurus styani (assembly GCA_002007465.1). Classification (NCBI taxonomy): domain Eukaryota; kingdom Metazoa; phylum Chordata; class Mammalia; order Carnivora; family Ailuridae; genus Ailurus; species Ailurus styani. Next base: position 1,278,630 of record LNAC01000448.1, on the reverse strand, counting down.
GAAGCCCACTGCCGCCTGTCCTGCCTGCCCTTCACCACCTCCCCTCCCCCGGCGTCTACACGGACGAACCACAGCCCCCCACCCAGGCCTGGCTCAGTGGAACTCTTTCGTGAAGTCTCCCGTGATCCTGCATTTGCAAGTGACCCCTCACTACTCTGAATTCATGGGTTGTTTTTGATACGTATTACTTCACATTTACACACGTGTGCTGTTTGCCACTGGGTACAATCTTGAGGCTCAATGCCTCAGCGAGGTCATAGTTGTCTCGGCCCCAGTGTCCCATCCCCAGAGTGGGCCCTTCGTAAGGAACCAGTACCTGACCCATGGGCTTCACCTGGGCTGAGGTGTCCACCAGCTCCACGTACCCCTCAACTGTCACTCTGCTTCTCAGGGTTTCATTTCCTTCCTATGAACTCAAGCCACCTGGGGGTTCAAAAATGCCAGAGTTCTGCCAGCCATCATCACTAGCCCACTGGCTTTGTTTATAGGACACATTTGTTCAGCAAATGCTTAACATGACTCGCATCCATTGTTGGAAGTGGCTTGATAACATCCACACTGCAGTGAAGTTTTTGAAAAGAAAAAATAGCGGGCGCCTGGGTGGCTCAGTGGGTTAAAGCCTCTGCTTTCGGCTCAGGTCATGATCTCAGGGTCCTGGGATCGAGGCCCGCATCGGGCTCTCTGCTCAGCAGGGAGCCTGCTTCCTCCTCTTCTTGTCTCTCTGCCTGCCTCTCTGCCTCCTTGTGATCTCTCTGTCTGTGTCAAATAAATAAATAAAATCTTAAAAAAAAGAAAAAATAGCAAAGGGAATAATGAGATGAGGTCAAAGGAAAAGTAAACACACAGAAATAAATGCTCTACAGTCTTATTGAGTTATAAAGTTATAAAGGTGGGGCAAGAATTCACCTTTGACCTTCCCAACAACTAAAGCAAAAAGGTATGAATACAAAACTACATTAGTTGTCCGAGAAACAGCAACTCTTCCTGATACTAAGATCTGAAAGATAGTGATGTAGTAGACATTGCCCCACAATGAATATGCCAGAGAGTTTCACAGAACAGTTTCCTGCTTCATCCTTTCATGCACGAGTGTTCCGGTGAGCGAGTGCTCTGTGACAACCCCCAAATCGTGATTTCAAATTATAGCAATCATTGATGATTATCTCACTGGGGACTGACTGGGCCCAGCCACGCAGTTCTGGCTCAAGTGAGCCGCAATCAGACAGTGGCTGGGTCTGGAATCATCCGCAGCCTAAGAAGTAGCTGGGGGCTACAACAGCTGGGTAGGTGCTGTCTCCACGAGACTCCAGCCTGGGAGTGTTAAAGCAGCCAGAATTCTTATGTGGAAGCTTGGGAGGAAAGGGAGAGGGCCAGGCAGGCTCGCCCACCTCTCGTCGTGAGCCATCTCAAAACTCATGTGACGCCACTTCTTCCACATTCTGCTTACGAGACGCAAGTCACTAGGGCCAACCCACACTCAGGGGCAGGGTGATGAGCCCCTGTAGTTCGATGGAAGAGTGTCCAAGAATATGAGAACATGTTCTAAAACCGCCATAAATGACACGATAGAAATTTGCAGTCCAATAAATGCTCTTCTCTTGAAAGCCAAAGAAGAGACCATCTGACTCAATCGAGGGATAAAATCTACAATATCTAGGGTTGCTGCCCAATACGACAGGTAGACACTGCCATGCATGGCTCTTTTAAACTAATTAAGATAAAACAAAAAAGTATAAATGCTATTCCTCATTCTTAACAGCCACATTTCGAAAGTTCAGTAACCACAGGTAGCTCGTGCTATCAATACTGCAAAGCACATTTACAGAGCATTCTCATCATTGCAGAAACTTCTGTTGGCCATTGCCGATCTGGAATAATGAAAGGACTGCATACCCTGTAGCTGTCAAGCTCATGCTTCTTATTAAAGCGCGGTAGGCATTGGGCAGCAGAAATGTACAAGTTTCAACATTTGACAAGAGTGTGAATTGCATGAAATCTGTATTGCTAATGAAGGAGACTCCGGTACAGCTTGAAAATCAATAGAATGAAAGATAACTTCACTTCCCCTAAGGTAAATGAAGGCCCCTCACCAAGACCCAGAGTGCTGGCCATCCCACCTCCATGTGGCGGTTTCCAAAAACTGTCTCCTAAAGACAGTTAAGAAAGAAAGATAAAATCCAAGCTACAAAGTAAATCCCCTCACTCCTTCATTCAACCAGTGTCTACTGAGCAGGCGTGGACGCTACTTCGTACCTGAGAACATTTCCAGTATAGATTTTATGAATCTCCTAGGCCCACAAACAAACAAACAAATGTCAATAATGCACCCAAGAAGTATCTACTTTTAAATAGCATAATTTTCTCGTGAAACCACCAGAGAGAAATGGTTGCAAAATATACCCCTTAGTAGTTGAAAGAGTCAGCCAGCTATATATAATCATCAGCTACAAGCCAATTAAATTGAAAATGCTATCTGCCAAAAATGATGATTTGGGATTTAGAAAATTCGAAGTCAAGCAGCTCTGTTTTCCAGTAAGACAGAAAGGCCATTTCTGGTTAGTGACAATAAAATTATTTCACCGACATAGAAAATAGTTATTTTTATACTTTTCATAATAAGGGCATGTGGAGCTAGATCATGCACAAATTGTTGCAAATCATTAAGAAATTAATTAAAAAGAAGCATTGGAGGAAGCAGAAGCAGAACACTGTCCTGTTTTCTAAAGGCGGGAATACACTATCTGATCTGTTAGGAGACCATTCTCATGAAGGCTTTCCGTGATCTAAAGCTCAAGTTGAACGGAAGCATTAGTTATTGGATCCCTCATCCCAGCTGTGCTGAATGTCTTCTGTTTGGGCTCCCGCTCTCTTGTGCACACCTCCGCCCCCTGCTTTGTGCCCCAGGAGACTGGCCCTATGGCTGCAGAAGTAGGCTCCCTTGCCCCTTTGCTTCTGAAACTCAGCCAACGGATGGCATTAGCAGGAGATTAGAGGATGGGAGGATAGAAAAGCTAAAGGCTCTCTGTGCCTGCAGCTCCCTCCCTGCCAGGCCACCATGGGCTACAAGCAAAGGCTACAGCTCTTGTCTCCACAGAGTTCACTCTCCAACACCAGGATCCTTCAGCCCTGGGAGCTGCAGTGGCTCCCAAGGTCCTATGCCAACCATTGTAGGCTTTCCTCAACCTCGTTTGTAGATTTGTGTATAATTCCTTTCATTAACCTCTCCTCAGTTTTTCAGTTTGTGTGGGCTATTTCCTGACAAGCCCTGATACGCTAGTCCATTACTAGCTTTATGTACAAAGACCAAGCAAGATCGATTCATTTATAAGAAATCTTAAAGTTCCTCCTGACAAATTTTTCCAACACATAATAGTGTAACATGGTTAATGATGAAATATCATACCTAAGTCCAGCCTGTTCCTCACAGAAAACATCGTTGGAAAAAACTCCAGAACTGTAATTTATGAAAGACAAAACCAACACATTTCAGGGAAGAGTCTATCAAAATAATGGTTCTACAATTTGATAGAACAATACTGTCCTTTAAAAAAAAAAGCAGGGCAAGGAAGGCTTCAACCAGATAAAATTAATAAGAGTAAGCGAATCAGCTCTCAACTGGAGCAGAACTTGAGCAGTTCTGGTGGTGAGAAGTCTTCAGAAGGCACTTTGTAATCAGCAGGACTTACAGGAGGAAGCAAAACCAGAATCCAATCAGTGAAGAGACCTGTTCTCCCGAAGATAAGTGCGGTCATTCTTGAGTTAAAGGCAGTGCACCTGAAACTAATATAACATTGTATGTTAACTATACTGGAATTAAAATAAAAGACTTTATAAAAAGGCATTGCAGTATGAACAAAATCTTCAAAGTCAGGCAGATCTGCTTTCCCATCTCTCCAAATCAAAATCATCTATAAAGTAGAGAAAGTAGTAACTGCAATGTAGGGTAGGCATGCGGATTAAATAGAAAAATGCATGTAAAATGCCAAGTACAATCGATAATGCATTAAAGTTTGTTCAACCAATGGAAATCCAAAAACAAAACCAACAAAAGAAAAGCAAAGAGTTCTACCCTGACACCAGTCTGAAAATCAGCAAGATCGGGGAAAAAAAGGTGGGAAGGAATAGGTTGATAAAATATGTCTGGTCTAACATGGGTCATGTACATCTTGAGGACCTTCATAATAGATGAAGTCCCTTCCCAAAGGAACCCTAAGGAATAGTCGCCTGAGGAAATTTTCTCATTATCTTCCCTGGAAGAGCTTCAATATTTTTCTTCTTCCACCATCTTGTGCTTTGAGGTTAATTGACACCTTTTCCCCACTGCACCATGGTGATCATTTCTTGCTATCACAAACCCTCATGGAGGCCAGCAGAGGTGAAAGGGGAATTAGACTGAACTAGACAGCTATTGACAACCGTGGTGCCCTTCCAGGTGGCCAGGAGTTCCCCTGGAACCTTATTCCAGAAATGTCCTCAGTGTGTGCCCAACTGCATCCTCTGCTTGGCTTTTTGGGACCATCTCATGTGAGTGATGAAGCACTGCCTTTGCCTAGGCTGACTACATCTCAGACCCAGAAGTAAGATCATCATTTTCTCACAGAAGGGATACCTTCCTTTGTATTTCATGGGTGATGTCAGAGATATGCTACCGACTCTACTTCTAGATGGAATTCATATTTTGACAACAGTTTATAAGACAAGGAGCTACTTCAGCAGGACCCTAAGGAAGAGGGTCTGAGGACAGAGTATTTTGACAAGTGAGAGAGGAAGAGTGTTCCGGGGACGGAACAAATGCACAATGTTGAGGAGACCAAGGAAATCACATATGAGGGAATCCTCATGCCAATTCAGAAATTCTCCTCTATCCCTGGAGTTGGCCAACAGATCCTGAATCCTGCAATCATGGTCCCGTTTCCCCGGCTTCCCTCCTCCTGGAGTTGCCATCCCATGATCCTCAAGGACAAGGACCTGGTGGACTCCTCAGTGAAATGCTGTATGGTGAGCAAAGCAAACTCAAGAAGAAAGAGATCAACATGCAGTGCACACCCGCCACGTGCAAGGCATTACACAGCATGTTTCTATACGAGTTATCATACTTAATCCTGATAGTGATCCCACAATCAGATGATGTCGTTCCCATTTCACAAGCACAGAAGCAAAGACTCAGAAGTTCAGTAACCTGCCCAAGGGTAACTTCCAGAACTACAATGGCACTGGGTCTCCCTGCTTCCTAGCCCATTCTCTTTCTCTTCTGCCCCATGTTCATCAAGCACTCCACCTCATTATTCAGCATCTTTACCTGCCGCCGAGACTTTTTTTAAAAGATTTTATTTATTTGACACAGAGAGAGAGATCACAAGTAGGCAGAGAGAGGAGGAAGCAGGCTCCCTGCTGAGCAGAGAGCCCGATGCGGGGCTCAATCCCAGGACCCTGAGATCATGACCTGAGCCGAAGGCAGAGGCTTAACCCACTGAGCCACCCAGGCACCCGCAGATGAGACTTTTAACACCTATCCTCACTCCATCGTCAGTCCTTTGTTCTGCCCACAAAGCTGCCAAGAGAACACCAATGACTTTCAGAAAGCCATATGTCCCAAGTGTACATCATCCTCTTCTCCTACAATTTACTTGCTCTAACTAGGTGCTTAATGAGGGACGCCTGTATCATTCATCTATTGTGGCGTAGTAAACCATCCCATAGTTAGAGGCTTAAAACGAGAGTATATTGTATCTCACTATATTGTGAGTCATTTGGGTCATTCTCCATTGGTCTTGCCTGAAGCCCCTCCCCCCACCCCATGAAACCACATTTAGCTGAAGTGCTAGCCAGGCACAGGGCTGAACTAGGACTGTTTGGGGTGACAGAGCCTCTCTCCTCGTGTGGTCTTTCAGCAGACTTCCTCACAGCATGGTGGTCTCAGGGCAGCTTCCAAGAGGACAAGGCCAGAGTGAAAGCAGTGTTCAAACCTCTGCTTGTATCACAGAAGCCCATGTCCCAGGGACCAAAGCAAGTCTCATAGCCACACCCAGACTCATTGTGGGAGGAGGAGGCATGGATATCACAAGCGTAATTCATTGAGGGTTATTACTATAATGATGTAACACAGTCTCCCCCTGTGGCCCAGTGATTCACATTTCTTCTGTTTGAAAAAAGCACCACCCCTCCCAAACCACCGCAGATCCCACGCAGTCATGGCACCAAACTTCCTGTCCAGGATCTCCTGATCTGTCTCAGGTCCAGATGTGGGCTGAGGCTCCTGAGGTACATTTCCTCGCACAGCTTCTCAGGTGTGGCTTCTCATCATTCAGGATCCATGGGCTGAAAAAATGTTATCTGCTCCAGACATACTGAGCACACAATTTTGAGATGGCCTACCCAATAGATACTCCCATTTTAGTGGGAGAGGAACAAGGAGCCACCTAGCAGTCACTGGTCCATAACGATTTTGAAATCCAGCTGGACAACAGTTGCAGAGCCTTGGACTCTGAGTGCAGGAAATGGTTCTTGCACAGAGATGGCTTTACTCCCCGGAGGTGCCTGGCCCTGCCCCTCTGAAATGGTCTTTCTTTGCAAAAACAAATAGCCTGTGTGTGCTGCTAAGTGATTTTTTTCTCTGCTTGCTTCCTGCACCATTTAGTCTAAGCTGGTCTGCTTCTCTTGTAAACCTTGTGGGCTTTCTACATATCAGGCTATGGTCCACTTCATTACACAAAAGCGATACCAACAATTATTTTTGAGACAGGCCTCTACTTTGGTCAGCAGGTCAAGGTGCTATGGGAAAAAAAATGCCCTTAAAATTCTTAGAAGCCCTTTTGTCTGGCTAAGAGAGTCCAGTAGACACCCCTTGAGATCTTTCTGTGGTCCTTGCAGAGTCTTACAGCCACTCTTGATTTGACCTGGATCCTGAGGTCATTTCTTGTTTTGAGAATCTTTTGCCAGTTGGAGAGACCAGAAATGTGAAATGGGTTTCTCTCCGGCCCGGCATACCCCAGACCCTGCATATCGACTTAATTCTGCTCAATTCTGAGCAGTTATTTCTCGAGTGCATCCCTCTCTCCTCGCACCCTATTAAATACAACTTTTTAAGGTAATTGACCCCTCTAGCATCCCAGATGGAAACGGTAAGCCAAACCCACAACTTCATTAGGTGCCTTTTCTATCTTCCAGGCCCCTGCAGGGGACAGTGTTGCCAGCTGGGGCCCTGCTATGGGACATGGGCTGCTCAAGACCAGCTTCTAGTCACAGCCTCCTCTTGGGTCTCTGGGCTCCACCAGGAGTCTGCTTGCTGCCACCACAGCTTCTACCAACCTCTCAGTCCCAGAGCCACTGCCATGTAGTACAGGTTTTTATTACAGCGTCACTTCTGGGTATCTCTGTATAGTAAACCTCTCCAAAACCTAGTGACCTAACCATTTATTAGTTGTCACGGCACTGTGAGTTAGGTGGGCCACCCTTCTGCAGGTCATGTCTTGGGTCATTTGTGCAGCTGCTTTCAGCTGAGGGACCCTTGAGGACGGGACTCAGTGGCCCTTTCCCGCTGCATGGTATTGACTTCCGGGCTTCCTCATAGCCTGGTGGTCTCAAGGCTTCTGGAGGACAAGACTCGCTCAGTGCACATGTGTTCTTTAAGCCTCTGCCTCCGTCACATCTGTGTGTGTCTCATCCAAACAAGTCATGCGGCTGAGCCCAGTGTCACCGTGGAAGAGGACTGTGTAAGGGGGTGGCTACCGGGAGGTGCGATTCCCTGGGTGTGTTTGTAGCAAACTCATGCAGCACCAAAGTGCAAGTTTTGTGTTTTTCCCTGTATCTTCACTGAAGTCTCTATCCCAATATCTTGTGGCCTTGGGTATCGTTGGTATACACATCTGTGTAACTGAACCAAAGGGGCACAGAGTTCTGGAAACGCAAGGAACAGAAAGGCTAAAAGCGACTATGGCCTTGGAGGTCCAAAAATACTATGAAAAAAAGGGAACCGTTACAAAACCTTTTTCACCACCATCTTCCCAATGTTCTTGCGAACCAGGTATCTTTTCTGGTTGAAGGTCTTTAGGGGTATCATGAGTTTCCAATAAATAGTTCTAATACATCCATCCACCTTGTTTCTGTTATGGTCAGAAGCAATTATAGAAATAAATTGTATATGGATTTGAGGAACTCCTGATCCTCAATAACTGTTTGAACACCTGAAGAATCACATAATTTCTATCCCTCAGTATTTGCACAAGAGAAGAGGAATTGAATAGAATTATGGGCATTCCAAAGCCAGTATTTGAATTTTGCTAAGATCAGACATGAGACTTGATTTGTCTTTCTCATCTGAGAAAAAGGTATACTTAGTTTTTCACTAAAGTAAAGAGAATCGTGAACGTGTTTTAATGGCCTCAAAGACTCTTTTTCCATCAATCATTTTCTCCAGAAGAGGTTGGGGTTTTTCATCCACAGTAGTGGGTAATGATGAACACATTTTGAAAACTGTGTCTTGATTAATGGTGTCTTGCCTTCAAGGATTGATAGGCCATAAAACTCTCTGCTAAAAGACACGTTCTTCCCCCTGCGACCCATTGTGATTCTAAGGATCCAGGTACGCTTGCTCTGTTTTTCCCCCACGAAGCACAATATCCCTTCCAAGGGCAACGAGGGGACTCACCAAGAGCTGGACTTGCATGCGGTGGGTTTCTGTTCTGTTTGTTTGCTTCCTTGTTATACAATTAACTCTCTCCCTAAATTTCCAGTCTTTGCACGGCCAATGATGTTCCTACCCCCAACTGGAGGAAGTTCCCAAAACCCATTCTTTGGGACCAGATGGGGTCACTAACACACTCCACGAGGGCAGGGGGGAACTGGACATGACTGTTGCTCTCCCACTGAAATGCCTACGACCAATTAGTCCTGATAAGTACCTGGAGCCTCCTGTGACAATGATGATAGCAAGAGCCAGCATTTATGGATCTCTCGCTGTGCCGAGCATTGTTCAAAGCACTTTGCATGGATTAATGCATTTAATCCTCACAATCCTGGGAGCTAGGTGCTATGATTATCTCCACTTGATAGAGGAGGGCACGGAGGGGTAAAGCAATTTGCTTATTTAGCTCTAAATGGCAGAGGTAGGATTTGAACCCACACCTGCTCTGCTCCTTCAAAGATACTACTGTTGTGAAGAACTCAAAATTCCTTCCTGCATCTCTGACCTTGGGACTGTACCTTCAGCAGCAAGTCACTCACATTTATGCACATGTGATATTAGTGGACTTAACTTTCTGATGATCCGCACAAACGGTTAACAGAAAGGCAATTACAGAAGCTCTGGCCGGTCCCATTAGGCAGTGAACCTCAGGCTAGGTCCTGTTCTCTTGGACTGTCTGGGCATCTACGTTCTCCTAGAACTTGGATGGAGCTGCTACCCAGAGCTGGGACCCGCGTGCCATCCACCCTCCTCAGCCACCATCACTGTGCCCCCCCAACCAGTCAGTCCCAACGTGTTTCCTGAGGACGTACTGGATGCCAGGCCCCAGAGCAAGCACAGGAGATAGACCGGCATACTGGCAGCTTTGGGCCCCCACAGCCCTGACGCCCAATTGGAGAAACATGATTAATTTGGGGAAACACCAACCTGGAAGTAATTAGAGGGGATGTTTTTAAAAGATTCAAACTAAACCACCTTTATGGTCCCTTCCAACACTACCCCCATCCTGCTGATTTCTCTCTAAGGCAAGCATTTATTAGTTTGATTTCGACACACACACTTGTACCTGTAATTACTATATAATGTCTGTTTACTTTTTTAAATGAAAATGAATTTAAATTAATCTTGTTTTGTGAATTTCAAGGCACCCCCTGAGATAAATGAAGACACTCCAGGGTGTCATCAAACCAGTGCTGGGAATCTCTGCTCTAAAAAGTAGAGAAGCAAGCTCATTAAAGCTTCGAGGAGCCAGAGGGGAGAAACGTATATCGATATACAGATCGCGCGCAGTAAAGAGAGAGTTTATACGTCCATTACTCACTTATACACACACACCCACACAAATACCTATGAAAGGTGGTGCCCCAAAATGTGGTTATCTGTAGATGAACTGTCTGTTGTAAACTCAGCACCAATGCCCCCTCATCATCAAAGCCTCCACACCACAGAGGAGATGCCGGGAAAGACATTTCTGAAAGCGGGAAGAGACCATTATTTTCCAGAGTTGGACAAATGCATGGAGAGGTTCCACCCAGCATCCCGGGGAGTCTCTTGGGACTCCCCCACTTAGTGCTCCGGACTGAGACAATCGGTGGGAATTTTCCAGATGTTCTTGAGCTTGATAGTAGAGTGGCTTCCACGTAAGGTCTGTGAGAACCTCTCATTTAGATGTCACAAGCTAAGATCGATCTTCTGGGACCTTTGCTACCAGGGCCCATCCCACAGGTATGCGAACCTCTAATGCCCTTATATGGCTTCTCTTTATACTTGGAAAACATAGAGTGGCTTCTCTTTGGATACCAACTAATATAATTAGGTAATAGGTAATCATTTTTCCTCTTTTGTGTATATATTTTAGCAACAGATCTCATCCCGGAGAGCTTTCGACGCTGGTCTACAAATGTTGGGATGTTTTGTCTTGAAGGCAGTAAGGAGTTACTGGAATTAGGATCTGTGTTCTGTGAAAGTCACCGCAGCTGCTCAGAGGGGAAATGTGTAGAGGCTGGATGGTGGAGGCCAGTGCAGACAGCCGTGGAGGTGACGGGTCTTAGGAAGATGCCGCAGAGATGTGCTCTGGGTGGGAAGAAGGTCTGCGGGGACTGGGGAATGGGACAGGGGGTGGTCCGGGGCTCCTTCCCTTTCCCCCCAAACTGCAGGGAGGCTGGAGGCCCTTAAATTGGAGGATGAGACATCAGGCAATTTGTGGCATGCCCGGAACAGGCTTCCTAGGTGGAGAGAGTGGAAAACGGTATCTCAAGAATTCCTCCAGAAAGGAAATCGGAGAACCAAGCCCTTCCTTGGAACAAAAACAGGAAAGTCACAATGTACATCTAAGCATATTTTTCTTGGATATCTTCCTAACGTGTAGATAAAGCAATAAACTGTTTCAATCAGGGACTGTTGGGTGTTGCTAAATGACCTCGGGCTTCGACCCAGGCCAGTCGAGCCTCTGCCTCTGCTGGGCAGTTCCTGTGACCACAGCCCTGCTCAGCCAGATCCCCAGGCTCCAGGGCGGGGACACCTAGACATGGCCCCTGTGGTCACGCCGTAGGTGCTGCCAAGCGCTGTCGAGCAGAAGGGGGAACAGGGCTGCAGGACGATGGGGTCTTACACAGGGCTTCTCAGGCACAGGCATGCCAATGAACCAGCTGGGGACCCCACAGGTCTGGGGCGGGGCCTGAGAGCCCGCATTTCTCAAAGCCCCCAGGTGATGCCGAGGCTGCTCAACTGGGGGGTTGTAGTTTGAGAAGGACAGGTCTAAAAGCAGTCAGAACAGCCAGGCCGTTGGTCAGGGGACCAGAGGGAAGAAGATGTTGACCATTCCTGAGCTCCCTTGATTCACTGTATTTGCTGCCTCTGCACCAGAAAACGGACCGCGCAGTCTACAATTTGGGGTACTGGCAGACTTACAACAAGGGGGAAAGACACAAGACATAAGACAGCGATTCAGAAACGTCAAAGATCTTGTATGGCAACCAGCATATTAAGGAGAAGAAAAGAAAAGAGGGCGTCTGCACTCCTTGTCTGTTGCTACATAACAAATCGCCACAAACCTAGTAAAGAAATAGCCATTTATTATGTCACAATTCTGTAGGGCAGAAGTCCGACTATAGTTTAGCTGGATCCTCTGCTCAGTGTCTCATCAGGCTGAAGTTAAGACCCCAGACAGGCTACCACTCTCATCAGAGGCTCGAGGTCCTTTTCCAAGCTCGTTCAGACACAGAATTCACTTCCTTGCAGTCGTAGGACCGAAGTCCCTGCTTTCTTGGTCACTGTCACCTGGGGACCACTCTCAGCTCCTGGAGGCCACCTCCCCATGTGACCCCCTTGGGCTGAGTAACATAACGTAATCCTGAGAGCCGTATCCTCACACCAAAGCGTGTGGACCTTTGGAGCCGTCTTAGATTTCTGCCAAGCACAGCAACCTATAAGTGTTCCTCTCACCCTGGAGATATTTCGACATAAGTGTCATTCCTTCATTTATTCTCATCAGGCGCCAAATCTTCCTGTGATGATGGTGGTGGAAGGAGCAGCCCCCATGTTTTGAGCACCAATGGTGTTCCAGCATCCTACTAGGTACTTTACACACTCCTAGCATCTCCAGCCCTCACGGTGATCCTTAATGATCTATATGATTATAGACATCTGTATTTTGTAGGTGAGGAAATGGAGACCTAGCACTTTAAAGTAACTTGGTCTAGCCACACAACGTAGTGACCCAGTGACTTTTGATAGAATGGATTAGGTCCCAGTCTGGACCACCTGAATGACCACTGATTTCCTCACCTAGAAACAGAGAGGTGAAGCCAGGGGATCTCCAAGGTTCCTTCCAATTTTGACAATTATTCCATGAAAACTGCAATGTTGAGATGTTTGGTAATTTCTTCCTTTAGGATTCCAGGCAAAGCCAAGGCCATAGCAGCGTGAACAGTGGATGTGAGAGAGCTCACCAAAAGGGTTTCCGTCACACAGGTGGCTCTTAGCTACCCGAGTGCCCCCTCTTCTCCGACTCTGCTCTCCCCTGCCCGGGGTTGATAGCTTTGCAAAAACCAAAGCCCCGCCACATGCGCTTCCCTATCTCCATCTCCTCTAATCACAGCTTCTGCTCTGAGGCGCCCCCTGCCCCAACATCCCAACATAGGGTCTCCATGGCCTCCTGGAATGGTCTACAGGGAAAAATTTAGGTGCCACACAGGGGATAGAATTGTCGGAAATTCAAGACATCAACTGGTAAATTGTGAGATTTTAGTCATGGAATGTTCTGTAGCAGGGTACAAATCACAGATTTTTCAACAAGACGACAAACAGAAACAAGGAAAAGCTATCAGTGCCATCTTGTGGAAAGACCTAGATTAAAATGTCCAAGGTAATCTGGCCACACCCAGATCATGTTGAAGCCTCCACACTCAACGCGCTTGGGCCTCCAAGGGATGGCAGGATAGTTCCACTCTCTGTTTACAGCAGTGGAGCTGGTTGGTGGAGGCTCCGTTCTACTGCCTACTTCCTGTGCCGTGGCAGTTATGAAATCATGTGCATAGCACCCCTCCCTGTACGAATACCACATCAACCCCCGTAGCTCCGACACCACGCACACACACACACACCCCCCACAGTCAAGCTGTCTTCCCCGATCCTCCACACAGCACAAAGTGGGAACTTTACATTAACCTGTCATCACACCTCATCCCCAACAAACGTACGCACACTTGGACCACAGCCATTTATGGTATAACGTTCTCTTGCAAAAACAAAGCTGATTTTATTTCCCTTCTTGAGTTGATTAGAAATTATTTCTCCTCCTTTCATCTATCTGAATATTCCCCCTCATATTAGTTACCTGTCACTGCATAAAAATCACCCCAAGATTTGATGGCTTCAAATGATAAATAATTATTATCTCATCGTTTCTGTGGGTTAGGAATTCAAGAGCAGCTTGGCTGAGTGGTCCTGGCTCAGGGAATCCATGAGGTTACTAACAAGATGCTGGCCATCTAAAGTCTTGATGGGGCTGGGGGATCGAGTTCCAAAAGAGCTAGCTCCCTCACGTGACATTGATATGAAGGCTCCGTTCCTCACCACAGACATCTCTCCACGAGGCTCCTTGAGTGTCCTCACAACATGGTGGCTGACTTCTCCAAGGCAAAGACCACAAAGTCTTTTATGACTTAACTTAAGCAGTCACACACCATCGCTTCCACTATATCTTGTCGGTTATACTTCTCTCAGTGTGGGAAAGGACCAGACAAGGCAGGAGGTGGTTCACTGGAGCCATCTTTGAGGTTGGCTTCCTACCACCCCCCTTCCTATATCCAATTTCCAAATCACTGGGTTCCAGGGGTGAAATGTGTTTACACAAAGTAAGATCCACATACTTCAGACGCGGAGAATTCTGACTGCAGTCCCAGGGCCCCAGGAGCCGAACCCCAAGCAATCCTTTGCCTTGATGAGACCCAGAGGCCAGGTTGGAGCAAGGAATTCTCCAACTCTCACTTCACTTCTAACTGCCATGGCATCAAGCCAGTCTGGGAACTGCCACCTCAACGTGACACAGAAGTAGGTCCAAACATTTTTATGGACTGGAGAAGGGGGTGCTGGGATGCCCCAAAACTGTTCTGTGGAGCTTGTCAAGGAAAGTCACTTCTACTGTTCACGACGGAAAGAACAACCAGAAGACGGGAAGACTCCTGTCTTCGTAGGACTTTTCTGGTGGTCCTGACCCAAGCTTATCTTCCTTCACCGACTTCTTCGGCCCTTGTTGTTTTTACTGAACAATTAACTTTTTAATACATATTATCTGATTGTCTTTGATGAGCAATTTAGTGCTTTATTATATGTTATGAGAACAATTACACTGGAGTCTAAATCCTCTCAAGTATGTTGTAAATTCCTTCAAGTCAGGGAAATGAAGCTTATTACTCAGCTCACCATCAGTGTCAACAGATTGTTCTCCAGGAATGTGTCCCCCTCAACACACTCTCACACACGCAATCACATACACCCGCGATCACACATACCCACATGACAGAAGAGGAGTTCGACAAAGAGCAAGGCTTATTTATCCCTTTTTACAAAAATAGTGATTAGGCAGAGCTAGGATCATACCGACTACACTGACAGGTAAAAAGCACACCTTGAGAAGGTGAAACACAACACGCAGCATAGCCTACAAGCTCGTGCACGGAAGAAGCAGACATCATGACGCAGCATAGCCCACAAGCTCCTGCGCGGAAGAAGCGAGACATCATGCATCTCCCCGTAGTCCCGGAGACTCACACACAACCCCAGAAATGTGCATGCACTGTCTCCCCTCTGCTTTCCTTTTTTTTCCATTTGTTCCTTTAATATTTTTGAGCACCGTGTATTAGATTTGTGGAATTCAAAGATGGAGCGATGCAGCCTTGGCTCCTACACAAAGAGGTAACCCTAATCCAATAAAATAACTGATTCCCGGGAGTACGTATTTATACAAGGTAGGAAGTGAGCACAGAAAAAGGCTAAATCTTCCTGAGGGTCAGGTAACCCTCTACAGAGGAGAAAGGAAAGGAAGATCAGTATTGAGTTGGCTGGGGGCGGGGGGGGGGAGGGGAGACAGTGCACATTTCTGGGGTTGTGTGTGAGTCTCCGGGACTACGGGGAGATGCATGATGTCTCGCTTCTTCCGCACATGAGCTTGTAGGGCACCAATACGGTTAAGTCACAGAGGTCTGAGCCAAAAACCATCACAGAGGGGTTTTCTTTTCATTTAAAGACTCCCCAGACCCAAGACAAAAATTTAAATACCACCCTTGACCATGAGACACATCCCAAGGCAAGGACACTGGGCCCTTTTCACCCAGGCTCTGTGGGAAGGGAGTGCCACAAGTGTACAGTAGAAGGGAATTCCTTTTTTTTTTTAAGATGTTATTTATTTCACACAGAGAAAGAGCACAACCAGGGGGAGCAGCAGGCAGAGGGAGAGGGAGAAGCAGACTCCCTGCTGAGCAGGGAGCCCAATGCAGGACTTGATCCCAGGACCCTGAGATCATGACCTGAGCAGACAAAATCCTACAGCATGAGCCAGCTAAGCTTCCTCTAAGGAGGTCCAGGCAGGTGGAGCGGTGCAGTCCTGTCCCTGCAGAGACCTGCACAAGTGGAAAGTCACGGTTAGGGGGTCAAGGGAGAAGATAATCTTTCCCCCCGCCCCTCCGGAAATGTGTTGAGGTAGATCTCAAGGAGAAAAGGAAGCGGCATAGGGTGTGGGGAGTGATGTGGGAAGTTTTTCTCTGATGAATAAAGGCAGCAAAGAAAGGAGAGCAAGGAAAAGGGACCAGGAAAAGTTCAGCCTGAAAGGAGCACATGCCAGAGTCTCGTCTCTAGAGTCAACACAGCCAGAGACCCTGGGGAGCCACAGCAGGCAAGGAGAGGGAGGAATGGACATGGATGGGCAGGAAGATTGATCAGGAGTTGGTTGGAAAGGGGAGCATCAACAGGAAGGGCCTCCTCAAGGCTCAGATCGCAGGGAAGGGGAGGTAAGGAGGGATCATGGAGCTCCTGGCACACGGCAAGGGTAGGGGAGGTAATGCTTCAGCCTCGTCTGGGCAACTGGTAAGTGGATTTTCAAAGGGTCAGAGGTCCCTCTGAACTTGGGGGAAGAAAAGTTCCTTTCCATTTTACTGGAACCAGATCTTTAAATGGTCAAATGTGTGTCAGGGGCTGGTGGGGACAGGGGAAGAGGAGTATCTTTACAATTAAGTACCCTGGGCTTGGACTCAGAGGCCTTGGCTCACCAGCCCAGCCACAAACTAGTTGCGTGTCCTCGGCCAAGTTAACCAACTCATCTAAGCCTCAGATTACATGTATACAAAGACACAAGAATACGGTCCACATATGGTTCTTCCAGAAAGCCCTGGGAGCAGGGCCTGGCACGTAAGCAAATTCAACAGGGGTTAACTATTTTCATGATTATTAGTCTGCATCCCTGAAAGCACATTGTTCAAGTGAGGACACAGACAGGTCAGATCCCAGCCAAGACACTGTGTGTTCAGAGCTAGGTCTCTACCTTCTACTAACAAGGAACTCTGGTCTCCCCACCGGAGGGTGACTCAGAGAGCCCGGAAGTCATGAAGTATGAAGAGAAATTAAGAAATCCTGCAGTTGTTTAAAACAGATGATATTTGGGAGTGTGGGGATGGCCGCATCCTTCCATTTAACGTTAGGAAACAATGCTGGGCGTTAAAGACGCTGGAGCCGGGCTGTCTGGTTTCAAATCCCCAGACCATTAGTCACCTCGCTCAAGTTCCTGGACCTCTCTGGAGCCTCAGTTTCCTCATCTGTAAAGTCGGGTTAATTAGATTACCTGCCTCATAAGATGATTGCGGCAGTTAAATGAGTTAACGCAGGTAAAGTGCTAAGAATAGTGCCTGGCATATAGCAAACGCTCAATAAACGTACATTCTTATGTCGTGGGTTGTTATTATCACTGGACTATAATTACCATCCCGGGTAAGACTTGAGGGCAGCAGACAGCAGCCCAGTATTTTTGAATAATCCCAGCAATGGAAAATGAGAATAGTCCTCCGAACAGCGGCGATCGCCCTTACTGGACAGTTCACCAAGTCACTGATAAGGACCAGTCAGTCTCCGTGGAGGTGGTTCCCCCCCCACCACCACCCCGAGGAGGAACCCTTGGACGTCCACGGTGCAGAAAGACCTCAGGAGGCCAGGCCTGACCGGGAAAAGCTGGGGCAGTGGACCCTGATGTAATAACTGCCACCGGCCGCCAGGGAGTAGCAGAGCCCGACCCCGGGTTGCCTCCTCCGCACTAGGCAATTCACCTTCTCTGAGGGTTTGCCTCCCAGCTGTTTGGGTAGTTCCACCAATCGGCGTGCGCACCGCTGCGGTAATCCCGCCCAGTCCTAAAATCCAACCAATCAACGAGTGCGCTGCTCCGGACCAAGACCGGATCGCGGCGCCCGGCCTGTCACTCAGAGCCCCGGGGTCCCGCGCTGCAGCCCCGCCCCCGAGGCGGCCCAGCCAATCCCCGCGGCGGAGCGGGGCGTCGCCGGACGGGGCGCCGAGCCCACGTGGTCCCC